>JBCFXI010000298.1:0-203102 GCA_038496175.1 Ampulex compressa
GTATGTATATATATGTATATGTATATATATATACTTACGTACCGGGCGTGAGACAGCGACAGATGCGCCGGCGGGGTAACGCCGTTAAATGTCCGGGAAAATCCCTATTTCCGTTCGATTAAAACTTTACGGGAAGATTTATTTTTAGCAGCGGCCGTTATGCTTCCGGGCGCCTCGGTATCTGACGGAGCCCGGCGTCCTCGATCAAAGTGGCGCTGCAAAGAGGAGCGAGAAAGAATGGAGAATGAACTTTCCAGCCGGGCGTTTCGAACTGGCGGATACTCCGTTCCTTCGGCCCACGGACGGGCCGCGGTTTATCGGTGTGCGTTTGATGAATACGTTTTTCAGGAAATATTGTGCCACGCAGGAATTTATGGCTCGCGTGTCAACTTGGAAAATGCGATGCATCGGGGAAGATTGCGAGAATAATCGCGAGGCGGCTCGGGGGAGGGACAATGCGCTCCGTGACATTTAGGATATTAAGTTTCTGCCATCGAAACGTGTGTTCGAGTTAAACGAAAGCCGTGTAAGTTCGACTTTAATAGCGAGGACTTTAATTGAAGTCGTACGAGAGTCACGCTTGTTTGAACTATATACGTGCCTGGATCTTATTCTTCTTACAGCACTTTATATTAGAAATTTACACGCTTCGTCCGCGAATATACTCCTACAAACCCAGCGTCTGGTCAAGCCAGCGCAAAAAAGATGACACTCCGTTTCATCACCGGCTCCTCTTGTTACCTTCCATTTGCAATCGAACGGTCCGATTCTTCGCTCTCGAATTTATACGCGGTGTTTGATCGCCTATATTTACCTCCTGCGCGAGAAAAACCTTCTGCCGCGTTGAAAAACAGTTAAAAAAAACATAAGGTTTACCGATTTCCCACCGCATCCCCCTACAACCTTCTATTTGCGATCGATCGCTTTTATTCATTACCCTCGAGTTTCTATGCAAACCTCGAACACCCATTTTTCTCGCGCTAAGTACTCTGCACAATCCCACTTCATTACCTTCGATTAACCCGAACCGCTCATCGTTCATAGGTTCTCCATGCATCGTCCCCTTCCCAAAAAAAAACACAAGCCGCTTTATCGCGACAAGCGAGTCAGCTGAAAATTGCCGCCGATACTCAATTTCGTATCGTCACTCCGATCGAATCCCTCGTCTTCCTCCTCCGCCAAAGAGCCGGCTGCCTGGAATAATTCCGGGCGCGCGTACACCGCGCTAACCTCGCGGTCGAATCCCATTAACTCGCAGCGCGAAACAGCTTTTCGCGGCGGGGAGAACTCGGGCGGCAATAAGTCGCGGGCAAATTAAGCGAAAGGACCGAGGCGGAGGGGGAGGAATTGCCGGTGGATCGAGTTTTGTAAGCCGCGGATCCGATCGGCGCTTTCGGCGGTGCGATATAAGCGGGTCCGGCTCCTACGAAAATGGAGCTGCGGCCGGGGTAAATTGAGTACAAAGCCGCTAGGGCTATCGGAGTTTTGAAATATAGGCGCCGGATTAACGCCGCAATTAGGGTGGAAAATACGAATTGGCGCGGCGCCTGGGGGAGGATTTCGATTTTCAATATCGCACGGCCTCTCGTGAGCGCTTCTCCGGCACCTCTAAACCTCTCCTCCCCCCCGCACTCTACCCCTCGGCACCCCTTCCTCTCGAATGCCGCCAGTGATTTTGACATTCAGGAGAAGGCGCCGGTTACGGCGCTTTTAACCGTGCCAAGTGGTTTTCCTCATCGACGGGCCGCACCAATGAGCCAGGTCTTTTTTTTTTCTCCTCTCGCTCGCTCTCTCTCTCTCTCTCTCTCTCTCTCTCTCTCTCTCTCTCGAGGCGTTTGTTAGGCGACGCCTCGATGCTTAACGGTGCGTGTTCGTTTGTAAGCCCTTAGAATGCCTCGTCGTGAAAGCCGCTGCTTTCCGGGCCGCGGTGATGATCCGGTGCTCGACGTCAAGAACAATCTCGGTTTCATCGCTCGAGTCGACGGATACCGGGGGTTCCGTTTGTTGCAACATCTTCGCAAATCCCCGACAGGGTGTCTTTGCTCGCACGAAGGACTGCGGTAACGTTATACCCTTGGAAAGGATTTAACGCGTGAAAGGAGAGGAGATCCTCCCCGCGTCATTGTAAACTTCGAACAGTTTCCCTGGGATTGAACAAGTGTAATCGCGGGTGAAAAGACAGTGTGCGGAGACAACGCTTCCCCGTATTCTTCATTGAGATAGAATCGTTTGAATACGACGTGACGTGTGTATCTGCGTTATGAGCGTATATATGCTCCTCAAAGGCGCCTTGCTCCTCCAAAAGGTACGAGCGATAATCGACTTGTCGTTGTACACAAAAAAACAGCACCATATACTTTCTCCTTATCCTTATCAACCGGAACGCTTAAAACCACCTTTTTTCTATTTTTTAACCCATTTTTCGGCACCGTCTGCTAAGGTCATTTGGCCTAGGACCTACCGTTGAAGCTGAGTTCCGAACCAGCAGTCACCTTTTTAACACATCCTCGAAAATACTTTAATAAAAGTTTTCAATTACTTACACAGCAACGCATTCCCAAAATAGTACTCCACGAGACTGTCCGTAGGAGGGCATAATCATGGGCGCGGTTCTGCCAAAGATCCGCAAAAACTGCGAGCGGAGTTCCAGCCGGAAGTAAGCAGCGCGCGGCAAAAGCATTGGGCGACGACACGCAGCTTTGTCGCGCAAGGCCGTGGCGCGCACACACGGGCGCGCCGCGTCGGTCCTTCCCCGATTCAGGCCTCGAACGAAGGCGTCGGTGCCGGCGAGGCCTCCGAAAAAAAAGGGGGACGCGCCCTTTGCCGCCTCCTTTGAATCCCCGCGTCCGGATGAATCGGCAAGGCGCTAAAAACCGCGAATGCATCGGGCGAGCCGACGATCGCGCATTCAATTACGGGGAGCGAGACAAAAGGCGGCCTCGGCGTTCGCCGCTGGCGGGCTTTACAAATCCCGGCGTGAAAGGAGACAGCCGGAGATACAGGTCGGAAAAAAGGCCCGCGCTGTTTTTCCACGGCCCGGGTTTTTACCCCCTTCTGCGCCCTTTTCCACCCTCCTCCGGCCCCTTCCAGTCGCCGTCGCTTGGCCCGGCATTCAACCGCCCGGCGCTTTCGCGGCGCCAAGTCGAGCCTTCCTACGGCCTTTTCTTCCACGCCGCCTTTCTTCTCCGCACCTACGACCAGCTCCCTATCTCCGCGCACGTCGCGTTCGATCCTAGGCGCAAGGTTATCGTGCGAACGCTCGAACGCCCCGTGTGTATGCGTCTCTGGCAGGGTAATACCGCGCCTTGGAAATTAAAGGGCCAATGCTCCTCTTGCGTTGCGTCCTATACGCGAGGTGTGTTCAAAAAATATTTTGTTTATTGGTTGAGGTTTGATTAGATTTTGGATTTTGTTTATTGCTTTAGCTCGGCGTTACTCCCTTTTGAAATAGTCCGCGTTGGATATTATGGTACTTTTTGAGGGCTTCTTCTAATTTTTGAAATAGCTCTCTCGGTAATGCGCTTTTAATGTCATTTATGCTTGTGAAATGACGGTTCTGTAAGGTTGCCTTTATTTTTGAGAACAGAAGAAAATTACAGAGAGTCTTATCTGGGGAGTATAAATGTTTTACTTGTAGCAGGATCACTAAAAGTATTTAATATTTATAAAACATCGTTGTACTTCCATTGGTGTGGCAAAATTTAATGTAATTCTTTGATCCACTTTTTAAAGAAGTGCAGGAATTAGGACCTAACAGGATAAGTGCCACGTGATTTTTTTTTGTGTAACCGTAGATAACACGTAGTACATAGTTGTGCATTTCTTCTTGTTGGGTTTAAAGATGTAATAAAGTGATCAAGGATCGAATAGTGGAGGAGAGTATGTGTATAGCATTCATTCTCACGCAAGAAATATCTCGAGGTTATACGGTGTTTGACAAGAAACAGAGAAGGCACGATTACGCCGTTTCCCTCGTGATTTTCCAGACGCGAAAAGGAGCCGTGCAATATGAATCATCGGCATTCAGAGGGTAAACGGCAGTTTTAAAGCTTTGGAAAGGATGGTATGCACTATCGCAGGGGAAAAATGCGAGGCCGATACACAATGTCCCGAGAAACATGCAAGGCGCGCCATTTTCCTCTTCTCAGTTTTCTACTGCGGAACACAGAAGTACGATATCGACTCTTGGCAGTGAAATACTCGAAGTCGGTTTCCAGCGGCTGAGAAGTACCGTGCGCATTCTGGTATAAGAAAATTCCAGGAGTTATTCACGCTGTCACGAAAAGCACGCAAGCCTCGTTCAACGCTTCTCCTCCCTCGTCACTTTCTCGACGCCTCCTAGACGAAGACACCGGCGCTTAAACGATCAGAGCAGGTCTCGAGTCGACGAGAACCTCGAGGCACATCGCCATACGAGTGATATTGATTTTAGTCGAGATCCCTCGAACACGAAAGACGGCCCATCATTTGCGCTCAGTGACGTTGTCAAAGCTGATTATACATTCCTTGTTTCCAATCCAGCATCATAGCGCGGAGGGTAGATTATAATAAATTTTATTCCGCGCTAACCCTTCGTGCACCGTCCTCTCCTCTTCGGTATTCGAAGTTTTAATGAGAAAATCTCATTTCCCTGCCCTTCCGTATGAAATTCTAACTACGATGCCACAAAGAGGATTCTTTCGAAAGATTTATAGGGTAAGTCGTCAAAGTTACCAGGGAAATATTAACTAGAGTTATCTCGTTATGGCTGGTAATCTTACAAAGAAGGCAGCCCGGTTAAATCGCGAAGGACGCGGCCCGGGAAAACTTCTTCCCCGTTCCTCGCGGTTATCGAGAATCAAAAGCGCCGGTGCTAAACACGATGGCGTGAATTCCCAATTGGATTCTACCTCAGGGTACTTCGATCGATCTTACGAGGATTTATGAACGAATCTGGCCGTAATCCAGCGTAAGTAGCCGAACACGTGCCGATGCATGCAACGGATCGTTTCACCAGCGGTTCGCCTTGCCGCGGTGTGTATCAATGTGTACGCGATAAGCTCCCGGATCTGCGCGGCGCTATAAGAAAGTACTTCCAATCCGGCTGAGAGACATGATAAACCGCATCACGGTCCGACCATCCGCGGTGCTCGACATTTAGCAGTAAACTAAGAGAGGAGAAGTATCGTGGAAACGGACAATCGACGAGCAAACGAATAAAGCCCCGTCAGGCGGACTAGAATAATTGACAAAATATCGATCGTTCGGTATTAATGATGCTGCAGTACTGAATGTGTGCTGTACATGAAATTGATCTCGCATTAACTTCCATCGAAAAGAATACTTTAGCTCAACCGTATTACCTTTCAATGATTATATAAAAGATATCAGATTATCTAAGAAACCAAAATACTCGTGATCGCTTTTTTTTTAAAACACACATTACATAATTACTTCTCGATGTAAATGTAGAAGAGTGAAAGAAAACCGCGAGTCCTCTTCTCAAGTCCTCGTTGCCAATTCAGATTTCCCACCGAAGGTATCCTCACGATCGGCCAGCCGAGATATCCATAAAAGGGCTCAAAAGTACACGGTAACTCGACGCTCTTTGCGAGGAGCGCCAAGTTCGGCCAGCGAGGTAAATATTCCAATTTATTCCGGAGCCATCCAAATTACTTTTTCCCTCCGCGTATCTCCAGTGGACACGTTCTCGATCTTCTCCGGCCAGAGAATTTCCGATGCTCGCCGATGCCCAAAAGTTGGGCTGGCTCCGAGGAGAGGATAGTTCCGAGAATTACTCGGTGGCTCGTGAGGGAGATTACTTTGACGCCGCGAACGATTCTTCGGGAGCGCGGCCCTCTCGCAAAAGAGAAAACGTCCCTGGCCTCGGTATCGTGTACGTAAACGTGTCTGCGCCCTTGCAGGCCGCGAAAGTAGCATCGCCCTTCTCGGAGACGGCAAACTCGTTGAAAAGTTTCACGTCGGACGCCGCCTCTACCTCCGACGTTTTCAGCCGAACCGCTTTCCCGTGCAACACCCCGTACATCGAGTTTCCTACGACTCAGGCTTCCCCCCTCTCCTCCCCCTCCTTCCGCGCGAACCGCGCCGTTTTGAAGTTTCCCCCGGAGTTTCCCCGTCGCTACCAGCTTCGAGAGGTCCCTCCTCGCCACCCCAGCTGGGAATTTTCCACCCCGCGAGATTTCGTCCATGGCGCCGCGGGCGAACGCCAGGGATTGCTGTCCACGACTGTCCGTCCACTTAGCCTTCCCTCGGCCGCGCTTCCTTCGACCGTCGCTAATCTGCAGGATGTGTCCGGAAGTATTGCAGAGTATGAAGGGCTTGGAGGATGATTTATACGTGTGCGATGGTCTATGTCCTAGGTTGTTTGTTTACTCGTGCTTCTATGGTGTATGGAGGTTCGGAACCCACCTTAAACAGTAGGTCCTAGGCCAAATGACCTTAGCGATCGGTGCCGAAAAATGAATTTAAAAAAAAAAATTCTATGGTGTACGTTTTTGTGTGATAGAGGAGGGGTTATGAGGGGCGCCTAAGGAGGTATTAGGTGATGGGATGTGTTTGGAGGATCGGAGGGTGTTTCGGTATTCGAGCAAGATTTGGAAATTTGGACCGAAGAGTGCGTATGCGGCGGTATGGCTGTGGAGGTTGTTTAGCGGATATGCTGTTGGTACATTAATCTGTACTGTATGCTTTGTGTATAGATGCTGGATGTGTCATTTTGATTTGTGAATCTGTGTTTTCTAGTAGAATTACTTCTTACGTGAATTTTTGGGCTCGCGTGAAACTTGGTACACCACATGTATATGTGTGGTGGTATATGTTGTAGGTTGTCTGTGTGCTTGTGGTTCTAGCGTTTATATCCGTCTCTAATCGAGGAAAACTTCTAAGGTATGTGTAAGGAAGTTTTCGCAATGTGATGTGTTTAGGTGATGATATGTATGGTGTATGTGTAAGATGAGTTCTATCGTCTGCGTTTCTACTGAGGGAGAACAGTGGGGGAAACAAGTGAGCCTCAAGTTGCGGAATATACAAACGTGTGCGTGGACCGCGTATGAGAAAATAGTGGAAACGGCGGTAATATTGAATGTACGTAAATAAAGATAAAAATGGCCCCATTATTGATTAATGAGGCTATGACAATGTACCTCCAATGGCTACTACATCAAAAGGCCTGGTATGAAACACAATTTAAAAACAGCGTAAAGGATCGCTAAGTAGCAAACGAATGGGTATTGCACCAGCCGATCGGTGCCACTGCATTACTCTTTCACGTTAAAGTACTTATGTCACGCTTCAAATAACACCGTGCATAAAGGAGATCATATTTTATTGCATTATGTCGATCGAATGAACTTTTGAACAGTCTTCCTGGCTTTTTAGTCAAACGCAGTACGTAACTTCGTGTCGTTATGTTTGCCTCTGTAATATCTCTCCCGTCGACCTCGTTTTAACAAATGCGCTCACGGAGCGAACGAAAATGCGGGAGATTATTTATCATGCCGTGTTACGAGTGCTGAGCGCTTATTTATCAAGTGCTCCATAATAACGGTGCCTGCTAATTGAGAGCGTCCTCGATTGAATTTTACGGTGAATCAAAATTCAAATTGTGGACTCTGCCGTGCGCGTGAGTGGCAACTTGTTTTTTTGACAGCTACGAAAGCGCCGCGGACAGGGTTCTGTGTTTTTACGAAGAAGAAACCAATTTAATTTCCCAGCCGCCTTTTGAATTTCCCACGCAATATATGCATCGCTATTTCGATGGTTCGAATCTTACTTTAAGCAACGGATACTTGAATAAATAACACTACAGAAAAATGCTCTTCCTTAAATAGCACTTTCAATTTAAACATCATTTCATCGAACTTCACGCTTCAGATTTTTCCTGCGATTTAAACTATACACCTTCATCCAGGCAGATTATTTCCTCCAGACTTCTCGTTATCGGCTACAAACCAGGCGGCGATAATTATCTCTCCCCCAGCTAAGCGGACCGAAGGTTCGTTTATTAATCCCAAATTTGATCGACGTCGAATGCCTCGCCAATCGTGTCATTCCGCGACAGGGAAATATTCTGATCTGTTCGATCTCTGGTTTATCAGCCGGATTCCGGTCCGTCCCCGTGCCGTTCTAGTCGATTATCGTAAATCGTTACAATACGTCAGTCATGTAGCGACAGTGCGGAGGACAATAATTCTCAGTTGACAATCTAATCCTGGATAGCAACACGATGCGGATGTAATTTAATGGCGAAACAAGTCGGCCGTATGTCGGGCACTGATTGAGAACAAACCGGAAGATAACGGCTGTATCGCCGGATAATTGATTCGTCGAAATATAGACGCGTTTTGTCGCAAAACGATTCAACGGCGAGGCCAGTATGCGATCGCCGACGAGCATGCAGGCTCGTCGAATTAAACGAACGCCAGGATGCTGAAAGGAAAAGGCAAGGGGGGGGGGGGGGCGCGATTTATTCGGGAGCCCGCATTTAAAAGGGCGGGCAATATCGTTTAACGTGTAATTTCATTATGCCGCGACTGTTGAATTCGCGGATATTGATCGAATTAAAAGAAATCCGGGCTCGTGGTTGGGCTTGCCAAATTAATTGCTTATCGGAGGAACGTGCCGAAATGAATACGTCCCTTTGAGGAATATTATACCTATCTCTGCGATAGAGGGGGGGAGAAAAAGAGAGAAAAGCGTGTTATTGGTAGGTTATACGATGTTTACGCGATAAAATCCGGCGGATGTAAACGAAAATATCTCTATCAAACATCGCTGTTTCGGGAATTACTGTTGATAAAAGTTCTTTTATACGCAAAGTAAACGGGGCGGATAAATGATTAGAGTTGTACGAGCAAAACCAATATCTCCAACGAAACTAGGAGGCATAAAAGCTGTGATCACCGTGATGCTCTAGCAGCGGGAAAAAATCTGAAAAAAAGAAATCTGAAGAATCTAAAGGTTCATTTAAATAATCAAATACAGATTCCTGAATTCCCTTCGGAAATCATATCACTCTCGATTATTGACACCTCGAGGAATGGTCTTAAGACACACGAGACTTCAGCCCTCCCAGGCATTCTAATAAGCGCCGCGAAAGTAAGACCGTAAACCGCAGTTTATTCAGACAGTAAAGACGCCATCGTTCCCCCGTCAGATTTCCCTCCAAATTGTCGACAATATCCAACGCGCGGACGGATGTTAAGTAACGTCCGTCGTTGCGCAACGAGGCGGACTCCTGAGTTATTTACAAGTATCCAGGATGCCCCGTGGCTGCATTGGGGAATTCCGGGAAAACCGAAAAGTATCGCATTTCCTGGACGACCGCAATCAATATCGCGGGGCGTCGCTGCGTGAGCAATTCGCGATCATCGTCGCTGTCATTATTTCTATAGGCTGCACTCGTTGGGCGATGCTTTGGAAATTGGATCTACCGTACCATAAGCCATGATTCATGGTGGTGCAGCCGGACGTTAGGTAGGTACGACCGGGCAACCTATAGTAATCTATCGCGAAAGGGGGTTTCGGCCTGCACAATCGCTCCGATAACGTGCCATGACACGGCGATAACAGGATTTAGTGGGGGGGGAAGAGGCAGAGAGCGAGTAATGGCAGTGGGAGGGAGAGAGAAGTGGTGCTCGCCCAAAGATCGTATCGATCGTTTAGCCGTGGTTGAACATGTAGAGTTTCGAAATTCTGTCCTTCTGCCTTCTAGCCTCGCGGTGCTGATTGCTCGGTTAGCTCGATGTCGCATCCGAATGCGCCCGACGATCGGCTTCTTGAGCCATCGAGGCGGCATAACGAGTCTGAATCCTGGCGCTTGCTCGGATTCGGATGGGAGATGTTTGAGGGAAATGCACGCACAATTTCTATTCGAAGAACTGCGCTGATTTAAATTAACTTTGTTCAAAAAAAAATGTATATATGGAAGTTATGAATTGTAAAAACGTGTATAGACTTTCACATTGATCTATGTATAAAGACGACATATCGATCTTCTTATGGCCATTTGCGAGGGTATGGAAGCTTTTTGAAAATATTATGGTTTACAGATTTTTACTTACCAAATGACTTCTAGCATCGACCTACAGGCGGCTTGTGGATCATCCTTGTTCATAACGAAACTCGTTGCTCTTAAAAGCGTTCCCTTGTTTTATTGCGAAAAATTAAACGATACGGTCGTTCCTTTGGCAATAAAAGGTATAACGCGAGTTACGTTTGGCAGAGCGCAAACAAGGTGCCCCGCAGAACTGGCGTATGGTGAACATATTGGAGATATAGGCTCCCTTCGCTCCCCTTGCCCCTCCCTTTATCTTTGTAAACAACTTTACGATTATTACCGGCACTTATGGAGGGAAGTGCCGAGGTGCAGAGGAGTCTCGAGATAACTCCTACGATAAAAATACGGGGCGCAATGTTGCGTTCGGACGTAAATTACCGGCAACGGTTTACGGGGCGCAATTTTGATCGTCGTAAATATCTTATAAACATATTGGATTTTGGCCGGTGGTATCTCCAGCCGAATTTATCATTTCGGTGGGTGGAAACTTCCCGGGAGTTTCATCGGCCTGCATGGTGTACCGCAAGGGAAAGCGGGCCAATCTCGTTTGCGAACACAGAGGTAAGGCCAAGTACATGACGAATATGCGCTTCATGGAATATGTTCAGAGTTCACCTTAGCAGTGCAGAAAACAACCGGCGTTACTTAAAACGCGGTATGCGCATAGTGAAATATTGTTGAGCCGCGTGTGAAATGAAAGAAGGACCGAAGGTTGCGGATGTATGGAAGGTTTCTGTCGGAGCAGATAGCAAGACAAGTGTGCACGAAACTACGATAGGTTTATAACTAATTGCTTCGAAACTTGGTTATATTTTATTCGCTATTTCGCGCACGCACACTTTTATTAAAATTTGGTCATGCCATTGACATCGGGTTGCGCAAAAAGTCAGTGGCAAATTTTCTGACTCGTGAGTCCTGTACATCGAACTGTTTTTATGAGCGCCACTTGATCTTCACGGAACGACAGACGAATGTCTTATCCATTGAGATTTAGGAGTAAACATTTGGCTGACTAAATTTAATCAATTTCGAAAACTAGTTTTGCTAGTTTTCATAGCAGTAACAAGATCCAATTGGTTTGGACGTTTATCAAACTCCGAGTATTCACAAGTATATGTTTGAATTGCATATAAACATGTATGTAATCACTTTAGATTCCGGCACTCAGAGGTACCGCCTCGATTACATCGAGTACTTTCCAAGTACATCAGATCGGACTATCGAGTTTCACGAGCACCACTCAATTATAATGGAACGATAGTTAGGTATTGAATCTGTCCAGATTTGTGAGTACGTACCGAGCTTGATCCCATCTCTAAGCGGACGTGCGAGCGTCGGGGATAATGAATAACGGAGCCATCGAATCAATTGATTTTGGCCGTTAACGCTAATTGTTATATCAACGCGTACAACCGACGTGTTTGCGTTTACCAATATTATTGTTTATTAACGGACGGCTGTTACGCCCATTGAAAAGTTCAATTGACGTTTTATTAAATGCGGAATAATGGGCGTGCGTTTCGCGTGCGGAATTTTGCATTCCGTGACCGGTATAACTTCAGACTTTCCCTCTGTTACGGCGGATTATTTAAAAAATGTAAAGTGAAACATTTTTCCCCCGAACGGCGGCTAAGAAGTTCGTAAAAAGTCAAGTGTTGCGATAAAACGTCGCATTTCATTTGCCGTATACGCATAATCTCGTACTTACAAACTTTATGCCTGCAAAATATATTAGATATTATTTATGCAATGCCTCCTCCCTCTGCAGCATTCCCTTTTATTCGACACAAATCGCGTCTGATATTTATCATATAATAAATCCAGAAGGCACAGTCAGAATTTGTTGTTTATACCCGATTATCAATAAAAGTCGCGTACAACATATATCAAAATCCTAGTATAAACCAGTTGCGAGCAGCATCATGTTCTTCTCCAACATTGCAAAAATGTAAAAACTGATCCTATACACCTTGATATATGAACCCTCTCTAAACTCAATTACGCATAATAGTTCCAGGGATGGCCTTAAAGTGGATCATCTCATTAGCATCGCTCTTACGTAGCATCACCCTTAATTTCCACCAATTCCGCACAAAGTGTCCGTGCACACGTTTGAATCGCACGCAATATTGCCACACCTGCGCGATCCATTACGCCGTATGATGGATCCTATTCGGCCTCGCAGCGTTCATTTTTTTCCCTTCTCCCCCGAGACGAGGACGCTTTTAAATTGTTGTACCTTCCGGCAGCGGCGCGAGACGTGGCGGAATATACGCGCATATACGTACTCTCGGATACGCCCGTCCACCGAGGTCGCTTTAATATTCACGCGCATTTTACCGTATCCCCTTATCTACGCGAGGTTACACTTCGTATTTCCATATAAACGTTACACGATAAAGTAACCCGGCTGCTTTGATGGGGGCCGAAGGGTTCGCGCTTGTCACGCGTCAACGTCGTTCGTGGGCGTTTTAGGGGCTCACGCTAACTTCGTTTCGCTTCCATGTGGGAATTAAAGTTGAACTTTTAGATGGTCCCTCATCCCCTAACGGGATAGTCGACGATACGTCATCGTAACGCCGCGCCATAATATTATGATTACGAGGTATTGCCTTGTCCCAAGGCAACTCAAAACTTGCGAACGTTTAGGACTGCGCCTCGCGCGTTACGGAGTATGTATGTTTTTACTGGTATTACGTTTGTTTCTATACACCATGGTGAAGATCGTTTCGATTTCATCACTGACAAATGTGACTGTGTAAGAGAATAATATCTACTCAGCATGAATGATTTGTATGGATTTTAAGGTTTCACAACAAGCTACGTAAAATGTTTAAATGTTGGTGATTTTTTATTAAATTGGAAGCTTAATCGAAGCTCAATTTTGGGTTGAATTCGAAGCTCTCTAATATCAGTCGATATCGTAAAGTTTATTCAAATGTAAAATCAAAATATATTTCGAGATAGGCATTACAGAAGGAAGTAGATAGTTTTTCAAGGTCTTTGGATTGTCCTCCTGTTCATACCTCATATTAACCTCCGCAAAGTAATGACAAGTACAACAGCGATAGACGTTTGCGCACTGCATGTAAATGCGAAACAAGTTAATGCAAACAATGTCGGAACGAGCTTTCGGTATAAGTATTACGAGCACCTATTTGTTTTAGAAGTTGTTTGTTGGAACGCGCCTGTTTCGGGGAGAGATGAAATTCAGAATGAAAAGCGAGGTCCGAGAGGTGTACTACAGGCAGGTTCCGCTGCTGGATCTTTCGTTAAAAAGAAAAAGAAAAAAAAAAAAGGCACGGGCGCAAAGTTCGAAGGCGATGCTCGTCATCTAAAATTCATTAAATCCGTCTTGCAGCCGATATCATGGCGACCTGCATTCGATATAAATGGCTCGGTCTTCGACACAGGAAGGACAAACTTTGCTGACTCAAACACTCCCGCGTGCCCCCTCTGGGGATCGAGCTGCGGAAACATTTCTCTGGCCAGCCCAGATCGTACCTACGCGCTGCCCTTTTCTCCGCGGACATGCCTGGCCGACGGTTGCTCACTTTTCCAATAATTTCCGGGATAAGCACCATCGTGCTTTCGCTGACCGCGGTTGGCCCGCTCCTCTATTTACTCCGGAACTTCTGTAAACCCTTAATGTGCCTCGATCCAGGCCCCGATCGCTATTTTCCACGCTTTTCAATCTTCCTCGCACTTTTTCCTACGATCGCCATGGCGATGATAATCTTCATCCCCTCCCCTGCCTCCCTCCAGTGTCCTGTTTCGCCTGAACTGGAGAAACTTCGTGCGCTCCTTTCGGTGTAATCGATCTCGATCGGTATTTACCTTCCGCCTTTCCTCGCCCTTTGCCGATGTTTATATAGCCATCGAGCATTGTATGGCGTCCATTCGCCCTTATTTTCCTTCCCCTCGTCCATCCCTGTCGTCGCCCTGTACTTCTCGTCCACTTGGATCCTCCCTTCGGAGCGCCGCCAGGACGTTTCCTTTCTCCGCGCTTTTGTCGCTACGCGGACCGGAAGTTCGTCGACGTTGGCGAGCGCCAATATTGACGCCCTTAATCGGTATTTATTCCCTTCGTTAAGATGCCAGAGGGAATTAAACTGGCCTCGAGGAGCTTCGCGTCGCTCGGTTGAAGTAATCGGGGGATTTGTATAAAAATTTCTTCGCGTTTAGGGAAAGAAGGAAATTAAGAGCGAGGGTTTGATGATTGGGCTTGTGGATGAACGTGGGATGAATTACTCGTGTTTTAGTGACCTGATGAATATATCGCAGGTATTTTGTGGTGGTAATTATTAGAGAAGGGAGGATGCGGTGCTTTGGTTTATTGTATATTGAATAAAGAACCTGTTGTAAACCTGATATGGAAATTCGCGCGTGAGGTAACTTTCATGGAAAACACGGGTTTATAATTGAAAATTGTGCATTTTTTATCGATTCGTAAAGTATATAGTATATAGTTATGCATGGAACAGCATATCGAATGAATTGATAGACAGGCTTTGCTGGCACATATGTGCTCTTTTGTTGCGATTTTCGAATCCTGCGTGAATTTTGGGACGATGTCAAACCTCGCGAGAATTTAGATCAAGGAAAGATTATTGTGTGCGCGTTGAATTGTTTATAATATGTTTATGGGCGATTATGTGATCGGTGTGATTTATTTAGAGATCCATACGGTGTTTTGGCTTGAAAGGGAACTACGGAGGAAATCAAGGTATCGCACTTTGCTCAACGAGTCGTTGCCTTTTGTTAAAACATCCCTACGGTTGCATTGCGCCCCGATCGCAGAAATATTCGACCGACGGGCATTTGTGCAATTTCCATTACTTCCGTTATCAAAACGTTTCTCTTCCCCGGATTTTTGTTTTACTACCTGGCAACTTTGCCGAGGCAAAGTTGATTCTCCGCTCGCTGATCTGGAACTCGTATACTTTCTCGTCTGGTTAAACTTTCACAACTGCTTAACGCAGTCTACCCGACTCTCCGCCAACGTTTGTTCATTTTTCCTCATTACGTAGCTTCTCGATCGTAAGGAAATCGTACTTCTGGCTCCGTCTCGATATCGCCGCCTCGGCTCTCCCCATCGCCGCCTATCAAAGCACGTCGCGAAGCCTGAAAACTGCTACAAGCCCTGAAATCTGGAATTCGCAGTGATTGT
Organism: Ampulex compressa; assembly: GCA_038496175.1. Taxonomy (NCBI): domain Eukaryota; kingdom Metazoa; phylum Arthropoda; class Insecta; order Hymenoptera; family Ampulicidae; genus Ampulex; species Ampulex compressa. The sequence goes on from JBCFXI010000298.1 coordinate 15,228, forward strand.
CGAGCGACCTTACGAAGTTTCGGAACTTCGTTTGACTGGCAGCTGCTGCCAATCTCCGAATCGTACCAATATCTGCTGTCCCTCTCCGTGACGCCTTATCGTTTCGATATTTCTCTTAAATAGATTCATACAGACAGGTTGCATCGGTTTTCCTGAAATTAAATCAAGGTTTGATCACTTCTCGATGCATAATAGAAGTGTTCTCAAAGACAAACTTCGATAAAAATAAATGTTAATAACTCGTATATGCAACGCACTGATGCGCCCAGTAAACTTCATCGATGCGCTTTATTTTTTCATAGGGTCTTTGCAAAGGATAAATTCCTCTTCTCGGAGTCGAGCGAGCGGCTCGACGATGCGGCGGCTGATCGCGAAATAATAAATGACGAGCCGCTCGTTGGAATGGAACAGCCGTTGCTGCAACAAAGCTGAGCGGACGCGCGGGATCCTGTGAGATTTTTTCGCATCCATCGACGGGGCCGCTTTTGCCCCGAATGTCGGCCGGGATATTATATACCCAGGTCCGAAGCTTAATGGATGATTGCGATATTTGGATAATAGCCAGGAAACAATCCGTCAGCAGGGGCGCCGTAGGGACCGACGGATTCATCTCTAAAATGCAATACTCGCGATCGATATGCATTATGCGTATTGCCCGAGCGTGTTTTCAGCTGGCCACGAATTCCTAGGAAATACCTAACTTCGTATTCTCTCTCTCTCTCTCTATCTCTCTCTCTCTTGGTGTCTCTCCCTTCTCCCTTTCTTTTGCGCTTCGACGCTTTTTATCCAGCGTTACTTCGAGTCGAAGTTCGCGGTTGGGAATTTTGAACAAAAGCGATAAGTCATTCGAGAGGGCGATTTATCCTCCAGTCCTCGAACACTTTCTTGGCAGTGTCGCACCGCTTTGTGTTCATCTTCGTATACTTCGATGTCCGTGATAAATATCGAGATGTCAGATTTGTCTCTCCATGCGAGTAGGCCATTGTATCACTGCTGGAACAAAAGACCAATGTACGAAAATTGACGTAATGGAATCGGTTCGTTTGATCACGATTTGGAGAAATTTATCGACAATTTATACGGCTCGTTTATCGCATTTACATAGATTGATAGTGGTGTATTTATGATGATTCGGTTTCAATTAGACCAATATTTATGCAATAATATTGCCCGAACGATATGGTATAGATGATTGCAAACATTAATTAGTTTGGCATGATGCCTGCTCTGATGAGTTACCAGAGAAATTTGCCTGGACACGTATGATGCCTTGTACGAGTGTAAAGGGTTTATGTCAAAGGCACGCGCTTCTGATTTTGCGGGTGCATTAGCCCATCCACGTGTTTGTTTGGTGGTTCGAAATTTAGGTTGAAGGTCATTGTAAAAGTTAAAAAGGTCATAACAAAAAAAAGTAAAATACGAGTGCTTAATCGATGAATAAATTCAAAATGCTTTCTAAATATGCACGAACAATCTAAACATAAAGGAAGGTGATATACACTCTGTTTATCCCATTGGGAATACACGCTAAAACCCTCAGCCTTAATTAAATCCATCATAAATTTGACTTTTAAATTCATACATCATCCTGTTCCAACCTTAAGCTCTCATACCTTTACGTTATGTTAAAACTGATCCCGCGGTTAAAGGGATTACACGCAAATTCATGAGAGTGAGGATAACCTGTTATACGAGTACAAAGATTAAGAAGCCAGTAAAATATTCCTTGTATCTTAATCTTCGTACTCTTCTCCTCTGTAGGCGCATTCGCTACCCCAGCCACCAAGCCAGAATAGGCACTTGAAAATCCCCTTTGACCCCATTAACCACACCTCAATACATCATAAACCCCTAATTTGTACGGCTCGTTCCCTCAATCCTCATAAGTTCTCATTTCCCCGTCCTACTGTAAATTTTATCCGCATCAGGCAAGCATATTTCCATAAAAAAAAAAAATTCTTCTCCTTCAATTCATCAGGATTCAAAAAAATTGTATCCTTTTCATACCAATCAATGCACGTTGAAAATTATACTCAACTTATAGATTCAAGCCGGTAATTTTTATTCAAAGATTCGAAGCATTCTGGATCTGCTTTCACGCTAAGAGTAGGTCCATCGAAGAAAGCTATCGCGCAATACCGTTGTTATAAAATGCAGCGAACCCTTATAGCTACTAAACATGTCTAAAGGAAGCGTACGTGATCCTCTTAAGAAGCTCCTCTATATAAAAGCCCCTGGAACTTTCGGGATATTCCAATATACAGTTTATGATAATAAGGTTACGTACACGCGAGAGCATATTGTTTTCGATATGTTAATAGGGCGTCGAATCTTCCGCGTATCCATCAGACTTACGGTCTTCCCCTTTTATCTCGGGCCAATAGGCCCTCGCTCCTTCTCTCTCCGTCTATCCATCCACCTACCTATCTATCTATATACACGTATCTATACGTCCATCCCTCCTCCTCCTCCTCCTCTCTCCCCTCCGTCGTTGTTATCGGCTTTTCGTTCGACAGTCGAGGAAAGTGTACGTGCTCCGTCAAACGTTTTCGCCTGTTGGCCGTACTCCGTGCCTTTTGTCCCTCGTTTGTCCTTGTTTCTCGCGGTCACGTACGTGTACTCCTCCTCCCCCTCACCCTCTACTCCTCTTCTGCCCGGGGCTCTGACCAGCGGCCGCCTAAAAACGACTAACGGGAAACTCCTTTCCCCGGCCGCGATCAACCGAACTCAGGATTTCTCGGGGTTTCCTCGTCTCGTCGCCCCGATACCGTCTATTGCTCCCTTTGACGCGCCCCCGCCGGAGATGGAGGCCCCTTTGTGAGCGTTTTTCGTACATCCGGCGAATGAGCCACCCTCGAGCCGGGTGTCCCTTGTTTCTCGAGTTTTATGGATACGAAAGGGGTTTTAATTCCATCCCCCGAAACCGCCGGCCCGCTGGGTCCGTGGAGGTTTTGTGCCCACCGCCGCTTCCTTCCGAATGTTGGAACCAAGGGCGAGGAGGGGCCGGGCTATCTTTATTGGATGATTTCAAAGCACCCTGGAGTGAGGTTTCTTGGGAATGAAATAATGTAGCGTGCTTGGGAATGCGCTTACCGTTCTCTCTGGATGCTGTGTGGTAATGAATATTGAGAGAATATTTGGATATTGGAGTGGAGTATATTGCTTTTATTGGTGATACTGTGAGGATCTTCTTTGTGGTTGGTCGTTATTTTTGGAAGGATTTGCAAAGTTTGTCCTTTTAAACATTCAAATATTATCTTTTTTTTTTTATCAAAACTTTACGATAATTACGCTTCGTAATCTTAAGACGCACTCTAAAAATATTACGAAGCGTAATTATGGTAAAGTTTTGATCAAAGGAAGAACGCTAGGGGAATATAAGTACTATGCGTATAAAGTTGATGCCTTGTCAATATTACTAATCGTCTCTATATTTTAACAACCGATGGAAAGCTCCGCGGAATAGCAAGCCCGAAAGCCAGCTCACGGCGGCCGTCATAAATCCGGCGTTGAGCGCGGAGCCATATCGTCGCAGCCGTGGATTTCCGAAGCTAATAAGGAGAAACCGGCGCTTTCGAGGGTTATGATGGCGGTACAAGTGCCGCTCGACCTTGTAACCGAGTATTCCCTCCGCTAAGTCGCGAGGCATCGTTTTGTCACGGCTCTCGGGGAAAAACTTTCTCGAAACGTATAACCTGTTTGTCGTCGTGCCTTATCTCCATTACCATTGCCGACGTTTATTCTTCGCCGAAGTTCTTGGAATAAAGCGCGGTCGAGAGAGAGAGAAAAAAACAGAAGGATAAAAAGAAATAGAGAGAGAGAGAAAGAGAGAGAGAGAGACACGAAGAAGTAGAAAGAAAAGAACAGAGACAGAGAGAAAGAGAGAGAGAGAGAGAGAGAGAGAGAGAGAGAGAGAGAAGAAGTGGCAAGATAGGAAAAGAAAGAGAGATAGACAAGGAAAAAAAGAGCGAGAGAGAGGGAGAAGGAAGAAGGCGGTGGTCGGAGCCGATAAAAATATTTCCATCGGGATAAAAGTCTGTTAGGAAAATGGCGCGGTCGTAGCCGAAAAAATGGCAGAGGTCGGGGGCTTGGGGGGTGTGGGTTGGAGCCGGTAGGACCTCCAGGACTTATCCTCGCCCTACGATTTCGCCCATCCCCGTAACCCCGACTTTTGGCCATCCCTCAATCCTCCGGCCTTCGGCTATCCGCGGATCTACGGTGGTTCCGACGGCTCGAGATTTTTCTCTCGTGACTTTCGGGAAATTTACGAGGCAACACGCTCGAGTAGACCCCGATCGCTGCCTCGATCCCCCTTCTCCTCATCCCCTGTCCAATCCTTCCGCCCGGGAAAAGCTTCTCTAGTATGTTTATCCGCAGCCACAGTGTCACTGCGCGTTACCCTGGTGTTTGTACTGTAGAGTAAATAGGATGGACGAATCGGGCTTTTCTCGTTTTAGAAGCCTAGCCTCCGTTATCGAATTATGATGGTAATGTATTTAACGATATGGAGGGAAGGAAGAGGTCCTGGTCGCGGTGGAAATTTGTTTTTCACGAATTTGGAATGGCGCGCTCGTGAATTATTCGTGGGCATTAAAATCGCGTGCTCCGTATTTTTGATGTCCGCGTTCGGGGGTGTTCTTCATTAAGGAGGGGCGGAAAACATTTTCGTGCACGTTTACGAATTGAATTCTCCCTGTCTCTGGCAGGACGATCGATCTCTGATTTGGAAAATACGGGCGCACTATTTTCGCCCTCGCTTCATCGGTGTTTTCTCATGATAAAATAAAAAATTCACGACTACGATCCGATATTTTCGGTATAGCCGGGCATGACATGGGCCTCCGATGGAAATTTTTCGGTACAGACGACAATATTATCACTCCAAGCAATCGGAAGAATTGATAATTCCACGCGGGCGCGCATGTTTGTCCGTGACATCCGTGCGGTTTACGATCCGGAGTAGCCGTATTTTCTCTCTTTTTTATTTTTTTTTATTTCGCGCACGCGGCGGGAATTGAAGCGCGTCGCATCGAAACGCGCGAACGTGACAAATTCGAAGGTAGAAATCAGGATTTTATGGCCCGACAAGTGTGTACGGACAGCTTCGAAATATTTAAAAGAATTGCAGCTGTTACTGCCTGGCTCCCCTGCAACCATATGTAGATGCAGGTCGTAAAAGGCGCAGTAAAACGTCGGCTTTGTAATTACACCGGCACTCGCAGTAGTCACGGTAGTTCATTGGGCGGACGGTGCACGGCGAAAACTAGATCGATCCTGCCGGAACTAAACGAGCACCCTAGAGATCCGTTTTTGTTATAGTTTCCTTCGTTTGTATTCCACTGGAAAACGTGAATCGTATTCGAAAGTGGCAACCACCGGAAACGAGACTGTAGTACGATCGTCCCTGTTACCCGACCGTGCTGAGCTTTCACTTAAAAGCGAGTAAAACACTTTTATTAACCATGATTACTCCGTGTACCTCTGGAATCCGATCGCAACAATGTCGCGCCTCTCGTATTTTTCTCCGTTCCCTTTAATACTCGTGGATCAGGAATTTCGCGTCTCTCCATAACTCGACCCACCGAACCATCCTTTCCCATATAACAGAATGTCTCGCTCGACATCAATCACATTTTTAAAAAATGATTTTTATAACATCGTATCTCAATTTATCGTAAAATCAGAACGCTATACCCAAGCTCCACCTCTTTTATTTCCTTCACTGACAATCTAAAGCGAGATTTGCCCTAAACATTCTCATTGCCATGCTACATCATTTTCTAATACATAAAGGCACGATATATCCTCCCCTCTCAACTTCTTAAATCAGGAGTAACACCTCGATCGCCGTACATCGTATCCAGCCTTAAGAAGAGGAACAAGGAATCGCATTATGCCCCGTGCTTTTCATTCGGTATCCTGAAAATCGAAGTGTAATACCCGGGGCAAACGCTTTACGAGCTCCCTGAAAGGGCTTTGTGGACCGTAGTTTATAATCTCGGTCGTGCGCCAGTGCTCGTAATACTATCTTTCACAGAGCCTCGTCCCCGCTCCATTCGGCCCTGGCGCAATTCGGAAATCAAAAGTAGCGTTCTGGTGCAGCGCAATGTCGGAAAACGCCGAGCCACGCGCAATATCGCCCATTGGCCGGTTTGACGGGTATCACTAAATCCGCGTTAAACGAAACGCGGATGCATTTCGTTCCGTTCATTCCCCGCTCATTTGATACTGGGCGCGGGACAAGAGTAATTATCCCCCCGGGATCGAAAAACATCGGGGGCGCGGAATATGCTCGAAATTCAGAACGTCTATTTTCGCGCGCAATTTCTCGCGGAGGGAGGAGCTGGAGGAGGAGGTGGTAAGAATTCTTAGGAAAACAGGGAGCGGGGCAGAATGGAAATTCGGCTCTGCGCTGGTGAGAGAATGGGAGGAATTCTAAAGCCTGATCAGCGCTGCCCGCCTCCTTCGATTGCTTGTAATTCTCGAAGCTAACGGCGGGTCAATCATGGCCGAGATAGCTCGGAATCTCGAGATATTCCCGGAGAAATCGGGGGCCAAGATATGGCCACATCGCATGAATAATTGGCCATCCGATCGAAAAGTATCGGCTTTTCCCCAAATTCGTTCCCTCCGAGGCGGTGCTTGAATTTTCTGCGGAGATCGCCGATTTTCTGCGCAATTTCACGAGAAAGGAGAGGCAAACACGGCTGTAAGAATTCGCGGGAAAAGCGCGGCCCTTGTAAGCATAGGGAAATGGAAGTTGGAGGTCTGAGCGATGGAAAGGGATCCTGAAATTAGGTTTCTCCTCGGGCCGCTCGTAATTTTCTGATTTAACTACGAGTCGATCGTGGCTGAATTGGCGGGGAACTTTCGAGAAATATTCTAAGAGACTCTGTGCGCGGGATAAAAATAATTATTCTCGGGATTCAAAAACACCCGCATTCTGTCCCTCCTCGCGGCGCTTGAATTTTGGCGCGTTCATTGGATTTCTATAGAATCTCTCGAGGAGGGGCGGCAAGGAGAGTCTTTAGAATTTTCGAGAAAAGAGGGCTCTGCAAGCATAGCGGAATTGGAATTCGGGTCTTGTCGGCAAGGCGGCGGAAAGAAAACGGGAGAAAGAGAGATTACACGCGTTGTTGCATCTCGCTCCATCGGCGGCAGTTCTTTCGACTGACTGTATCTCAGTCGCGAGGAAATTTAAAACATCTTCTATGAAACAATTTAATCGAATCACGCGAGACGAGTGATCATCTTGGAACAGTATCTTCTCCTAAGATCACCGAGTTGTTCTCTTTAAATGTTCCTTCGAGATGCCTTCCAAGTTTCCTCTTACTGTACACCGAGCATTATGATACGATATGTAGATTTATAATTGTCTTATCACCTTAACCAAATCCAGCCAAAAAACAATCTCTCTCCTCAATCACCGGTGTCTTTAAATTCCATTTAAAAACTCATTCTATATTCTACCTTCTTTTTCATATACTTTTATCGATTACTTTCGTCAGTGTTTTTATAATACACCGTCCTTTCCTCCATCCGTTCAATTCTCTCCGTATACGTCGAAGTGGTTTGCCTCGTTAATAAAAAAAAGAAAAAAAATAAGAACAATCCTCAAAGTTTGCGAACATCCATCCAGAAGTTCCCCCGTCACTCGTCGTTTCGACCGAGCCGCCGATTCTCTCCGTAAATCCTCGGGAAGAGGATCGACAAAGGGAGCGGAAAAATGAAGAGCTCTGTAAGCATAGCGAAATGGAAATTTCGGCCGTGCCGTTTAGGTAGAAGGAAGATCGAGGGAGACTCTAAAACCCGCTCGTCCTGATCGACCGCAGTTTTCCAAACTAACGCAGTACCAATCGCGGCCGAGAATCCCGAGGAATTTTCTAAGGAAGCCGCGAGCTCGCCAGTGGCCCAAAATAGTTTATCCTGGAGGGAAATTTTACCGGATAACTTCCCACGAGACTCGGCGCCACCCTCCATCGGCCGTATCCCCATGAAACCGAAAACCACTCTGGCCGAAACTACGGGGGCCTGCGTACACGTGTGCGTAGTAAAATTGGCGGTATCGGTGTTCGTACTTGTAGCCGGGGTCTCCGTGATTGCGGTACTTTTATCCCGGCAGCCAGCCTCGAAAATCCCGGCGCAACCGGCAAATGGATTAACCCTTTGCGCCCCGCACATTTGTACGCGACGTTTACCCCCTGTTCGGCATTCGATACGTTTATACGTCGCTTCTCGTTAGCTCAGCCAGGAATTTCTATTGCTCGAGTTCGTACGTGAATTTGGGAGAGAGCTTCTTTGCAAGCTCGTTGGCACAATGCGATCGTTAGTGCGTTAATGTAGAATAAGGAGATTTAGGTACGAAAAGTACGAGGACGAGTGATGGAATTAAAAGCGTGCATTGCCATTTTAGCATTGGCTATAAGGTGTTTGTATAAACTTACAGTAATTCTCACATATAACTCATTGACTTTGAGCATCGAGGAGACGATCTTTAAAGCGTGTTCTCGATGAAGAATATTCCAGCACGTGCCGCCGCACGATTTGAACGGCCAGCGGCACATCTGCCGGCGATTAATCTCTCTCCCCCCATAAACGGTCGGTTCTTCAGGGAATATTATAGGAGCGGACGGCCGCGTGGAATGTCTTCGGCCGTTAAGCGGTTAAAACGAATTACCTCGTCGTTCCGAAATACTTCGACTCCGGGCGAAAGGAGTTAATCGGTAGCAAAACTTTAATAACCATTCCCACACGGAGACCGGGCAAACCCGTTCCCCTTGTCTTTCGCGCTAATCATGCGGGCACCGCGTTCTCTTACAATTCTCGTTATACGGTTTATCGACTCCTCTAAAGCCCACCGTGCAAGTTCTGGTCGGTGGATAACCCGGTTAACGGTTTAACAGGCTCTCGCCGTGTTTCCTTTCCGCATTCTTTTTGGTCCTCGCCCCCTTTTTTCCCTCTCTTGCTCAGGATTGTAGTTCCCCAAGCGGACGCGCATGCGCACCGCACGCCGGGCTATCTCTTCTGCGCGAATGCGCGCTCGTATTCACACACACGCGCGCGCACACGCCGTGAATGGCCGTGCAGGCCAACCACTCGATTATACCCATTATTCCGGGAGTTGCGAGAAAATGTTGCCGACGAGTACCGCCGACGGGACTGGGCGGTAATAAGGCCTCAGCCGGATAATATTTTCCATCCACGCGGCGAGAGCCCGTCGGAGCGTTAAATTGCTGAAAATAAGCAAGGTAGCGATAAAACGATCGGCCCCTTCTCGTTCGATCCTCGCGCCTCGAAAGTTGCACGTGCGCGCGGATAATTTCCTCGTTTGCGCTTTATATCATGGGTTTTGAAGGCGCGTCTTCGGGGGAAGAGCCTTATACTGGATCGAGATAAGCTCGATCGTGTTAGAGAGGATTTTATGGTTCTGTTTTCGTTCTAAGAGACGTATCGTCCCTGTTTCTCCGGTTTCCTCGGCCTGTCGTAAATTAAACTAGTTCCGAGCTTGTTCTGTACGATGGTGGGGGGGGCTTGTATCCTTCGAAAGTTTGGGAAAAAATTCGTCCACGTAGCGACTGTATATTGGATAAGTCGGCTTCCATCGGAAGGTTTCCCCTTGTAATTGGCAGAAGAGAATCGCTGGCAGCTGCGCTCGTAAGCCGTGTTTTGTCGCGGAGCTACGAGTCATTCCTCGTGACGTTTACATTGTACATTAGGGCTACGGTGGCGTAGTGAATTTCAAATTCAAATTTCCACGACGAAGACCGGGCTTCCAATCTCACCTACATTACCCTATTATGCATACGGCATATATATCGCATATATACCGCAAATTCGATGGCTGAAACCTACCTTGAGTAATAAGTCCTAAGCTGGATAATCCTAACTGTTCGGGTCCTGGCAATGAAAAGGTGGCGAGGGGAAAAAAAAAAACAAGAAATACCGGGGACGAAATTAATATCGTTGCTCTTAGGCTACTACTCCTTACCCTCCCAGCGCGAGCAAACGACGATTAGAAAACTTTCATTTGCTCCTACTTCCTTCCACTTGGGGAAATTCCATATTACAAGCCAGTGCTCGTGGGTGCACTTTGCTTTTCGAGCGCGCGCGAGCCGGATGTGATAATACGAGCGAAGTTGTTAGGAAGCTCTACCGTTACTCGGTGCGATAAGGCCCTCCACTTATCCCCACGAAAAATCTCTCGTCATGGCGAAAAACTTTGGCAGAACTATCGTTCCTGGAGCCGCGTACGTGCCCCGTCCACGAGTAATCGGACGTTTCGAGAGATTAGGAAACGGACAGTTTTACGTTGTAGAGTAAAACACTTGCTAAATAGCTAGTAAGTACTGTGCTCGTTCTAAATATAGGTGTACACTGATGTTGGAGTGTCCATGTAAAATCGGACTGGTGTATCAAAGTAAAGTAATCGAATATTGATCTCGTTTTTTATAAGACGGGTTTTTTTTTAAAGAAACATTGAAAAGTATTGTGGGATTAATAGGCGAAAGGCGGAGAGTGCAAGTATTTTTTCACCAGGGACTTGCGTTGATAAATATATAACGTGATATTTATATAATAAATATAAAGTATATATAAATACTTTATTATTATCGTCACGATACAGATAAATTTCTCTTGCTCCACGTTCTAACCCTTTACTCAGACTCTAACTCTGTCTCTGTACTCTGCTCTGTAACTTCGAGTCTGTAACTCTGCTCTTTAACTCCGACTCTGTACTCTGCGCTCTGTCCTCTTCTGAGCTACGCCCTTCTTCATTATGGTCTCTGCACGCATTCGCTCTCATTCGTACACATTTCCACGACCATCGCCAACGCGCATTCCTCAAAACTATGCCTCGCTCAAAACTAAACCATGCACTCCGTCGCTATCGCTCTTCCCTCGCCGCCTTATAGCCCAAACACTCTACTTTCGGTCCTACGCACTTGTACTACTTAAAATATCCATTCATTCTCACGCCAGGCTATTTTAATATTCCCACAGTGATATATATAAAACATATCGTACGTGCCTTCTAACAATCATTTTTCTCGAAATAAATGTCCTGTTAATTATAAACGGCTTTCGCAACAACAGTGGACATGCAAAAAGTGACCACGGTTAATGGCTATACAGAACAATACGCAAATATATTATTTCCAAATCACTCCTAAGGATCAACTAGATTATTACAAAACAATTATCACTTCTAAGAAATTGAATTTATTATCATATACATTCCTAATTCTCGGTAAAACATCGATAAATTCGAAACAAACGTTACGTGGAATTTAAGCTCGCTTTCAATACACGATAAGTACGAAGAAGCGCGTGTTGGTATATCCCGATACTTTCTCATACTTTAATGATTTAACGCGTCTCGTGGCGCAGGCAGCGTCGATAAGACGAGGCCGTTGTAGAAGCGCACCGATACTCGCTAACAAAAGTTCGAGCCGCGCAGAGCCTCGCACGTATCCGCTCGCAAATATTTGGCCCCGCGGGCGGCGTTGTTGCAGAATTTCGTAAATTGCGTTCCACGAAATCGGGACGCGCCGTGGCTGCGCCGATTCTCCTTGCTCGGCACCAGAACGATGCTCCGGCAATCGCTGGCGGAAAACGCCGCGATAAATTTCCTACCTCCCTGCGAGTTCCCTCCGCGTCGTGGTATCGCAATCGTCGGCGGCGCTGCTTGCAAACTGTTTTTCTTCCCGCTTACAATCGAGGGGCGTTACGATTGTTACTATTTGTGTTCGCGGCGAGCATCACTCGCGGCTGTTGCTCCTCGTGTTCGCAGCGCATATTAGTTGCAATTGCATTTATTTACGCGCGCTCTGGGCGCTACTTGCGGTCGTTGTTCTGCGCGTTCGCCTCGAGTGTTAACCGCGATTCTTCCTCAGTCTTCGTGGCGAGCGCTCCTCGCAATCGCCCTCCTTCGTGTTGAAACGCATCGCGCTGTGAAATGGAGCAAAACGAGGATTGTTAAGTGTACAGTTGGAAAACGGAATAAAATCTCCGTAGGAATTTTCTCCTGATAAAGTGCAGTAAAGAATGAAAGTAGACGTGGTCTTGACGAGGAGTGAAAAAGTCGAGAGTACATAATCTACTTTTCTTCGATTTCTCGAGCAAGAGGACTAAGAGTATCGTGTCATAGTGGACTATATAAACTTGTATATACTTGAATCGAGCAAAGTCGCGCTTAGGCCTATTTATCGGATCCCTTGAAAACGTCAGTTCCACCCTTAATATCATAAAGGATTTCCTCCTCGCGGTGCAATTTCCATGTCGACTCGAGCCTGGACTTCCAGACGCGTCCGCGAGAGAAAGGCGCTGGACGATAAAAAGAGGAAAAGGGAAGTGATCCCTGCCAGAAATTGGACGGAGAGGAATTTCGGAAGGAATACAAGCTTGGGCGGGCGGAAGTTCGCGTTTAAATAGGAATTTATTCCGGGAGGAACGTTTCTGCTGTGCCGGCGAAGTTGAATGCGATCGCCATCGCCATTCCGGGTTCGTGCCCGTCGAATCGTGCCTGTTCCCAGCGGTGAAACCCGTAAAGTCGGTATCCTATCTCGCTATCCAGACGAAACAAACTAGGGGCGATAAGCCGACCTAACAACGGTACCCCATTGGCCTCAGTCAAGATGCAGAAGAGTCGTGTGCAAGACGTACACTCGTCTTATCTGCGCTTAGCTCGCAAAAATCCTGTGGCCGTGTATATATTTCGACCAAAGCACCTTACCGCCTTTCGCGAGCATCCCAGCGCGGCAGGTAGGACAATTGGAATTGCGACGACAAATCGGACGGGGATTTAGGGGGGAGCATGAACAACGTGTGCATCAGGGATCCACTAAAGAGGATAATAGGTCCTGCAGCTGTGTTAACACTGAACTTACCAGCCACGTTCTGGATATTTGTGTACACCAAGTATATTCTTAAAGAAAAAGGGTATTAAGTAGAGATGTCGATAGATGGATAGAATGATTTATACTCTCGGGTAGAATCATGGAAAATCTCAAAAATGCCCTCTTACGAAGTATAGCGAGTTTTTTTTAAGAAACGATCGATCGTTTATTTTTATCGTTTTGGTAGGTTTGGTGTTGATATATGATTATTTCTTTTTTAGATATAATAGTATTTTTATATACCGAGTGTTGGGATTTTGCTCGATTATAATTACTGTCTGTGATATACATCGTTGCGATTTATTTTTCGTTAAGTATCGATTTAATGTTTCCTATATTTTTTTTCGTAATCTGTTTTAATTCTCGTGTTTGCGTATCTCTGATAAATCTATTTTTGTACGAGATTCTCTTCCACCTGAATCAGCACTGCGCGAACTAGTAGTTACTTGAATGCTCGTTGTATTAAGTATTTTCTTTCCACGAAACTTTCCTGTTAAGGAAACTTAGAATAATCAGGCGTAAAAGATACGAGCTGCCCGCCTGAAAATTCAAGCTTAAGCTTCGATGAAAAGTGCAAGAGCCGTTAAGCGACTGGAAGCGGTCCGGTGCATATTCCAGCCAATATCGGAATTACCCCTCGAAGGACCGAGGCAAATCATTCTCTTTCCTGATAATTACGAGTGCCATTGGCCGACCCTTCGATGCAGCGAGAATTAACCCCTCGTCCTCCGCGATAAATTCAATAATCCGCTGCGACAACTCGATAATGAAATAAGCGACGTTCATTTCGGAGATGTAAGAAAATCAATCTGTCATAACGACTCGGTACATCGACAGATCTAATAATGCTTCGCGTTTTACAAATATAATAGCATTAAACGGTGCATCGAGCGTTTCTTCTATTGGAAATATCTCAATTCGTCCGTAACGAGGAACCTTTGTTCCTTCCAGGAAATGTAAATACTAAATCCAGCGCTTCATAATGCATTTGTACAGCGCTCCAACCAAGTTTTTAACGCGACCTTTCACTTGATTTCAAGCAAAGTATATTTAACCTAACGACGACGATCGACGCTGCCATTAAACTTAATTATATTGCCAGTATATAAAACATCCGCGCTGCTGGGATGAAATATTGTACCAAGTTCGGTTCGACATTGTAATATGAGTATCAAAAAGACACAGATGTCACTCTAATGTGGGACGATTAACGAGGAAAAGTCGCAGCGTGCCAGGGAGTAGGCAATGCGCGATAATCTGACCGATTTCGTAATCCAATGCGAGAGAGGTAAGGACGAAATAAATCAAGTGCAGTCGTCTCAGAGGTGTCTGCGCGTCCTGGATGGAGGATAACGAGGCGGAAGGACCCTACCCGGACGAGGTCGTGGAACCTCGTCCTGTTACCGGCTCGTTACCCGGCCCCAAGGGCCGCCATTTTAATTTCCACTTTTTGTTTCGAGCTCGATTCGAATTCCCCTTCTTCCTCTCTCACTCTTAGTATCTCTCACTCTCTCTCCTCTCTCCCTCTCTTTCTCTTTCTCTCCTTTCTCTTCTCTCTCTCTCCTCTCTCTCTCGTTACTTTAATCCGGCCTTGGCGGGGAATAGAACAGAGAATTGGTCGTTCCAGCGGTCTTCGAGGTGGATTAATTAATGGTCGGTAGGATTCGATCGTGAGATGGCCCGGATAGGAGGATCCCTCCATTCCAGACCGCGGAAATTCGATTTATTCAGGAACAGAGGCTGCGAAGTGGCCAACTTTGTTCCAGTTTCTTGTGTGCTACCGCCGCGATCGCCCTCGAATCGGGATATTCTTCCGTGAAGGGAGACGAAGACTGGGAGCATTGAGAAATGGGGGGAACGCGAAGTGTGCTAGGATATGTGTATCGTGAAGCTCTTTCTGGTTTTTTTCTCCTGCAAGCTCGATGCGCTCGTGTAATTAGATTGGATTAATCGCGCTTTCAGGTAAAGAGGCAGCGTCCTCGACAGCAAGGATCGCCAACACGTTGCGTTCGCTACGAAGAAAATAGTATATTGAGATTAATACTGCGCTCCGAAGTCGTGACAATTAAGCACAAATATCAGGTTTGAAACGTGACGAGGAACTGTCCTACAAATTATTTTATCGCGATATTCAAGTTGCACACTTTGATGTTCGTACCATTCACGCTATCAAGCTGCCACTTCGCGGCCGCAAAGGAAAAAATTTTCAGCGACGCGTATATATGTGTGTCACGCGCCCGCCTCTTCCAAGGGACCTTCAGCGTTAGCGCGTCTTGCGACCGGAAAATCCAGTCTGAATGCTGCGGGACTTTAACGTTGGAAGTATGACGGAAATGTGGCAGCCAGCGGCACGTTAATTAAAAGTTTATAACGCTACTCCAAAGCCGGATGCCGAATAATCGTTCGCAAACGCTTTGCCCGGTCGGTTTATCCTTCGAGCGACGAGCGAGGGGCCGTGCGTTTGGAGAACCACGCCCGAATTTCGGAAACCTGCGGGACCAGGTCTTTCGAAATGCCTGGTTGCTAAAGTAGTTGCTAATGAAATTCTTAGCTGCATTCGCACGGAATATCCCGAGGAAGTTGCAATTCGGTTGACGAATACGAAACGAGCTTCCGCCACTTTGTCCCTGACTCCAGGGCTGAAGCAACGCGTTCGCATTAATGGCGCCGTGATAATCGGACATTGAATTTCCTCGGCAAGCTCGCGACGTTTCAAAAGCTGTTAGTCCTCTGCCGCTTTGGCACTACCTCCCGAAATAACATCGTGCGACTGAAGGAGCCTTGAGGAGTGTGCAACGAAGTAAGAAACTCGATACGTAGCCAAGATACCGCGATACGCGTATTGGGTTCGAAGCAAAAAGTTTGGTATTTTCTACAAGGTGGAAAACGATATTCCCAGTGCAGCCTTGCAACACTTCGGTGAGGTATTTCGATGGCAGCCAAATGCACTGCACTTCGCAATCCAGCGGTTACCTACGTCACGGAAAATTTGGGGCTGCCAGATCAATGAAAAGGTTGCATTCGAGCGCTGAGGGCGCTTCAAATGATCGCACAGAAGGCTTGGTAACACAAACGGCGTGACGCGCGGCGGTATCCGCCTACAATGTCAATGACCCTTGAAGTACGTACGGATTTGTAAAGCTTCAGAAACCGCATTCACGATTAATCCCGGACAAAAGGTAACTTCATGCGACGAAATGATCGCAGCCAAGTGTGTTCTATGATCATTGACACACAGTGCGAGGGATGCAGCGTCTAAATCGTTTCCGCTATTATCACGTCCGTGGAAATGCGAATAACTAGTTTTCCACCAAACTCATGACTCACGCGTAACAATAACGATGACTTCGACATTCCATTATCATCCTCTACCCTAAGTCAGTTATTAATTCTCTCCAGATTCATAGATTATTTTAAAGCAAAAACTCGTCGGCAGTGAATCCATCGTTTATACTCAACATTCCCCCTTCCTTCCAGAGGCATCAAACATCAGCCAAAAGTCCGTCACACCAATATTCTTCTCAGATGCTCAACTCGTCGCGATGCGAGACGATAAATCCATCCATTAATCCTCGTAGGAAACACCAGTATCGTCGATCCTCCGGATTTAAAATAAAGCACACCCAAGAAGAACTTCCCACGGGCCGATAACCTTAAACGGCCGCGGAGTCGAAAAGCCACCCTGGAGACCGTTAAACGCTTACTCACACTTTATCGCGGACGCTCTTCGACACGTGCACACCCCGTTTTCTGCTCCACCGCGCGGGCTTCTCGTAATTACCACGGTACCGTTGTCGCTGGCCGATACCTAACGAGCGAAGGCGATCCTCTGTCGCGGATGCCCTCCTCCGGTTATTCCTCGACGGCAACTCTCTGCTCCCGGTTCGCAGCAGTCGAGCCTCGATGGAGGTCTTAATCAAAATACGAGCGGCTAATTATGTCTACCCTCCTTAGGGGAGTCTCTGGCGGAAAGGCTGGCGGCGGAAGGGCGGAAAGGAGCAGCCAGGAAGAGTCGTAATTGGACCCGCGGACGCGGAAGAAGCTTCGTTTTCGCTTCGTTCTCGAGATTCGCACACGGCGGTGGGTGTAAAGGGGTCGATGGTCGCGGGAGGGCTGGGGGAAATTAAGGGAACTCGCCTTAATGTTCGACTTGAGCGCCCACTTACCGTACCGGCAACAGCCGACGATGTGCCCTAACGACGTGCAAACAGTCTGGGCAGAGCTATGGCGAAACTGGGACGAATTCCAGCGCGGCAGTGTCGCGCTTTCTCCTTCGTCCATTTTCGATTCGACGAGTCTGAGATGAGGGATGATCCGTGGGACGATTGGTACGCGGGACAATTTTTCTCGCGCAAGGGTGAGCGCGAGTTGAGCCCTTGGGCTGTTAACACTAGAACCACCAGCCACTTTCTGGGCATATTTAGAACACCACATATATCTTTAAAAAAAGGGGAGAGTAAAAGGAAATTTGAGTACATCAAAATGGTGATCTAAATACTGCATGCAAATCATGGAAAATCTCATAAAATGCATCCTTATAAAGCACTACGATTTTTTAAAGAAACGACTGATGAGTCATTTTGATTGGTTTGGTAGTTCTTGTGTTAATGTCGGTTGGAATGACATTCATGGGTATTGTATTCTTAAGTCTGGTTTCTTTGTACTTTATGGTTTCTTTATGAATATTATTGCGTTGTATTATACATTGTTGCGTTTATTGTGATCTTATTCTAATGTAGAGTATACTAGCATTTGGTGCGAGATGTTACGGAACTGTTTGACTGACAGTATAACGCAGCACGCGACACGGCGTCGAACGAGTTAGTTAGCATTTATTTGTGACTATTATTTCCGAATTTGATGCGGGAAATTATCGTATCGGATACTTCCCAATAATTGACGAGGATATCATATTATTACAACTCGTTGCTTTACACTTGACAAGCGCGTAACTGGGACGGAAGAAATATCGAAAATGGCATCGCGCAAATATTTGATATGCAGCTGAAATTGATCATAAAATATTAATATTGAATATTGACTATCAAATAGTGGATATTAAATATCCATGTCTTTCGTGATTCCATAGCTCGATATTAAACAGGCAGGGGGGACAGGCTGTACCATTGTCAGAATGTAAAGCTGAATCACTGTGCAGTGGTGCGCACGATTGATCGATAGTTGAAAATAGTTTGCCCCGATCGATCGGACGGACTATCCTCTGGCCTGTAACCGCACAAGCGGACTACATCGGTAATTGTCGCGATCACGGACCAGCAATTAGAAACGCTTAATTATCCGCTTTGCGGAGGCGTAAATGCAATATGCGCCACTTTCTGGGACAAAACCTATCGGACCCCCAAGGGGGAATATCGAGCTGGCAATAATAACAGAAACCGGTGGTTCCGTCGCATAAAACGTGCGCTGCGAAAAATGTGGAGGGGCCGAGCGTCGATCGGAGGTTCATCTCTCGAAAAATTGAAAGTAGATGTGGTAAGCTATTCGTCTCAATTTGTTTTCGTGCCCGGAGCAGTTGTTTATTAAAACCTATTTCGACGGAATGAAATGCAAACATCGCGTTGAAAGGAGCACCAATACGCATCCTGAGGCGATCTGCAAAATTTATACTTCAATCGTCGAACAATCGAGACACGGTACGTATTCATGATTTACTGTATATTCATGGATCATCGATATGGATATATTGATTTTCTACGGAAACTTCAAACCGTATGAATATTATCATAAAATTAAGGATGATCGCTATTGCAATCCTTGTAATGACAATTCCCCTACACAGACCCCAACTAAATATTTTTCCATCGAGGGTCGATTGTTAATTCGTTTATATTACTTTATTGAATATTTAAATTGATCTCACCATTTATTCACTCAGGCGTAAGTTTGCATATTAAACTCGACCATGGTTTCATACGAAGTTTCATATTTTTCCTTCGCAACTTTGTCTAGATTTATTTTGATCATCTTATATTCGAGTATAGAAGGTCGAGGAAGAACAATAGTGTATTCCTCGAGAAATCAGAGATATTCAGTCTCGCCTGTACTCCTGCATCTTAGACGGGTGGTTTTCCACTGACTGTCTTGTTCTTGCCGTAACTAAAATCGATCGCGGTAAAACTTAGCCGTAACCAATCGGACCTGGTTTCAATCTCGTTCATCCCCGCAATTTGTTTTGCAAGCTCTTCGCGGTCGTTTGATTGGCATCCACGTCGATCGAGACTACCACCACGAATCGGGTATGGAGCTTGGAAATATCCTGATTCGCTCGCTGGATATCCCAGATAGCTGGAACTTGGCTCGTCCGGGACTTGGCCGGCATTGTTCCCATTAGTCGGAGTTCGGTTAAGTCCGGATTTCACTTTGCAGGGAACGCCTTGGAGGGTTACAATTGTTTACTCATATCAATACTATATACACGTATATACAAGATACTCCAAGAAACGTACTCACTTTTTGATCAGCTCATATACTTAATCCTTATTTAAGCCTTGATCGTTCCGAAGTATTGTCCAAGGAACATATAATCCCATTATATAAAACACTAGCCCTTTTACCTAGTCCAGTTTATCCACTTCCGCGTGTTCATAAATACTCAAAGCTCTTTCGACAATTTTCCAAACACACTTGACAACGCGGACCAACGAACTCCACGACATTCTCCACATTCTCTCCCGCCACCCTGTATATACGCAATAAAGTACACTCCTCTCCAAGACGATCGATGCAACGTGCACGGAATTGTCAATAATATTACAGCTAGTCGCTGGGTACAAGATCGAACACCGTAGCTATTCAAAACTCTACACCACTCAGTGTCAGAATATTAACGATCAACATCGACAATCGACAGAAAAACCCATCGATCCAGCAGCCAGGATCGTTACGGACCATCGTATCGTCGTGGAAAAAAGTACTTCTCCGAAGTCCACGTACCTCGAGAGGTAGTGCAGGCTCGTGCTTTATTTTTCCCTATAAAGCCATCCTCGTTACCGGCCACTCTGTCCAAGGCTAGCTTAACCGACGGCTACGCGGGGTGGCGGAAACAAAGGAGCTCCGGGGGCAAGGGGGTAGGAAGGAAGCCGGCGTGCACCTTATAAAAATGCAATATCTGCAGGCGGTATCCGCGCGAATTACTTGCCCCTCCCCTCTGTCGCTCCTTTCTTCGTCTTCCCCTCCCCCTCCTACTCCTCCTCCTCTCTACGACCCGGCAGCTAATGGCGAAATTATGATCAAGCCAACTTCTTTTCAATGGAACGAAGGTAATTACCGCGCCGGTTGTTCCGGGATACTGGGCTGGGCTTGGCTGCATTATTCAGGAGCGGCGTGTAAGCCCCGAGGTAGGAGCAGAAGGTGGCCAGGGGAGAACGACGATTTAATCGCGCGTATCGCGCGGATTACTCGCGCCAATTCCTCCGGGAATTTTTCGCGGATCGCTCGGCCTTCGAGCCGGTTTTTCGTGGCCTCGCATATTTTCCAGAGGCGGACCGGGGATTTTCTTGCACTCTCGTCGATCCCGCTTCCAACGCCGTTTATCCGCAGGCCACCGAAGGCCGCGCGCGCTGCTAAATGAGCTTCTCTCGCATAGCACGATTAAGATTCGCGCCAATCGAGGGGAATTCTGGTTTTATATTTTTCCTTCGACGCGTTCCATCTCGCGTGCCGCGCGCGGGAGTCAGGTTTGGTTAGGTACGTGTGAAATCGTTTACACGTTTTTGCCTTTCGTCGCTTGCTGTTTGTTGCGCGGTTTTTTTTCGGGTTATGTGTATTTAACGATGATTGAGGATATGTAGAAGATAAGATATACATAGATATACATATTCTATGTATAGAATGTATAAATTGTGGATATATAGAAGAGAAACTATACATAAAAGATAAGCGATATACTTTATGATTGGAGATACATGATTTTCTATAGAGTAGTAGGAAGAAAGTAGAATAGGAATATTAATGCAAGTAAATGGCACATTGGACAACATCGTCTTATAGAGACGTAGCCAAAACGCTCAGTTCTAATGATCGGAAATCGTCTTCGACGCGTTAACATTAGAACCACCTAACCAGTCAAAATGACTGATTAGTCCTTTCCTTAAAAAATCCTAGTGCTTTATAACGATGTATTTTTTGAGATTTTCCACAATTCTCATGCAGTATTAGATCATCATTTTGATTTACTGAAATTCCCTTCCACTCTCCCCTTTTTTTTAAAGATGTATGCGGTGTTCCAAACATGCCCAGAAAGTGACTCGTAGTTCTAGTGTTAATCGTCAAGTCAATTTTGACACGTGTCTCACTCCCGACCAGACAAGTCTTTTTCGTGCATCAACGAATCAGCTCGAATCACAAAGTTCGCTTTTATTCCTCCCGTAATTCTTAGGTACGGAGTCTCATTTATTCCACGTATTTCCCTTCTAGGTTTATACGTCAGTCGCACGCGCTTTCAATATCTCCCTCAGAATCTAACAACGTGATCGACGTTGCAATCAGCGTGTACAATTGCAACTTTTACGTTGAGCCTTTGCACTCAGGACGAAGCAATCGGCCATCGAAAGCCGGAGAAATACGGCCGTTGCGAACGTGTATAGTACACTCGATGAAATATCAATAAGTACCCACCCCCGAGCCGCCGTACCAACGTAAAGTTGCGTTAGTTATCGAGCAGTAAATCGTGCCAAATGCATGTACTTTTTAGCCCAACGAGGTAACGCGTACCGATATTCATTCGCGCTCCGTCTCATTGATCTTTACGCCGGTCGTTGGTACGAAGCTACGGCTTCCGGTGCTCGTGCATCTTTCACGGCTCGTCCCGTGGAACCTCGAGCTGACCGTAGAAAAATTCGTGGAATCCCAACCCGACTCTTAAGGGGCGCGTAAACGATTCGATTCACGGACGAGTGACTTGTTTCAGTCGTCGACAGCAGAAAATACCTTCGCCATTTTCATAGGAAAATACAGATACCGTTGCGTTGCGCAATGAAGCTCGATTACTCGCGCTTTTATTTCTAAACAGCGTGTTCCACTTTGGCTCTAGAAATGATTTAGCCTGAAATTGCTTTACGTCTTGTATTAATATATTTATTAACATTCAAACGTTAGACCATCTCTGATACTTTGAGCATATAATTATGCTGCTTGGAACGAAGAGGATACTGTATGTTAAATATATACCTCTGGCGAATTATTTTTAATCGTGCATCCAGCTTGTCGAAAGTTCTAACCCTTAGTAGATGTCTTAGCAACTTCAGAGAAATGGTCTAGACAAACAACAAGTGGCTTTAATCGAGTTTTCGCGTGAGTGGATCGACGAGATATTATCCATTCATAGTTGTAGAGTGGCCATTAGGGCGAGCGTTGCAGAAAAAACATTCTTCCCACGAGCGGACCATTCAAGTCGGACGGTCCTTTTGAATGAACGAAAACACAGCCGGCCAGCGGGAAGATTTAAGGGCCGTACCGTTTCTATCATCGTATCCGTCGAATAAATCGATTACGAAACACGAGATGGTAGATAAAAGACTCGCCGTAAATCCGATCGTCCGGAAAAAAGTTACGACGAAGAGCTGCCTGGGAAAATATTAGCACGTCTCGATTTGCCAATGAAGTGCCTTATTACCATGACAATGGGAGTTCGAGGATCGAAGCGCGGGCTCTTTCGCCGATACTTTGAGGAATTTTGTAAAATTCGAGGAAACGAAGTGCCGACGAGGGCTCTTCCTTATTTCCATTCCATTTATTCCACGATGAAGCAAGATTATTTTCGTGTCGTTGGGAGGACTTTCGCCTTGTCCTTCGCGGCGTTCGTCCAGGACGTGCTTCGACACCGAAGCAGACTGCCATCCACGTTTTACGATTGTGCAGTGGATGAAACGTGGACCTTTACGCGAAAAATCCAGCTTAGTATCTCGCGCGTTACCCCTGTGATTTTGTTTCACATACAATACACTTAATAAATTCCCTTTGTTCCTTTGGAAAAACCCGCGGTAGGTACAAGCTTGAGCGTACACAGGAAACAGAGTAACTTTAATCCTATGTTTTACCTTTGAATATATCAATATTTGTTTGCACGCGTGCACTGAATATTAAAACTTTTTCCTCGTGTAAAGCATATTTAACACGTCCAATACCACAAGCCAGAGAAGAAAAGCATTCACCGACAAACATGTTATACACTCTGTGCTCCCATAAAACACACTACAGACTTTCCTCTATGCGCGTTTTAAATGTAAATACATATGAAACATAGTAACGCGAGTTTTTCGATTGTTCTTCCGCAATTGGAATAATAATACATATACGACGTATAACCGCGAGTGTCAAGAACTACTTCGCATTCGAGTGCTTATCGAAATCGACGGAACAAAGAGCCACCGGGATCAATGGCAGAGAGTAATTTATCGCTCGACTTCTAACGTGCACCTCCCAATGCTGGACGAAGCTCCGTCGCGGATCGAAAAGGAAAGCGCATTATGATCGCTGGAAATGGCGATATGCGCCGCCGTGTCCGTTGGTATGTCTAACAGTGTTCCGCTCGGAGGACAGGGCGGATCGACGTTTAAAAAGCGGATAAACGCGGACGGGCGAGGCGAGGGAGCCAGGAGCGAATGGGGCGGAAGTAGGAAGATACGAGCCGGTAAGCACGTCGGGGTCAGGCCGTGCATTTCCGCTTTAAATTTTACCGCTGATTTTCCGCGTACTGAAAACACCGCGGCCGCTGAGTATCCGATATCGGCTTCTCCGCGTGCATCGAATGTCGGAGGAAGCTGCATCGAGAATTCTGGGCGATGAAGGAGGTTGGAAAAAATATTTAATGCGCGAGCCGTTTAGAAGAATTAACGAACGTTTGCGAAAAAGTGAATTATTACCTACACTTGGTTTATTTATATTAGGTTTATAAGATAAGATAAATGTGTAGATGGAGAGAGATTAGATCATATAATTCGTTTACTTGTCCTGAATGAACTCTGAAATGAAGTTAGGAGTGCACGTGTCTATATTAAACTTACTTTTCATTCTCGATATTGGAGTGAAAATACTGGAGGACGTTTATGGGGTCTTCGAGGTTTTTAAGTTAAAGCCCTGTAGTCGTTTTGGAAGATTTGGACGAATTATAAGACAGGCGCGGTTGAGCTTGGAGGATGCAGGGGAGGTGCTTATCGAGATGCCCGCGGCTGGATCTAATTTACGGTCTGGTCCTATCCGAAGCGATCTTTTCAGTGCTTGCTAGAACTTAGATTCCGATTTAAAGAATTCCTTCCTGCTTCGAAGCGATGCCTTCCACGGGAACGGATTTCGAAGCAATATCGATGATTCTAGTCGCGGAAAAGTAAGCTCGTCACTTTCATTTCGCTCGAAATTGTCGATAACCACTTTTGGTAATGGCCTCTAATTAGAAAATGCTCCACGATCGTCCGAGGTGCTTCCTTTCCGCAAATCGACATCATTAGCAAGGCGCGTTCGTTACTTTTATTTCCGGCCCGATCTTCGCCAGCCGGATAACCAGGCGGGAAATTGATGACAACAATAAAACTGAGCGAATGCCATGGCTGCGCAATTCCAGGCGCACAAAGTGCCGGCACAGGCGCACTCGCCGAGTGATTTATAATTAAGAGAAATTTCGAATTATCCGCGCATAGCCGGCGTACGCGTAGACGCTTTGAGCCGGAATTCGTTAACGCTGTCGGCTCTGTTAACTCCGTTAACTATATCCGCCGTCGCGTTTTGTTCGTTTGTCTACCCGATGGCGTTCCACGCGCGCCCTGCCGCATTACAGAGTTAATTAACGTTTGGCATCGCGATTAACGGCAGCTCACTCGCGTATTCCGTGACCAAAAAAAAGTGTCCAAGTCGCGGATCAACCTGGGAATCCGGATATGGCCGCGAACAAAGCGCGCTGATCGACGCGAAAATTGAATAATCGCCTCCCTGCTTTGCCGGATTCGCGGTTGTAACGTGAGCAACGCGGAGGGAGGATCGACCATTCATACACCATTATTCGAGTTACTACTCCAAGCGCTAGTACTCTAAAGGTTCTACTTAATAGTACTATTACTATTCCAAGAGCTACTATTCTAAAGATTCACAATTTAATCTGTACCAGCTGACAATACTCACGCAATAAAAATAACCGGAGAAATCAATGCACGAATAAAACCCACTGACAATAGAGCTTCATTGAGCAATTCAAGATCACCAAGCTGAACTTTTTTTTCCAAAGAAAATAAAGAATTTCTTCAAGCAGTACTCATACTCCATACCCATTCAAGCCATATGTTACCTGTATATATATACTCCATTCGAGCAGTATTTGTACCCTCCATAACTACAAATCCTTACGAAGCAGACCTCTCAATTTTAGCGTATCGAGCGCAGTAACAGTCGCGCAGGACTGCTCGATGTTTAATCAATCGTGAAATAAACGATACCTGGACGAGTCATTATTTTCACGCGATCGTCGCTAAAAAATATCAGGAACGACGGAAGGGCGGCGGGGTCAGCTGCTGAGGTTCCGTTTTTGTTTCGTTTAATCCCGACCGAGGGAGAAAGAGAGAAAGGATGGGCCGGGCAAAAAAGGTTTTATCTTAAGTGCGCCGAAAAACAGTCAGACGGGAGCACTCTCGGCTGCTTACGGTACGTCCTTCTGTTTGAAGGATCCCAGAAAAGCTTCGAATCCGGGACACCGAATCCAATTTGACGGTGGCCGGATTTCTGCCGGCGCGACGACGGCGCACGGTTTTACTACGTAGACGGCGGATCCTAAAGCAATTATCATGCAGTTGCCGCGAGCCCCCTGCCTGGATGAATGGCGAGACGCGTTGAGTACGGTCCACTCGCGATAACTGGATTTTACCCGCGGGGCGCTTCAAAACTGCGCCCTCCCGCCCTCTTCCTCTTCCCCCTCGCTCCAACCTCGCGCCACCCCTCGCCACTTCCTGTGCACGCTCGACGTGGAAAAATTAGCCCCTCGCCTTATGTGATTTCTCGACACTTGTTATCCTTCGCGCGCGCCCCTTGCGCCGCTCTTCTCTATTTATTTTGGTCCGTTTATAGCGGTTTTTAGACTCCCGCCACGCTGCTGGTGGACGACGCGTTCGCGCGTTGTACGTGAATATACGGATCTGTTAGGGGCCAAGTTACTCCAGTGTCCAATTTATTTCTATGATTTTTTGCCTTAGTATCTCTGGTTCACTGAGCACCTACGATTTCTTAAGTTACATATTTACGCAATTTTCAAGTTTGATTGTTATTATTCTTTAACCTTTAATTATTATCGAGCATTAGTGGTCAAAAATGACTGTTCCTACATGACAAGCCAGGTTTATTAAGACTATGTGGAGGATTAAAATGATATGTGTGAAGAGGCTGCTCGATAGGTTCACGACTAGTATACGTATGAATATACGAATACTGGTATCGAAGAGCAAGGTATTAGCTTTTCCTCTCGTGTCGAGTCAAGAGAGTGTTAGTTCCTTGGACTTATCGATCCTCGCTAAGCTTCGCGACGTTTTGCCCGGGGTCATTCTTTTCATTCTTAATACGCTTCGGATAGAAATCGAGATTTATTTTTATAAACGGAAATGGTCCCGTCACGGACTCGTGGTTAGAGCGCCGACGACGTGGAAAAATTGGCTATTGATTTTATACCTGCTACTGTCATTCGGCGTTTTTTAAGTCCTGGTGTATTCTCAATTTGTATTATATCGAACGTATTTCATTTGCAGACTTTTAGAAGTCTCTTATTAGGTTTTGTATTAGCTTGCAAATTGCGTGTTAATTGTGAGAAGTAAAACGTGAGGTTACGTCAGTGGAGAATAAATATAGCCTTTGGAAAGGATATAACATATTAGTAATGTCTGGGCAAAGGGAAAGGAAACCCTTAAACCGCCTATTGGGTTGTGTGCGGTGAAGAGAAAAATCGTAAAGCAAGAGTTAATGCGTTCGTGTTACCCCATCGATACACCCCACGAGGGATACGAAGGGTGAAGTCTCGACGTCAAAGCTCGTGCTGAAAACAATGACCCTTCGGTATCGAGAAGTGCACTTGAAACAAAGTAAAGTTTGCTCACGTAGGTTATTTTATGTGCATTAAAATAAGTCAATGTAAGTCCAGTAAAAAATTGACTGAAGTCTTTAAGGAACGATCAAAAGTATATACGCATGGTTTTCGTGACTTTTTCTTACTTCTCTCAACAATTTATGATATTAATTTCAATGCACTAGCAAGCTTCAAGTTCATATCCATTTCACGAAATAATATTTGTTTCTGTTGCTGTTATTTGCTGTTATTTATTCGCTGTGAGGATCTATTTTCAATATAAAAATGAGTTACAAGGACTCGTGAGTAATTATACGACAAGAAGTATTATAACAAAAGTAATCCATGGTAAAGGTAAATTCTTTAAGTGGACTATACATATTTGTCTCCCATTGAGTTTCCCGAATTCAAACGTTTCACCCGTTTTTTTTTATACAGGGATTTAAAAAACAGGTACTTAGCCAAAATGGATGTAAAAATTGAGGTGAAACGTTATTTCATATCGTGCAGTTTGCCCTGCGGAATACCGTTGCGCAGAACTTCAATTTTGAGGGATTGGCTTTTCCTGTAGGCAGCTACCCAATTTAAATGGAATTTCAATTGAAATTCCTTCAATCACCGTTCTTGATACGGGAGCAAGTTAAACTTTGAGTCTCGTTTAAAGTTTAAGTAGAAACGTCGCTAACCGATCATGCAATTAGTAACAAAAACTGAGAGGACGGAAAGTTCCTGATACGAAAAAGAGAGACGGCTGCTTGGAAATATTGGATTTTCGGATAACAGCGTCGCAAACCTGCCTCTAAAATAATCTCCGTTCGCCAGAATATCTCGGATCTATCGACGCTCTTTTATTTTCCCGTACACACAACTTCTCCGGAAAGAAGCTAAGATTCATTTGCTAAGCTATGATTTTTAACCGACATCGAGCCAATTCTGGGACGTTTATATTGACTCAATTAGGGGGAATCGTTCCACGGAAGTTTGTATGTATTTCTTGTTTAATTTGCAGAGTTGACGCAGTAATGAGAGGCTCGAATTTATATTTGAAAGGTCAGGGTTCAAATTTGTCCCTATCACTTTTCAGCTCGAAGAGACTGATTTCGCAGAAAAAAAACTAGAGATCAAATCCCAAGCATTGCTTCTGTATATTTCATTATTACACGTATACTCTAAACTTTTTAAAAAAGAAAGAAAATCTAAATCACGATCACCGTTGAAACACTAATATCTATCGCTATACAGATAACATTAACCAGAACCGTTTCTAACTGTTTACCATTCCACATTAATCGCAAAGTTCAAATTAAATCCCATAGCGGCCTTTTAAATAATCCATACGTTTCAAGCAGCGCTCGCTTTAATCAGGATACAGAAAAAAATTGGGCAAAAAGATAAGCCCCTTTCACTCGCCCAGGCTACTCATTAGAGCCATCAGACATTCCGAAGCGCATCAAAACTCGAAATCCCAGAAAATTCGCTTCCAGAAATCTACTCTATTACCCGATATAGAGGGAACGAGTTCCAGGGCAAGCGCGGCTTCGCAGAGGACCCTTTGAATGGCCCTAACCATATTTCGAAAGCGGTACGAAGTCGCGGCTGAAACAGGTTAATCAGTATCGTTGCGCCTAATGAGCCAATTAGGGATAACGTGGGCGCAGCGATCGAAAGGCATGGCCCAATCTCGCGATTGGCTCGATTTCCTTAAAGCGCCGCCAGGTAATTTCGAAAGGAGACCAGGGCGATATCGTTTAACGCGTCTGGTTACGTTTCTCCCTGCTGGAACGCCAGCTAATTACGATCTTCCCCTACCTTTGCCCGGCCCTCGCCTCGATTCACTGGAAATCACCGCCGTGAAATTTGGCGAAAAATACCGCGGATCCTTTTTGCGAACCGAACGCGGTTCCGCCGACGTATCGATTGTGCATTAGAGCAACCGCGGCAGCCCGCGAGGAAGTTTGCTTGCCCCTGGAAAATACAGCCTTGCCCGGCGATAAAACATCCCGCGGGACCGGACAGAAGTGGAATTATAACGATGATTAATGGAAACTACTTTTCTAATAATCCACTGACGAGAAAATGTGGACTCGGTTTTATCGGCTTAATTCGGCGCCGGGGAAAAAGTGCGGTAAATGGACGAGCACCGATCGTGGGAGTGAAGGTCCGTTTGGACGACCTCATCGTTCGACGCGACTTACGTACTTCTGGACAAGTGGACGGTATTTTATTTCGAGTTATCCAAAGATTGTATCGCTTTATTTATTGAAAATCTACAGTCGTTAATGGTAAATGTTGTTCGTTGAAGATAGAGTTGTTCTTGTAATACGGATGTTCTATTGAATTTTTTTTCGTTCGTGTGAAAGATGGTAGGTGTATTTAAGGAAGATATGAATTTTTCAGAGAGACTTTAAGGGATGTTGCTTAATGTGGATAAGGAATATCGAAGTTCTGTTTTGCAATGAAAATACTGTGTTTATTTGAAACATGTAAACTGATAGATTAAGGAACTGTATTTTTTTTCGTGCTGATTAAATTATCTTATGTGATATTTCCTCTTTAGCGATCTTAGATTCAAAAGGTATCCGTTATCAACGAGAAAACGAAATTGAAGGTTTCTACGGGTGGAAAGGATGAGGGCGGTGTTCATATAAGGTTGTATTTCAAATTTAAGAGAAACTCCGATCATCCGACAATGGATTATTCACTTTGCGGATTATACTTGAAACTATAAGCGGCCGTGTTACTGAAAAGGGCAATAAAGAACGGAACTTTACTGGAGAGTTTGCGGATTATCCGCCACTTTGAATCACCCATCCTGCTTGTTATCGCGAGATTATCGATTCTGAAGGAGCTACTTGACCAATGAAAAACAGCTTTCTTGCGCTAGATTAATTTCTCTCAATGGTGCACGGATCGGAACCACCCGCTACAAGTAAAAAAATCCAATTAGAGCGGTTACAACGATTACAATTCCTATACGTATTTTGTAATTTCCATAGACCTTCAATATCCTCAAGCACGTTAATCAATCAAGAGGTTTCTACCAAAAGGACAAATAATCAAAAGATATTTATACTTCCACGCCCTCAAGCTCGTAGTCAAATATGAAATAATCAGTATCCTCTCAGCATATTTTTCATTCTTTCCACACTCGCATATTTCATCAAAATCCACCGTGTTTCAAAAGAAAGCATACTACATACAATATCACCCTTTGGAACAAAACAAGTTCGCGCATCCGCTTCCATTAACATCCATTAATAAAGAGCTACGTACTTCGCGCATCATAACCGTAATCCCCAAATCACTCCGAGAGACCATTGATTATTTCACAAATAACCGAAGGATTATTCCGCGAGTCGATCGTCGAGAAACTCCAACCCGTATTCATACGTATATTCCAGTCGGCCCCCTTAGACTCCCGTAATTCGATCCTCGCAACGGCCTTCGACTTTTCCCCTCGATTTTCATAAAGCGCCGGCCTACCTGCTCGTGACAATCATTGCCCCCGGTAATAGAATAGCCCGGCCCTTTGTCTCGTTCCTGCCTCCGTTT
Organism: Ampulex compressa; assembly: GCA_038496175.1. Classification (NCBI taxonomy): domain Eukaryota; kingdom Metazoa; phylum Arthropoda; class Insecta; order Hymenoptera; family Ampulicidae; genus Ampulex; species Ampulex compressa. Next base: position 45,729 of record JBCFXI010000298.1, read on the forward strand.
CAACTCAGACCCCGGGGTGCTGCCGCGTTATCTCGTGCACGAAGGGGCGGCTGGCAGTCTCGTTGAAAACGCGGGCCTTCCCCCTTTACGGTAATTATAACGTTCAGCCCGCAGAGTCGTCGGGGACGTCACCGACAGGCAGAACGAGACGGTGGTTGCCTCTCGGCGTTTACACCGGCGAAAACGGCATCGGGGATAATTTAGGGTCCCGGCGCCGACGAACGTCTCTGGACGACGTTCCACATCGTCGAACAAGCGTCCTCCCCGAATGTACCGATCGACGCTGAGGTAGAAATAATCACGTTGTTGGATTTGGGAGTTAGGACGCAGCCTCCATTGCGAGTGGCGTGGCTTACGTGGGAGGCTTGATGTAGGGAGCTTGATAGGAAGAGGTTGTTCGACGCGATGCTCTTTATCGCGATGGTTGAGGAAGAATGTGGCGATGTTTAAGAGCGTATTGTGGAGGTGTATATATTGGTTTTTGGATACGTGTTTTTTGTACGTTTGCTCTTCTTTGTCCCATCCAGGGATGTATTCTTCCTCCGTCTGCTGTTGTTTTGCTACTTGCTTGTTTTTGTGCAGTGGATTTTCGAAAGCCCGCGTGTATCGCAGTGGAACGCGCGTTTAAGGCGATTTGTTCTCGAATGGGGTAACGAGGAAATCTGGTAACTTTTTCGATATCGAGGAGCTTAGGTTGGCGTTGCACACACAGACACACAGAGATATGTTTAGAAAATTGATTTTCGATAAATGAAGGGCCCTAGGTTGAACGGCCGACGTAATTAGCATCAGGAATGGAATAAACAAGCCAGGAGGACTTAGATTATGGCCGGGCATAATTTATGCTCGACGAGTTTTTCGATAATTCGCGGTGCTTTAATGGCGGTCGAATGGGCCGAATTTTGGTGCCGCGATACTGCGATGTGTGTAACAGTGGTCGTGTCCGGGGTCGACGAATATAATCCGTTTAGCGTAGCTACATCGAAATGCGGAATTATACGCGATATTTTACGGTGATACCGTGTTTTGAGTTACCTGCGAATGTTGCGCCGAAATTGTAGCGATGGGGATAAGCAAAGGTAAGTTCTCCAGGCGGGGGAACAGGCGGCTCTCGTCCTGGACGGAAGGGGAGAGGAAATTTACATCGAAAACGGTATTATGACGTTTAAATCCTCGTGCGCCCGAACCGGAGTACGAGGAGCCCGTGACGTAACGAAGAAAAAAGGAGAAACGGGGAGAAATATGCTCGGGAGGAAGAGATTTCCGGGGATAAAAGAAACCCGGGAAGCGAATCGGAACGTTTGCGGATACGTAGCCCTTCTTACCTGGAAATACTTCTTTCCGGCTCCCCCTCCCCCTCCAGTCCTCTCTCTTCTTCTTCATGCTGCTTCGTTTACATTCATACGCGGTTGGGAAATGTACTTTAATTTTTCCAGATCGTACCAAATCCTTCTGTGTTTGAATATAATCGATAATTCCATCTGCTGTTGGTTCGTCACTCTCGTAATGGAAAACGCGGCTTTAGAAACGAATAACTGTGTGTTTAGCGTTTTTATGCGCAATTATCAACACCAGCTTGCGCTGCCTTCCGCTTAAATATGAAAATAAAATTGAACAAACCCCCGCTACTTTGGGAGGACGCTGCGGGCTGAATTATACAGCGTTACGTGCATTTCCTAAATCCCTTTCGAAATGAATTACAACGGCACGGACAGCTGCAACGTTCTATTAGAAAATTTAAAGCAGCTTTACATATGTTGCAATAGCTTCAAGTATTTGTTGTACCTCGCGGAGCGTGCTACAGTATATCTGCAGCTGCGTAGGCTTCTACTAGAATTACCATGGTTTTATTAAAGTTTACACCAAACTAGAAGGTTTTCTATCCTCTTTGCAAACTAGTGCACGTGGAATAAAGAATAAACGGACATCCAGGTCCAATATTGCAGATTACACTAACCAAGAGTTCGCATTGAACAGTCTCAGGAAACTGAATATAAAAACTTCATATAACTTGATCGATATAATTTCGAATATTAAAAATTGGTAAAATAAAGGAAAATTAGGTTCATACGTGTCGATACCACGGTGTCCTTCGGCCTGAAATCGATAACATAAGATACCAGCGTTGAGCGGTGAAAATTCCAAGAGAGGACAATTCGACGAAAAACGCGCTCGAGAATTGTATTACAATTTACCACGCGGTCTCGATTCTGCGGCGGCGCTATTTCATTTTTCCCGACGTCTACGATCGCGAGCAATACGTCAGGATTACCGGCAACGAAGCAATCGCGCATTCTGGCATCCTCAATGCCCTCCTCCCGAATCTCGAATACATCGAAGGCGTCGACGTTCCCGTCGCTCGTAGATTACATTTGGCGAAATTGTTGGTCACGTAGCGCTGCTTCCGGTGGCGGTAGGTGGAATATATCATGCAGTCACGAAAGCGCCTTCGTGCATCGCCCAAGTTTGCCACCCGCTGGGCGCCGCGGAATACCGTTTGTTTGTTTATTTAATTTTCGGCTTTGGCCCCTGCGCGCCCATTTGCATCGCTTAACACTTGGGTGCCACTAAAACGATCTTACGTGGGGTTTATTAATTTCTTGGAAAATTCCTCGAAAACTGTAATGGCACTTTTTTGACTCAACGAATTGATGGATGTACTTAGTTTTCGCTTTTTCCTCTTCATACATAATTCTAGCGTATTTAGATAAGTGGCCGATAGTTATGGTGTTAGTACTTAATCCGCGAGTCGTATAGAATCTCGTGATTGGTTATACGTTTTAATATGGAGCACGGCTGGTGGCTGAGGATGAACCTGATTAAAGGATTTCAATGGACCAATAAGCGGATATTATCAGTGACGATCGTTCTAATTTCTTTTTCGTAGCACGCTCTGAATATTTGTGCAGAATACTCCACGGTAAGGTGATGCGATAAATTACGAATTATCTGATACAGGATGTACTACATAAAAAAAATCGTTACGTGCATAAAATCATAGTTTAAAAAAAATGTGTGATACAGGAAAGTAAAATTTCAGATTTTCCATGATTTTATGCTAGACCCTGACATTATTTGCGAGTCCATATTAATTGCGAAATTGGCACATACGATTCAAACGCTTCACAGTCTAATGAGTCTCATTCCTTGCCTTGACTCTTCTTTCTTACACGATACGCCGGTTAATGCTGATGAGGTTCTAAAGCAAGTCGGCGTTTCCCTCGATGGCCTCACCGTATAGAGACTCGAAAGGGTGGGTTTGCTATCTACTTTGGAACAAAGTTACCCTAGGGGTACTAACAATAAGGCAAGTATAATAGTTACGGAAACAAACTTAGTTAGCCCCTCGTAGACGTAGGCCGAGCCGCGATACCTGCGTGACCCAGAATGTCTCGAGTAATATGCGGATTACACCGACGACGGGGTAATTTCTTTGCGGCTCCTCGCGCCAGCCTCTGTCTCGCAACTCCGCGATCGACTGGGATTCTCCCTCGGGTTTCTACGGGAGTTAGGCGACACTACGTGCTCCAACTTAATTTGCCGCGCCTACTGACATCGCGTATCGCGAGGTGACATTTACGTTTACGTCCTACGACGATCACAAGTACACCATAGCTATCGTAACAAACCCGTAATGCCAGTCACTTTGTACGATAATGTGTAATGGATAATTTTCTATAATTTATGACTCGATATTTACAAGCACAGTATATGTTAATCACCTCTGATTCGTTCAAAAACTCTTTTATATAGAACAAGTGAAAAAGAGAAGTTACTTAACTTAACTTATATTAATATATACATATTTGAAATCAAGGTTCTCAAGTAACCCGACGATAACCTTCATTACTGACCAAAAATTCAAGCTTTCTCATCAACGATACTTTTCCAATCGCTCATAATCCATACTGTATTCAAAGCAATGTTGCGTCTGTATTATTCAACCAGAGTTAATCATCATATCTCTCCAACTTCATAGATTATCATAAAACAAACGGCGCCTCGTTATTCACTGAATGATCCACTGTCTCTATCCAGCCTCTTTCCTCCCGTTTCACAATATGAGACAACACGGAAGGATAGGTCAAAGCAGGGTGAAAATGTCCAAGGCCAAAGAAGCGTCGCTTATGGCTGGTTAAGATCTCGATGCGAGACAAGGTCTATCTCGCTCGAGGCGCGTATCCGCGCTGGATTTTTCGCCTCCTGTCCAGGCGCTTCGTGCGGCATGCATTTCAAGGAGGATAATCGGGCGCGGTGCTTCCCGCAAAATCCTAGGGTGGACCTCCGGCGGAGGTACGTACACAAAGGGACTGCCCCCTAACGAGAAAAGTTTCTTTCGCGGCTTCCGTTTCCGTTATTTTCCGAGGCACGCCGCCGACGAGAATTTAGATTAAATCCCAAGTACTTTACCTACGTACTTTCGAGGGCCCGTGGCTTGTCGAATCCTATTTCCTTCTCCACCTTCGCACTCGCCCTCGAGACTTCACTGGCGTCCGTCGAGTGCCTTCCCCGTTCTTAATGAACAATTTGCGGCTCAGCCGCTTCTCCGCCTCCCTTCAGCCGTCCGTTATTATACGCCTGCCCCTGTGTCTTATGATTATTCTTCTCTCGAGAAGTCGGGGATCGCGCCATTGCCCAACGGAGATTACGGCGCTGCGCGGCTCGAGTTAGCGGCTTAGAGATTCCATGGCCGTATCGCCGATATCCCAATGGCTCTGCGTGCTACCATCGCGTTTTGGTTTTGCGCACTTCCCTACGGAGATTAGTACCAAAACAGTTTCGCTCGTGAGCCCTCGTTTGGAGATTGGAGACTAATTAGAGATTTAGGCTGTAAGACGGGTTTTTCTAGCTGTGTTGTTTGTACAGAAGCTGTGGAATTGTTGTAAATAGAATCGTCGTGTTCATTTAGTCATGTGTCTGACGAATAAGGGTGTTTCGTGATTCGGTCTGGGACGATGATTGAAAGGATTCTTGAAACGAAGATATGTTATTATTAAGTTGCAGTCAGGAATGGTGTATGCGCCTAATAGTTTCACGAGTTGGGATACCTCTGGGTTAAAGCTTACGGTACGGCAAGCGTGTTAATTATTCTTATCGCTAATTGTAAGTAGGTTTGCGAACTCACTCGTAACGGGCTCGGTCTACGTTCCATTAAATCAGAAGTTTCACTTGAGTTAAATCATTTCAGAGGTATACGACACATTACGCACGTCATGGGATCATGATATGCGCGTAACGATCGTGAATTGAATCGCGTAGTCGGCGGGCGTGTAACTAGCGAAAATTGTTGGTATATTGACTTTTAAAATCTAAACAGGAGTTTCGGTTGGAAATATTCAGCCGGCTAATAATACACGCTGGCAAAGTGGAGCGTTCTATATAATAGAAGTTTTACATTTTAAACTCCGCATTATCTGGAATTTACGTACTAGGCGCTGTGACGTAGGATACGGCGCAATGTAGAACGTAACATCGCCGCCAGCATGCATCGATGAGAGAATAAACAAACCCTTTTAGTGCCTCTACTTTGATAACCGTATCAATCAATTTATCAACGGCCTATAGGTGCCTACAGTAAATGCCAGCGCACTTATCGAGCATCTATAGGGGCTTACAGCGTTCGACAAATAGTTTCGACAGATGCTCCAAGTTTTAGCATCGATGGAAAATTGATATTGATGTATGGATATCCCAGGTGCAATACATACTACATTATCCAATCTAATAATAGAAATATTAACGCTCTCTCCCACGACTCGCGAGTACCTCCTTTAAGAAATTGCATCATCTCTATAACAGCGTGCTTTTCACGAGTCTCCGGATATTCGATACGGCATACGGATGATCATACTGATATATATTCGCGTATCTCCTCCATCCTCCTCTTTATGATCTACGCGGTGTAGTAACATATCTTCGAGAAGTAGCTGGCAATTCTCGTGTTAATATCCTTCACGAACATATGTTACCCCGGTGATCCACCGCCGGAAGGATATTTGTGACTTCGATTTCACGGAGTCAGTTCGATTTGGAGCCGGCACGGAGCTCTGGTGGCAGGAGTATTTTTATACCGCGCAAAGTTTCACTTTGGATGGGAAGACGAAAAAGCTTCAATCCTCGGTTCGTCGACGCAGCAGCCGATCGGGATGACTCGGGCCGTCCATCGTCCTGGACACGCGTCCCTGTCGTTTAGGAAGGACCCTCTCGAGAAAGGACCGCTTTTTACTGGAGTGCTTCCACTCAAAGTGTCACGGAGGAGATCACGTCTCGGCTTTGGTCTCCGTTCGATCTGGCTCGACTGATTAGCTCCTTTTTCTCCAACGGGCGTCCTTCGTTGGAACTGAACGAATCCACCCTCCACGACTGCCTATTATCTCGGTGCTTCAGCCAGGAGTGCACCAAAGAAAGATGTCCGTGGAAGCGAGGAATACGTCCTTCCTGGAATTTGTGCTTCGTACAGAAGCTGCAATGAAATCATTGCTCGTCGTTGAGAAGGAAAGCTTCTGGAGGGATCCGATGCAAAGTGTAGCTATTATTCATTGGGAAATAATCGTAGGAAAATTAGGATAACGAACGGCCTGACGGGGAAATTGAATCTTTTATCGTCTTGTTTCACCTTAAAGATATAAGGTAACGTTTGTAAGGTTGATGAGTACGCGACGGAGTGTATTTGATCGTAAATAAGAAAGAAATGTTGAGAGAAGGGCGCGAAAGTCGGCGTATCTGAATATATTTTTGAATTTCCAACATCCGTGCAGAAGATCGTTCAGACTATGAACCAGGTACTTTATATAAGTTAAACAGGACCGAGTCGCGACAGACGGTGTTTGTACCTAACTTATCCGTTATCTAATATTTGGCATTGTTCGCTGCAAGGGTTTTACCTTCTGCACGAGTTGTTGGCCATGGACCGCATACCCTGTATACCACGTGGAAAGTTCGAGACGTGATGGATAATATTTAAACTCGAGTTTCCGCTCGGTACATCGACCGTAGTCGCCGCTTTGCACCTTTTTAAACGACTAGACTCGCCCTGTACGAACGATTATAATTACCAAAGTTGAAGCGATCCGAAGCATGCCCTCCTCCGGGTCAACAATATTAATCTCCCCCTTTGCAATCGAGCATTCGAGGACTTTACACGATTCACGCACCCCGGCGCGATCATTTCTCAAGGACTATTAACGATCGCGGCCCTCGTAATAGATGGATTCTTCGACAACAGTTTAGGCGCTTCCTCGCGCCTACGAATCCCCCCATCGTCCTCGCCGCAGGCCTCCCGCATTAGCATAAATATCGCATTTCCAGGCGCGCCCTTGCGCGTTGGTAAATAAGAAAATTTCCATCTCCCGGCCGCGCGGATATGTCCGAGCGATAAATCAAAGCGCGAGGAACGATTTCATCGGTTCGTTCTCTAACGAAATAAGATTAACGACGCTCCGTGGCAGGTCCGGTAGTGGCGGCCGCAAAGTCAACAGAACCATTCCGCTGACAGTTTCCATCGAGAATCCTGAGATCTTCGGGGAGAGGGTGGGGAGACTTGTCGTTCCGTGCCAACTACGTACTCTATCCCCATCCACGGCTAAACTTTCATCATGGCCATCGGGCATCCCACCCGGTTTCCATCCTGGCCACGCGAAAACCTTCGATTCCCTCGACCTCCTTCTTTCGGCCCCTCCCCCACTCCCCTCCTGCTCTTTCGATACGGTCTATTCCCTCTCATTGGCAGTGACAATAAACGTCGTTTAATCAGGTTAAGAGGAAACCCTGGAGCCCCGCCAGGGGTATATAACCGGCGATGCTAGCCGAGCGGAGCGCCTTAAATCGCTGTGTACGTATGTACGTACACGCGCACCGACGGAACCAATTTCGGGGAGATATTAACGAAGTAAATCCCGGGTCTGCTTATAAGGGGAGGGCCGCGAGGAGTCTTAGGGAGGACTAGCACGGAGTACGCGACGGCCCTGCCGCCCTCGCGATCGATATTGCGTCTGCAATCGAGCGGCAAAGATGTTGCGCCGAGGATACATTGGTATTGGCAGGTGGTACTCGGACACGCGTTATATCCTGTCCCTGGCAAATATAATACGCCGGGAAGCGCCCGGGACGTTTGGACCCTCGTCTCGGTCTTTTAAAGATCTGACGGCTATCCGGATATTCCATGAATTCCTTCGATTAATTCCGGATGAATTTTGAAGAGAGCGCCTGCTTCGTTGCATTGTGCGAGAGGATATTGGGGGTTGATGATGTGTATTTTTTCGGATCGTGGGCTGAGTTTCTCGTGGAAGAAGGAACGGGAGTTGGAGCGTTGTAAGGGTATTATGTGTATGAATAATTAAAATATGAGACCTGTTCAGTTTATTGGTGGAAAGTGTGGTGTTGGACGTATTTTAACGAATGCGCTTAAAAGGATCCACGTCCTTCGACTTCTCCTCCCAATCGTTCTCCCCGTAAAACGCAACGATCCACCCGGACCTCCCTCAAATTCCACTCATTAATTAGAAACGAACCTTCGGAAGTATCTTCGCAAACTTCTTCGACAAGAATGTGCGAGCACTCGATATCCTCTCGCGCGACTATCGATTTCACACCGGTGCACTACATTAACTTACCCTTCGGACGAACTACGAACCCAACGGATAAAAGAACAGTACTTTAGCCAACCATTAACCAGAACTACAAATTTCTTTACGCGCACCACTATCCCCACTCCCCTATACAAGTACCGTCAACAAGACAAAATCACGGTAGAAAAATAACCATGAACCTCCCCTAAAAATCAAAATAACCAACAAATCAAACTCTACACCTCTCCCTGAAAAAAAAATCTCCCATCCCATTTCTAAGAATCCAATCCAAACTCTTCCACGTAATACCCCCCCCCCCCTCGAGTTTCAAAGCCCAGCCTCCCACAATGGATCCCAACAGCCGGAAAAATTCAATGAACAACCAACAGATTCCACCGTAGATTCCGGGTAATCGGTATCTCGATGCGGTACATTATGCCCCAAGAGGTGCTTCGCCAGTAGCGGTACTCACCGCGTCGGGTACTCAGCTTCGATCTGCTCTCCCCCATCTGAGCGAGGGGTTAAACAAGGCGGGCGTACAGGTACGCGCGGTGCGCTTAAACCGGCGGAGCCTTAGGTGTGCTGGCGCAGGAGTGGGGGGGAGGAGGGGAGGGGGTAAAGTGCCTTCGCGTAAGTACGAAACACTCCGAGCGATAGTATCCGTTGCAGGGGGTGGAGTGGGGGGAAGGGGGAGGGGCCGCGATGCGGAGGGAAGATAACGGAGGACGGAGAGGATGGCGGACTGCCGGTGATCACTCTTCCCGGCGGTGTATTTAACGCCGCGCCCGGTGCAAACGCGCATTCACCTTCACGAGAAATCTTTCCGTGACGCTCACGGCCCGCGACATTTCCCTCCTTCCCCTTCACCACGCCCACCCTCTTCCTCCATCCTTCTCTCCCTTTTTTATCTCTGGTTACATTCCTCTGTTCCTTTCTCTGTCTGTCTCTCTCTCTCTCTGTCCCTCTTATTCTCGTATTCTCGCTCTCTTTCTTTATCTCGCTTTCCGTCCTCGTCTCCGTCTCTCAATTCCTGACTCGCTCACTTCCTCGTTCTCTCACTCACTTTCTCAGGCGCATCCTCTTATTCTCTCTCTCTCTCTCTCTCACTTACTCGAACCTCCGTTCTCCCATTTTTCTCCTTTCCTCTCCGTACCGCAGCCGCCCTCTTATTCTCTCGCGTCGCGTTTTGCTTCCTCCCCCGGGAGCCCCGCCGCGAAGAATAATAGCGCCGATGCAAATCCCGCGGCGGGCGGGGCGAAAGGGAGACGCATCGTCCCAGAAATATCCCGAAGACGGCGATTACTTTTGTCTCTTGCCCGTGAATGTGTCCGGCCACGATAAGGAATGATAGAAAACGGAAGGTCGGCGAGGGGGGACGAGGAAGGGGGGGTGGGGGGAGATAGATGAGCGCGGTAACGGCGTACCGCGGATTAAGGCTACCGATAATGCGCCACCGATGAAATCCTGGAGAGGAGGAAGGGGTTAGGGGTGCAACGATGATAAACGGATTATTAAATCCTCGACGATCGAGATCGTTGATAATGCTCCACCGTGATTGTCGTGCCGCTTACGCGCGGAGGATAGGCGAAAGAGAGGAGAGAGATCTACGCGAGGAGCTTTCGAACCTAGTTTAACGATTAATCGATCCGACCGACAATTACGTAATAAATGGATGAGAATAGAAAAGGTCCAGGTTGCCTCGCCAGTACGATTTATTTCTCGCTCGAGCTCGAGGCGCAGAATTGCGCGTGAAAGATTTGAAAAAGGGAAATAGGGATATAAGCTGTTCTGCATTAATCGTCGATCATTGTCAATCCAGTTACGCGTTTACAAAAACAATTCATTAGAATGCATTTGGCTCTACGCGCATTCTCATTTCACTTTTAAAAACCTCTCCTCGCAGGTTACTCTCGATGTCCCATTAGGTCTCACGTCTCTCATCTCTACAAGACTCAACCTACCTTTTCTCGAGCCTCCTCTCCCTTCGTCAAAACGACCAATCGGCCTCTTTCAATTACCCCTGATTAATCCTTCGATCTAATCAACGATCCATCCTTACTCCTCGAGTCTTCACGCCACGGCGATATTCCTCGATCATTTTCCACAGAATCGATCCCATCGCCACTTCGATTCGTTAACCTCCCCTTTATCCAGCGACTAACGGCGGCGAATCGACCGCGCATGCGCGCGCGTGGACATAAATCCGTCTGTGCCAAGAAAGTGGCATTTTAAACCGCGGAATGGTGGATAATGGCGGCGGCGCGGGGGAAGAAACGGTGGAATGCACCGTTGCAGAAATGTCGTAAAGACGGCGATTATTTTTATCGCGTTCCCCGCAAGAACGGGCAGCAGCGCTCGCGAGTGAAACAAAAATATACGAGGGCAAAGAAGAGTCCGATAAACGACAGGAATTAGAGGTTTTACGGCGTAATCTGCGGTCTTTATGGCCGCCGACGGAGAACCTCGTCGGGGGCCGCGTGGCCGGTAGTGCAGTTCCGCGTTCGAGGCCACTCGATTTTTCCCCCTTTGCATTATATTTATGCCGGCAGAAGGGTTAGGAGGCTGGAATCGATATTCGAGGATCCGCGGCGCAAACGGGGTTTTATTGTACCGAACGAGTGACGTTTCAAATTACGGGGAGAGAAACAATGCCGGCGCTGCGCCGCGGAAGAGAAATAAAGAAACTCATCGTCGTGGAAATGTCGTAACGGGAACGGTTATTTTCATCGTGCCCGCCGGGCGCGGATGCTCGTGATAAGAAAATAGAAAAATGCAGGGGAGCCGAAAGGCGGGCCGCGTTGGCCTCGACGGATTTTCGGCTAGCGCGGTGCCTTCCTGGGACGCGATATTTTTCGGCGGGCCAACCCCTCGATTTGCCGATACAAGGGCTTGCAAAACTAGGCGGAGAAACTCTAATGCGCGCGCGGAATTTTTTAGCCGCAGATCGGAACACGGACAACTCGTAGGTTGGAGCGATTTTTTTATCCAGTGTACTGGCTCGAGAGTTCTTTTTTTCCCATCCCTTGGAAAATACACGTTCGCGAGATTTTTTATCTTTATTTGAAATATAATAGGCTCCCAAAGAGAAGGGATTTATTATTCAAGCATTTCTTCTTAAAATCACGCCTAAAATATAATGGATTGTTACGCTTCAAAGTATCTGCATGTAAATTACTTTCCAACGTTGTTATTTCTACTTTTAGATATTTCCAGTGTTCCGAAATTGTTTTTATTTCCAGCCGACTGTAGCTAAAAAATGGAAAGAAAAAGCCGCGTGGTGTCATATGTGACAAATGTCAAGCGGGCTCTTTTACAGCGATATTGCTTTTCGCGAAAAAAAAAGTATAATTTATATTCGCTGGAAATTTCGATCGCTCATTCGTGCGTTTAATAGCCGCGCCCTTTATATCGCGCTTCGCGATTGGAACAAAATCGTCCGCGGCGAAGGAAGGGAGGAGGGAAGGATGAAAGTGTAAGACGATATAAGCACCGTTCATATTCAAGCAGTAAGAGAACTGCACGTAACTACTCCGTTTTCTTTTTAGCCGCACTTTGTACCCCGCGGTAAATGCATCTTTTACGCTGCTTCGCATCAGCCTCGATAAAAGAATAATGGCGATGCTGCGAATGCAGAAAGGAAGGGCGAGGGGGGGGGGGTTCTGCCTCAGTAGGAGGATCGGGACAGCAGAGATGACCTTTTTATATTCTCGAAGAGTAACGGCAACGTGGGCAATAGCATGGAAATTTTCTGAATCGCAAGAGCGCTTTACCAAACAAAAGGGTACTTTGAAGGCTGCGCCCGTGTTTTCGTAGCTTGACCTTAAAGGACCGTATGTATAAACAATATATCACCACCCACGAAGATTTCTCATTTCGTTTAGAAAGCTCCGGGAGATTGAGATAATTTATCATCGAGGTTTAACTAAGCCGAGTAAAGTGTCTGGTGTGTATTGATAGTTCTATTTTCCCGTGACGAATGGCCAAATATGATTTATGGTCCAACTCCGAGGGTGTGAAATCTTTGAAGAATTGATGAAAGGCGGGCATGACGCTCGGTAACAATTACGAATTTCTTTAACCCAATTGAATGTAAGATTGGGTTATTTTATAATGGATCAAAAGCTTACAGCGAAAAATAAAGGGGGAGGATGTTTTCTTTTTTCATTTAATCCGGTGTCCACAGACAGTATTATACGTTTATACACGACTTGTTTACTAAAATAAAGTATCATTACGCACTTTTAATCGTGCACTTAGAAACTTTCCTAGAGAGCAAAGTTTACTCTGAAAAATTGCATTCACGTTTGTACAGCAAATGTATATTTACACGCATCTGCATAATCCTGACTTGAGGCTTCAGGATTTGAGATATTAGATCTCCCTGCCTAACGTTTACTCCGTAAATACGACTCATATTAATTAAATGTACATATTTTCTTTAAACTTAATATTACCTCGTGGCCGATTAAATTTACACAAACGTATTAGCCGCGATGATGCATTGATAGATCGAAATAGGATTCTACTCGTAAGAATTCTCACTCTGTTTTCACACGTAACGCCAAGTATCGTGTCCCAAATTCTTCACGCGAATCGACAAATTCCCAAGGATTTGCAGCGACGATAATTCGCGAAATTAAGAAGACGGTTATTTCAAACCGTGACGGAGCAGTTTGTCGGTCCCAGGACCGAGATGAATTTTGGATGAGGCCTGGGCGACTATAAGTCACGCTACGAGCCCTTTAAAGAGGATGATATTTTTATTCGACGGGAGCTCCCCAGTGGCGGGCTCGATAAAGGCCTTTAATGAATTTTTGGCCATTCAATCGAGACGATTAATCATCCGGGAAAGGCGAGGATAGGACAAAGAGTGTTTTTTCACACAACCGAGGTTTTTTTTCTACGCCCGCTTCCCTCTTGCATCGCGCACGATAAAGGGTCCTCGATGGATATCGGATTTGTCCTCCGTAACGATAAGCCCTGGAAAAAGATCTCCTGGAGAGGAAAGGAATATCCTTAACGCGAGGAGCCGGAGTAAGAGATACGAAGCCTCCTCGGAGAAATCGTGAGCAACAAAGGAAATCGCTTCTCGCCTCGCCCAATTTTGCAAGGACACCTTCCCTTATTCCTAATTCAGCGGTGGACTCTCGAGTAAATCCTCGTCGGCCCTGTCCCGAGGACAAATCCCCTGCAGAAAGCCGGTTTTTATTAGCCGGGAATATTTTCGTTAAATCGTGGACATCTCGTTTGTGTAGAACGACTTGTGGGACGACACAGCAAAAGGTCTTTTCTTGGTAGTATAAAAAGGTGAAGGACGATCTTAGAGGTAAAAAGAAATATTCTGAAGAACCTAGGATCTGTATATATATATATAGCAGCGATTATGGAGGTACATATTAATGTTAATTATCAAGATTTTCGTGCTGGTTGTTGATATTCCAAATCTTCTCGTTCGATTTATGTCTGAGAAATGTATAGGATAAACCAGAATACGTTTCGATTTTGTCCTCCTATTGGGCCACGAATGCGCTCGAGTAAGATCAAGCAAGAAGATTCGGACTTATTAATATTGATTCATTGTCAACGGAGGGTGCGCGTGCGGCCTTGGGCGAAGGAGCGAGCGAAGTCAAGCGAGAAAAGTAGAAGGGGAGTAAATGTCCAGTCGTTTTACGCCTGATCGAATTCGATCGGGTATTGACCGTAGGGATAGGTCGAAGGATCAGAGCAGGAGAGGAAGACATCTCTCTCTCTCTCTCCCTCCCTCTCACATTTCGATAATACTCCAACCGGAAGCACCGCCATGAGGACTATCGCCACGTGCAAAAATGAAGGAATAAACAGAACGCACTCCACTCGTACGCGCCAATTATTCTCCTCCCAAGACTCGATTACCCCCTACTTACAAATCTCCCCGAGGCTTGGCCAATTTTTGGAAAAACCTTCGGTGCCTTCCGCGAGCCCAAAGTTCCCTCGATATTCCTCGCGAGGATTTCAATGGGCAAGTAGACGAGCAATTGAAATCGAGCGTTCGAGAGCTTATTAACGAGCATCCGATCGGCGAGGGGAGGGGTGGGGGGGTCGTTAAAAATCCGAGAAATCCTTCTGGGCGCGGGCAGAAAAATGGAGCGTCTCCGAGGCGGAAAGTTTCTCACGCAGTTCCAGGACGATAAGGTAGTCGACTAACTTTTAAATCGTTCCACGCCGAGTGATAAGTGGGCCCGCGGCCGGCGCACCGTGGAGAAGAGCATTTTTCGCGAAGTGTTTCTCGCAGTTCGCCCGATAAAAGCGCCCGCCAAATCCTCCCCTGGCTGGCCCCGCAAAACAAAGCGGGTCGGCGATTGTGTTCCCGGGGCGGTTAGTCGGCGGAAAGTCGGCCGGGCTTAAATGGGACCTTACGTGTGGCTCCTCGCCGCCGTAATCCCCCGCACCTGCGATAGTTCCGGCTAAATTCCGTCCTTTAGGTTTAAGGCTTACCCCGCGCTACAAATTTCTGCTCGAACGCCGATTGGGAGGTCCTTAAGGCGCGTTAGACGCGATACTGCCGGCGCTACGATCGGTTCCGACCTGCCCCCTCCCCGCCTCGGCCCTCCGTCCAGGAACTTTATGGTTTACATCGTCGCCCTTATCTGCTACTATGGCCTGCACGAAACTGCCGGCGATCCGGGTCAACGCGTGTCTAACCGTTTCTGCGCCGAGGGAAATCTTAGAAGAATTAATTGTGAGCTGCAGCCGGCGTTTGCAGGGCTGCTCGGACGATCGGTATAAAGGGGGTGTCGAGCGAAAGAATACCGGTCGCTCGTTATCGTCCTGCACCCTGGCGATGTTCGGGCCTCGCTCTGGGTTTAACCTTAAGAGGTTTTCGTGGTTGGTGTACTTATGAATTTTTAGAACGTCGGTATTTTTTCTTCTCGCCGATATTCGTACGACTTTTATGTCGGGGAGTAAAAAGAGCTTTGCTATATGAAGGAATTATAAAATGTATGTTCTGTTGTGAATGAGGATTTTGCTGCTAATGATAACGACGTGAGTGAGTGATATTTTTTGATCTAGTGGAATAGATATTAATATTCAGGGTAGTTTTGAGGTATTTTATTGTTTATATCGATGAGCACTTTTTGCAATACAGAATGAAAGCGTGTATTTTGATCGATAAAGTATTAATATAATGTACGAGATGCCTCGAACGAGTATCAGACTTTTTTCCACCCAAAAAATGATTCGAAAAAAAAACCAAAGAAGCTGATTGAACGAATGACAAATTACGTATGAAAACGGTGCCTTCGTTAAACGCTGATCGAGTATTTCGAGCGGTCAGCCGGATGAGATGCATATATCTCGAGCGTTTTCAAAGTTATTCGGTGGATCAAGTCCTGTCGGATGATCCCCGCATACTTTTCGAACTGCTGCCCTGCAGTTCGGATTCCATAAATCAGCGATATTGCGCCGCGAAATCGCTTCGGTCGCGGTGAAAACCAATAACGGGCCACTTACGATTTATCCATATTCATTAGCTGGCCACAGCATGGCCGCCTACCAATCAGCCTCGATAATTATCCACGTAATTAGGCCGCTCCGCGCTCAAACATTCCCATTTCGCGACGTGCTATGCGCATCCGCAACCGGCACGAGCGTTTGGCTGTTGGTTATCAAAACAAAAGCCTTGGAAACCTACGCTACAGCCTTGTTATTTTTCACTCTTACCTCTTTCCACGTGCACTCGCTTCTATGGGTATTTCGTTTTCCAAAGTGCCCCTTCTCCAAGACGCCCCGCGAGTCGCTACTTATGACAGTGGTCTCCAAAGATGGTTACGTAAGATAATACATGGGGATACGCTGAAAACAATTTTGTTTTAAAAACAATGTGCGATAGCAATTTTTTTGGATATTACATAAGGCCTTATGTTGCTTATAAAATACTAAATACAACAGATTTATGCTGATTGAATTTGGATATGTGCTGTTTATTTTTCTCTATATTAGGGATACGCAGTGGAAAAACGTGGAGCTCGCGAAAATTTTATCAAAATACGATTTCTCGATGAAAAACTTGGGCGAGACGATGACCAATAAAAATCGGAATATTTTGTCGCCATCGTGACGGGCCTCCATTTTTCAATATGGCGCGAATTTTCATCGCGCCTTCTGTATTGGCTCTCTCGGTTTTACCTTTTCATCCTGTGCGTTTAAGGACTTTCGACGATCTCGAGGTTGCTGATGCAAAGCTGCTTCGTTTCTGGTTCAAAATTTAACGGCCGCTGCCGCGGTATTACGCACGGTTGGCTTTTAACGTAAACATACACGTTCGAATAACAATAATCGGATTCGTGGCCTCGGTGCTTCAAACGCTAAATTGGCCAACCGCACTCCTACCGTTTTATATGTCGTGGTCCAGTGAAATCGGCGTTTAAAAGCAGCGATGAACAGAATGCTAATTATGATTATACTTTAATCTTTAAATTGAAGATTTCACGCGAAGGTGGAATATTTTTATCGGAGAAACTTTTACGAGAATTAATTTGAAATATTCGATAAGTACTTGTATGAAGTTTAGTGGATAGAGTTTGTTAGGTGACTCTTTAAACAATTTCCTTTCCTCACGTTCCTTAGAGAGCATTGGACCTTGCACGTTTTAATAATCCACAAAATCCCCCTAAGAACTGATAACATTATCAAATACGAAACCCCCGAAAATAGCATAAAATCATGCCTCCAATAGCATAAAAAATAAGACACGAAAAGTATTTTCCTTTAACTGAGTTTCACGAGGAAAAACCTTTACTCTTTATTCCTTATTTCCCCCTGCATTAAGAACCCAATACTGGCCGAACTACCACTGAAATCCGTGCACGCATATCGAATATTCAATTTCTGCAAAATCTCCGCTCCGCGGACCAAAATGATTTAACAGTTAGTGAAATACCCAACGTCGACATTCTCCTGCGCGGAAAAACGGAAACTGAGCCCCTTCGCGGTAAGAATCGTTTTTCGATAGCGCGCGCTCGACGAAGGAATAACCAATAAAAAACATCGTGTCGACCAATTTCGGGGGTGCTTCTGCTGGTGTAGGTTGTCTCTACGTCGTTACAGCCGCATACGCGGCCCGTTGTAACGTAGTATCGACTATAAGTGGACCCCTCGTACGCGAGCTTCATCGCGATTTTACTACGTTCGAATGCCGCTTCGTTTTCCTCCCCTACCGGCGGTAAAGTTTTGCTCGCAATCAGAATAATGGCCAATAAAGCGGGTTATTTTACAATCAACACGCGCCCGGATAAAATGCTTGTTCGGCCGTTACGCGAGCTGGTTTAGCCGCGCTCTGAGCAAGATGGTTACGTTTATCGCCGGAATAACCGTCAAAACCCTGGGATTTTCTTGTTTCGCGATTTCTCCCCCTGGAATTTTTCGTGCCTCGCCCCTGTCATCGCGGAATCGTGTTGGCGGTTAATGGCCGTCGAAGATCGTTGCTTGTCGGCGTGGGAGCGAGCATACGTCGCGAGCTTCCTCGAGAAAGCTGCTGGAAAGCACCGAGAGGCGCTTCGTGATTGATCTAAGCTTAACCAGCTAACGCTCTAGGGTTTCTTTAATATACTGCGGAATATTCAATAGTGTCTACCGAGCTCGTACGACGGAGTATTGCGAGGCGATGCATAAAGATTAAAATGCGATTTTGGGATTGAGACTGAAATTTTAATCGTTCCGTCTGGATCTTGCAGACTAATTTAATAATAATTGCGGGTAAATAATTGTGGAGATAAAAATGAAAAGGTTTAAAGTATATATTAGAGCTATGCAGACGTCGCTTTGTTATCAACATCCTGTATGTATATATTAAAGTAAGTAGGCTCTCCTTAAAAAGTTTCATCATAGTCAATTGGCAATGTGTATCTGATCTAAAAATCGTTTTATTTTATACGATGATATTTGCAATACCTTTGTCAGACATCGCGAGTAGAAAATGTGGGCATTACTGCATTGCGACAAAATTCGAAAATCCTCGAGGCAGACTTTCCCCATTTTCTCCCAGCAGCGGCCTTATATTTTCATTCTCCTGCAATTCGAGGGATCGCGTCATTAGATCCACAATGTGCTTGCGTTAGGTAATGTTTCCACCTTGTCGCTCTTCCTCTCCAAGTTATTTATTGCTCCAATTAGTGA
The DNA here is from genome assembly GCA_038496175.1 of Ampulex compressa. Taxonomy (NCBI): domain Eukaryota; kingdom Metazoa; phylum Arthropoda; class Insecta; order Hymenoptera; family Ampulicidae; genus Ampulex; species Ampulex compressa. The sequence goes on from JBCFXI010000298.1 coordinate 64,451, forward strand.
TCCGCCCCGGGAAGATGTTAGGATAGGGCAGTTAACTCCCGTTCCCGGCGTAACCTAATCGTGCGAATAAAGTCCATTTAGATGCCAGAATATCCCTTTAGATGGATAATCCTCCCCAGGATATCGCAGGACGGCCAGGAAAACGTCTAATCGCGATCTTCCACCATTCGCAAGTTACGCCCAGACCATCGTGCGAAGGTGCAATTCCACTTCGCACGATACTTCCTGCAGTTTCATCCAACATTCCACGGAACGTTCCACCGCACCGAGTTTGAGGTTATATCCTCGCAAGCATTAATGATCACAGATATCAGAACGATGCCACCAACAGAAGTGCGTAAAACCCTCGAGACAATAATGCTTTCCAAACGTTTCGAAAAGCATATCTAAGTTTCTGGATTATCGACGTAGGGAACGATTGGTGTCGTCGATAAATCGATTCTCTCCTCAAACGGCGACGTGGTGGTCCTTTGGTAATCTTCGTTCGTGATTTCGTGGACGAATGGAAACTCAATCCCAGTCTCAGTGGGAATAAATAAAACTCAAGGTGCATAGGCGTAGCAGAAAGCGTATCTGGACCGCAAAGCTGGGTAAACGTGGAGTGGCCGAATGTTGAAAAACTCCCGAATGCTCCCCCGGCAGGGCTGAAATTTCTGATGCAATATTTTACCGCGTATGCGTTCCTTCCTGGTTTGCATCCACCTAGAAAACATTCTCGAGTGCGGTTTTATTGAAATACAGCCCTATTCCCCGTGCATTTTGCACGGTACTTTTTGCGGCCCCCAGCGAGAAAATGTCGAAAACACGATACGTCTCCGTTAGACGACGCGATTCTCCGGCCGTTTCTCGTCCTGTCTCCTGGCAGCCTTCTACGTCGACCAAAGCTGACAATTGTTGCGATCCCACATTCGAGAAGACGATCGTCGAAGCGTGATATTATCCGGAAGCTCGATAAGATTTCCCTGCATCCTCATCCCAGAAAAGCCAATTCCAGGGGAAATGCCGCTCTTGAAATTTTTATAAGCGAAAACCCCACTTTTGAATATTTGTGAAATGAGATTTCTAATAATTCGCTAATGAACGGAGGACGGCCAATAAGGAGCCAGGAGCTCGGACTATTAATCAAACGTAAAAGGCACTAATCCCCTCGTTACCGCGGATACCTTTAACGTGATTTTCATAGTGGACGCAAACGTAATCTATCTAGCTCAGCGCTTTCCTTTTTTACCAATTCCACTCACGCTCTGCACAAATAATCGTAAAATAAACGCCTCGAAGTGACCTCAATTTATAGTGTTCAGTGTCACGAATAAATCGCTCGTTTCGAAGAATTTGGAATAAAATTCGAAAATCCAGGATAAAGGTGTTTCTCGATTTGTGTTAATCATTTTAGAGCCGCGCAATCGCGCTCTTTAAATACCATTCTCAAAACTGCCACTGCCTTCACTCGAGATTCTCAATTCGCGATGCTCTCAATTCCGAGTCTATTGTAGTCCGTCGTATCGTAGCAAAGAAATACGAATAACAATATGAAAGGGGTGTACGAGACGAGAATATGAAAAGAGCAAAATTACGCTGCTCGGCGTTATTATTTTCAGTTAAATGAAGTAAGCGCGCTGTCGCACCATTCAACGCGAATTTTTAAAGTCCCCTGGTTATAAAGCGGTCGAAGAGGATTACCAGGAATCTTATCCGCCAGTGGAGAGCAGGTATCGATTTACGCGAAGGAAGCAGATCTTGATCGCTGCAAGAACTGCGACACGCGAATAGGAATTAAGCGATGAGCGTCAATCAACGGTGCGTCGGCGATCGTCGAGCCTCTCTAAGCGAAAAGCAGTCGGAGGACAAGGGTTTGGAAGGAGGGACACAGCTGCCCTTCCTCGATGGTAATGGAATCTGTCCACCTTCCTTTTCCTTTGATCGCCGCGTCGAAATGGGATTCAGAATGGCCGAAGATCGATGGAAAGGCGGTAATGCGGGTATCTATCGAGTTTCGAGTGGGTACAGTGAGTCTATTCAAATTGCGGCCGAAAGATTTTCCTGCCTGTATATTCCTTCCTACCTTCTGGTTCTTATCTCCGGGCAGCATGGTCCCTTAAGCGACCCTCGCAATATCGATTTATCAAGTGCTGCTTAACGATTAAGCGGCGAATCGTCGAGACAGTGACATTTGGAAAACGAAGGAGGAGGTTTAATCGGCGGCTTAAGGCAGTCGGGCTCGATATAAATCACGGAGCGGTTTTTGCCAAAATTAATCGACAAACTCGCTTACACGGAGTTAGCTCCGTCGCATTCGATCAGCTCGATCGCACATTTTTTCCTCGTAGTCCAGATAGCTACAAACGAATCGGGATTCAATCGCCTCGCGTTAGAAAGGCCCGATCATCCTCCCCTCGCGGTCCGTTTAATCTCCATCGACATTTTATTCCGCCAACATTTTACTTTTCAATTATGCATTTTCAATTATACCCCTTTCCATTTTAAACCGCTTATTATTAAGAAAGGGGCCATTAATATTTAAAGGAATTATAATCTGCTTTGCATAATCGTCCATATTACCGTGCGCGTTAAACCAGAGTAACGACCCGAGTTTCGCTGGATGCCATCCACCTCGCGCCGAATAATCGCCGAATTATCATTCCACAGCGGCGTATCGTAGTGAAATAGCGATTCTTTCGCCAGCAGAGTCCTACAGCGTGGTTCGATACCCGGCAAAAGAGATCCTCCGCGCAACGCGGCCGACAAACTCCCAAAAGCTCGTCCTCGAAATCGCGGATCGTTCCTCGCGAGTGGAAATCGTCGTACCGCCGCGGCGTATTATTATAATCCCCGTATAAGCATTTCGTCGGTTCCGGGAAATATCGGCGACGAGACACCGGAGTGATCCTTCATCGGTCTCAAATATTGATTTTACGACGAAACAACGCTCCGATATCGTGACGGCGCACTTTTAAAATAGTCGACTGAAGTGCTTAAAGAGCGAGCCGTTCCCCTTTCAGCGAAACGAGGATCCGAACAGGGTAGAAGAGGAAGGAGGGGGGGGGGGCACGATATAGTCTTATCCCAGGGAGAACGTTCCCGCGGGAATATGTTTCTCGTTTCCACGGTCCCGTGGAAGCCAACAGGATATGACTCGCAGGACGGGCGATATTGCCAATTCCGTGCGGCGCGACGGAACAATAACTCGCCTTCGAAAAATTATTGCGTTTCCTTCGCCTAATTCCCTTTTCCCCCATCCACGTTCTCGCGTTGTCCGCTTACTCTATTGTTCCGTTTTTCCCGAGCCCGTTTTTTTTGGTCCTGGCGTGGGGCGCGATCGGTGGATAGACGAAGCTGATGGTGAGCTTTTGGGTTGGATAAAATAGGGAGGTGAATAGGAGATGAAGGAAAGTGCAGAAAGACTATCTAACGACTATGCAGATCGATAATAATATATTCGAGAGGTTTGGTGTTGATTTATTTGTTGATGTTTTATGTTGAACACTTGTTGATGTACATATCTTCGATTGGTATAATGCTATTGAATTTTTTAGATATTCCCTATCGAGGGTCCTGGGCATTGGAATTGATTTGTATTAATAAGCGTTTTTGTTGTTTCCTTTTGGCTGATGGTTATTGTGAAAAAGCGATGCATTACTTGTTCCGCCTCAATTTTCAGGAACGCGTTGTGAAAGCAGGAGAATGCTTCGTTCTAAAATATGATTCTCGTCTTTGCTCGCACTCGTCTTTGCGTTTAAGCCTTCTCCTCGTACCGCATCGTTAAATAATCTTGAGAAACGCCGTGATATATGGGTCGCATTCGTCGTGAGAAATGAATACGCTATCTTTCTATCTCACCCACCTTTTTTCCTGGCGCACGTACTGCTAGTCGCATAAGTGCTCGCTTGCCTGCTGCACTCCACATTCCGCTGAGAATAGCAGAGATGGCATTAACTGAAATTAGAATCAAACAATACAACACCTCGCTCTTTTCCATTGAGTCCTACTCAGCGTCTCTTCGTATTGGCAGAAGAGAATTCCGAAACCCCTTTCTCTCGAAAATCACTTTCTACGCTTTTATATTTCAAATTCTATACTTTCCTTAGGTTACATTAGATATACGATGAGAGATCGCTTAGAGCATATCATTCTTTTACCTCGATCAAACATCAACGCCTGTCGATTGCATTCATTTCTTCGAACAGAAATATCTTTTATATCTTTATCCATTCCCTTATATTTTATACCTTTTACATCCTTTAAATCTTTATACATTCCTTTATATATCACGTTCTCTGCTTTCGACGAGTCATGTTAAATATACAATCAAAGATCACCGAGACCATATTGTCCTTCTGCCTTGATCGAGCTACAATTTTTCATCAATTTTCAAGATTGTTCCACGAGACATAAAAAATGTAGATTCAACACGACAACCCTCCGGTACACGTCTCCGCGGAACACATCGTCTGAGCGGAGGCAAAGCCTACTTAACCCGGCGTAAACCGACTTAACGTTTCATCGCGCTTCTCCCCCAATTAATAATGAATCCCCGTCATTACGCATTGCCATTCCCAAGAAAGCTCGGCGATCCTTTGCCAACTTGGGAACAGAATTTTTTTGCGTCCAGCACCGACGAACTATTCGGCAAGAATTTCAAGCGAGTATTTGCTCTGGCGCTCCAGCGCCGGTGCAGAAAGAAGGCAAGCGCGTGACCTCGTTAAACATTAAGCAATCCTGGCAATTCACGCAGGAACTCGTAGATCCAGGGAGTAATAATTCATGGGCCACGTTCAGCGGCGGGTGCTCCTGAATCTTTTACCTTCGCAGCCTCTTTGCGGCACTTATAATTCCGTCATTAATTGCCTGGTCATTCCTGACCAGAATTGTTAATCCGAGTATCGAACTTTAACGCGTTAAGCACGACGTGGCACAGCATTAATGCCTCACTGGCTGCTCCACCTTGACAGGCGTGACATCGATCAATGCTCTGGCTCATAAATTCTATGATACCACTAAAATAGTTTGCCATCCTTAGGAGAAAAAAAAGAATTTGCTCTACTCCTGTGCTTAAGGTGTTAATGACTGGTATTAAGGCTTGAAATCCGGGCAGAGGAGGTTTAATCCTCAGCGACGACGAATTTGGTGGCTGCACGGGACAACTATTAATCCCCTATTTCGACTTAATTTTTAATTAGTACGCACTTTAATTAGTACGGTGTTGGTACGCGTGGTAATGGCTACAAGGGATTTTAATTAATTTGTAGCCCGCCATGTAACTTTGTGGCAAAAGCGGATCCGAATATCTCGTGCGAGAAGCATTGAAAATGGTTCTGAAAATAAAGCCAACCGTTGGGATGTATGGTTTTCTCATTTACTCATTAAGACGTTTTAATTATAGCGGTTGAATTCCTAAAAGCGATCTGGTAAATTTTGTTAGTATAAGGAATCGTGGTTACGCTGTCTTTTATTGGCAATTAGATTCTAGTTTTAATTGCACGACTGCTGCATCTAAAATGTTGGAACTTTCAAAGCCTACTCGATTGCTTTTGAAGTTTAAGAAGTCATTATTCCGCTTTAATATCGCTCCTTCAAATCGTAGAATATTTTGAAGTCGACTCGTTGGATTCGTACTTTAATCAAGACGTTATAACTCTCAAGTTTCCATCGGCTTGTACTTCGAGAAGAAATACTCGATTCATCGTCATCTGCATGTAATCAAAGCTGATGAATTTTTATGATTTGCAGGTGCAACAGGATTAAAAGACTTGACGATCACAGTCCCTCCCATAGTCAAGTCGGGGGACACAGTCACGCTTTCCTCGGATTACGATTTGGAAGGTTCTTCACTCTACACCATACAATGGTTCTTCGAGGACACGGAGTTCTATCGATACACACCAGAACGAGTTCCGCCTTACAGCAGTTTCAAGGTGGACGGCATAAACGTCAATGTAAGTATTACTCGTTACTATCGAACCTTTCAAACCGATTCGAGCAACTGATCAGATCCATTTCCTCCTCGAGTCCTTTGTATCCGTAGCTTATAAACCAATCAATATCCTGTCAACAACTGCTCGAGATCCTACGCTCTATAATACATTCTAAACCTACTCTTCTACCAATAAGAAACGCACTTCCTAACCGCTATCCCCATATCGATGATAACAGAAAATTTATAATATATACAAGGTTGCTCCTCATGACGTAGGTCACGTATTTAATTATACCAAGCGGAATAACATTTCCTATTACTTATCCGCTATACGATTCTCCAAACACACGTTCCTCTTCAGCTCTCAAGCCTTATCCCAAACTAGACGAAGGCAGATCTCTAATACACATCGAGATACGTATTTAACATTTATGCGCCCAGTGTCACTTCTGGAATATTTTTATCAAACGTCACACATCGCTCCTCGATAGGTATCGCTATTATCCGTTTGCCATACGATTCCCCAAATACACGTTGCCCTTCCGCCTAGCGGCTATCGCGCCAATAGGATCGCACTTTTTCGATAAATCCACAGGCGAGCGCGAGGGATTCGAGTGTCGGACATGTAAATAAGCGACGCGCGTTATCCCCAGGCTGTTGTCTTTCCACCCTTGGGGGCAAGATCTGGCGGGCAAATATTTGTATCACGGGGCAAAAACCGAGGACGGTGCCGACGGCCGAAAAACGCGTAATTCTGTTGCCCGTCGTTCTGCGGGATGCAGCCGGATAGAGGGGACGGCCATTTATCAGTCGGGCTCTCCGTTTCGAAGGAACGTCGAGATAAGGGCGTAAGCTGGCCTGATTTTCCCAGGTTCGAGAGTAGACGTCGGATCTTTTTGCACGACACCCTCTTCCTGACCAGGGTGCATAGGGTGTGCGAAATGAAAGGCTTTGTTTCAAGTCGAAGGCCGAAATTGGTCGATCGGTAATCGCGATGCGCGACGATCGCAGGTTGCCAATTAAGGAATGATCGAAGCGCTACATCGCGATGTTGATGGACGAGTGCTAATTGGTTGAAGTGTCGCAATTTTGGTGACATTTGCGAGATCGTTAGGTCTTATTCGACGATCTAAAGTAGGTGAATTATTCTTTTTGCCCTGAGATACGCGATTTTTGGTATAGTATAAGAGGATATTAAATAGTGTTCAAATACAAAATCGTGTTATAGGATTATTTCAATTCGAATATTTGTTCTGAGCAACGTGATTATTCAACGATACGATTGGCTAGTAAAAGAGAGTCGGTTGATTTACGGCTCGTTCGCATTTCCAAACATCCATAGTATAAAAAAGGAAATCTCACATACATACGTAAAACAATATAAGATCGTTAAAAAAATACAGACAGGCCTTTAAATCCAAACGAACTATAGTGAAACCAAAATCGAGTTATAAAAATGCAATAAGTTTAGCCACAATCTACAGTTCCATCCGCAACTTTAATCACAGCCAAGTTCTTCCATGTCGCGTCATATTAATACGTTTAACGAGTGCTTTTGTTCAGGGGCACCCAGTATCTCGGCGGCAGCGTGACGCCGCGAGTAGACTCGATAAAAGAGGGGGCCGCGCCGTGATCTCGTTCGCCCCGAGGTGAAACTTTTTGCCTTCTGCCGCTTTTCTTTTCGCCGCTTCTACCGTGAGTGCAGCAATGCCGAAGGTATAAGTCTCCCATACGTGGACAAGAGAGAGAAAGAGAGAGAGAGAAAGATAGAGGTGGCGATAGAGAATGAGAGTAAGAAAGAGAGAGAGAGACAGACTGAGAAGGTGGAGAAGAGGAGAAGAAAGAGAGAGTGAGAAGGTGAGCGAGGGGAAAAGAAAAATATAGAGAGAAAGAGAGGGGAGAGAGAGAGAGAGAGAGAGGGAGAGAGAGAGAGAAATCGATAGGTCTGATTTATGGCAGGAGCTACGACCGCGACACGACCCTTTGGAATTCCGTGCGAGTGGATTTGAACCTGGGTCAAGCGAGTTCCGTGTTTTACCGGCATCGATTCCGCACCCTCGACGATCGTCTCGTGGTGCTTCTTTCCTCGCGGACGATGCGTGCCTCGAAAGCTTCGCATAACGAGATACTTCTCTCGTTCGCGATCTTCTTCTCGTTGATTTACACTTGTTTCTGCTGTAACTCGTTTTTCTCTTGTCGGTTATAAAGTAAATTTCTAGAGTTAATTGGAATTTTAGCTGATTTATGAATCGAAAAGCGTAATTGATACACGATGTTATTCCTAGAATTCGTTTTATTATGGACGATTACGAATATTACGACGATATAAATTCCATTACAAATTCTCGCCCAAAGCGCTATATAAACAGTCGAGTTCAGACACCCTTTATTTTTTTTTTTTTCATTGGAAACAAAGAGTTTCTTTATACTAAAATATAAATAACGCCATCTACAGCTGCATTAGTGTTCTATGTTAAAGTATCCTCCATCGTCTCCAGAAAAAAAAAAAAAAAATACAACCCAAAGACCCTCCTAGATTATGCCGAACCACTCAGTGCAGAACGAAAGCGCGCAACATATTCCTCAAAATCCAATCGAAGCCTCGCTACTCGTGGATAGTCGCGGAAGAGGAAACGCGCGCCTCTCGTCGTTCCAATCGAATTCAATTCCCGCTGAAAATACGCATTCTGTTTTTAAAATCGAATGATACCTCGCGCACTTTCCTCGCGTCCCCGAATTATCGCGATTACCCGTCGCTTCTCTCGATGATCGACGAGCCGCACTGCTGTCCCGCCCTTCCTCGACCGCGGCAAGTTCCACAATCGTATCAGCGAAAGCACAATTTGATTCGCGATGCAAGTTTCCCGCGGCGCGAGGCGGGCAGGGGATGAAAATGTACAATGCGCGAAATCAGAGGGGCGGTTCTTTGGAATTACTATCGGGAAACGCTGCTGGCCAATTGTGGGACAGTTTAGCCCGCGATAAGCGGGGGGCAGCTGCATTGGCACGCTCGAAAGTCACCGCCGCTTTCCGCTGGCCGTGCGTCAATCGTTTCGCCGCTGCTATCATGTTTTTATCTGACAGCAGCCGAATTCCGGCGCGTCGCTCTACCCACCGGGTGTTTCTCAAGTCTGCATCGAGCCGAGAGGCGCCGCACTCGAGCGGGTGCAGTCGAATATCCTGCTCTTTGCCATCGAAACTTTTGCAATTATCGTGCCTGGGGACGAAGTTTATTCTCGCCTGATTTTTTCCTCCCGAGGAATGTCCTTTTATGGAGTGTCTTTCGTTGTGAGTCCTGAGCGCTGATGTACGTGCACTCGAATGCACACTGCAATATCAGCTATGGATAATGTCGTTTTAATCTTGATCTAAGGTGTTGCACAAAGCTGTCGATGAATCCAAGAGAGCAATATCAGCAATATCAGCTGGCTAGGATAATGTCGTTTTAATCTTTATCTAAGGTGTTGCACAAAGCTGTCGATGAACCCAACAAAGGCTTGAGATGCTTATCAGATAAAACGTTCAGGGATATAACGATGATAAACTTGCATTCGGATGTTAGATGATCGTTTCGAATGCTTTCTCGAAAAGTAGAAAGATGCATGCCGTTGAGCGTGAAAAGGACTCAAATTTAAAAATGCGATCAACAGGATGCGCATTTATATGATCGTTGTATATCTTTTAATTTCAATCGCTATTTATAGCGAGCCCTGAAGTAACAATCACGGGCGAGGAAACATCCTGTATAATAATACGATATATCATACCGGCGATTTCATTGATTTGGTAATTTAAATTTGACCACGCTGGCCGGTGGTCGCGCATAGAAATATTCGGGAGCGTTTCCAATCCCGTGATTAAATTCACCCGCGGTGTAAGCCAATCCATACAAGTCGATATCATCGTCCTGATTTTCATACGGAGCGCGGAAAGGGACGGTTGAATCGTGTCAGATGCGCTGTATCGATTGTAATTTCGGTTGGCTTTTTGGTCAACCGGCAAACGAACGTTTCCACGTCCAATTCCCAGGTCAAACACCGAAGCGCTTTTCTTTTTCGCTCTGTATGCATTCAGTTCGATAGTTACGAATTGATGCGCCGTTCAAACATGAATGCGCACTTAGAAAATAGTGAATCGAGGCGATTCAAGTTACGTTTATCGCTCGCTTTCCCGTGTCAGCTCCGGGGAAAAGTTTGGGACATCTTCGAGCTCTCGCTCAATTCCACGCTCGTCGAAGCTGCGCTTTCGTCTTATGGGTATTGATTTTTTTTAAACCTGAGGAAAAATAACGAAGATAAACGATGGAAATTTTTATTCAAAATCCTCGTTGAGGGGAAAATATAAAAGGGGCTTTTGGAATGGATTTGTTTGTAACCAGTGAGTATCTGGGTAAATTATTGACGAATTTATTTGTTACAAATTTTTGTTTCACGTAGGATGAGGAATGACAGGAATGTGGTTTATCGAGATAAATGTGGTATTCTGAAAGTATGGGGTTTTGGATTGTTAGGAATACATTTGGAATCGTGGAGTGTCCCAGACTTTCGTGCAGAAATGCCGGCCATCCCCGGTAGCGAAACGAATAAGAGACGCGAAAATAGCAGCGCCTCCCGACTTGTCACCTCTTTCACCTGCTGACGCGTCGTTCTTTACTCCACGGAAGTGGTCGTTAACGCGAAAATATTGCACCGGCTACCACGCTACGTATGAAAAGTAGGCCATAACTCTGCCATTTGTATATTCCAGTAACTGAATTTAGCACTGTCAGTTTTAAGGCAGAGAAGAAATATGAAGAACGACGTTTGTTCTGCAAATTGTTCAAGCTTATCCAGACACATTTGAATAATTACACAGAACTAGGAACAGTAGTGGATAATACGGAATAAAGAATCTTAAACGAAACTTTGTTATATGGAGACTCTCAAATTTTTTCTTTTTGAAAACGTCCATTAATAATTGCTCTTCATTCGATAACATGTTTATGTCATGCGATTATTTTTTAATCGTTTCGTGCCTTTTAGATATTTATTTTCAATAAAACCGCTTGTTCATTGTATGGCAAATAGCTCGAGGATATTCCTTAGAAATCCGAAAGTGGATACTATGACTGATTAAGCAAATTTCGTCTAATATCGCGTTTCGAATTTGTATCCCCTTCCTTATTTCCCATCTTACACGTCCATTATGACAGCTACCGCACAACCTTCAGATTTCCATCTTTGGTTAGGAGCGTCTATTAGCTTCCCTGTCGGACCCTCGCATGCCCTTAATTCGCCCGGCGGGTCCTCAATGTAGCATCCTTTGTCCGAGAACTCAAAGGAAACACGCTAATGTGCTCAAGGAAAATATCGTACCTTGGAACGTAACCTACCGATAATTACTTGGAGGAAGGCTACGATCTCGTGCCGCAGGGATAAGAGTATGACGAGGAGGGACTATGGTAATTAGCAACGTCTAGAAAGCTCCGCGTGAATGAAAAGAATGATGTGAGAACCCCTCGAACACATCAGTCTATGTGCATTACGATAAACGTCGCCTTGCGATTGTCGATCAATTTCCTCAATTTCCAACAACCGCAGCGATACTTGTAATAGCCAAAGCCTCGATTTCAGTGAAAGAAAAAGAAAGAAGAACACAGGAAAAACGCGAAAACGATAGCTGCAAGGATCACGAAGAACCGTACGTTGAATTCCACGCGAATAAAAATCATCGCTCATTCCAGGAAATTGCGAGAAATTTCCACTAATATATTCGCATTTCACTTTTCGTTAGCGCGATTACCGAGAGCAACTAGGCGTTTTATCGCTGGAAGTACCGATTGCACGAAGGAGGATGATAGATAATCCCTTGGCGCAGATCGGTACGTAGATATTGACAATCGTGAAGCGCTTTGAGTACGGAATTGTAAGGAAACTGCTGCGATAAGCACCTAGATATCTGCGCGAGCATGCCGCGTTTTCGTTTATCGCCAGTCCAAGTCTACCAGCGAGGCTCTTTGGCGGTACACTTCGAGGGATGCCTTTTCAGACACCGCCCCCTCCCTCCGACGAGGCATTGTTTAGGCCGTGAAACAACAAATGACACGTCGCAGAGTTCGCGAAACGCTTAAGGAACTTTAAGTCGCACGATTGGAGCGCGGAGGCGAATGGCGTATTCGGCGAGGCGATATTTCGAAAATTGATGCTGACAGGAAAGAAGGACTTCATTCCGGCCGAGGGGCTCTGGCCCGTACCTTTTCTCAGATGTGGCAGTATCGATTCAATTTTACCAACTTCCTGCAGAGTCACGAGGAATTGGAGAATAGATTTTTCATCCGTGCCGACGATACCATTACGTTCGCCGACGTAAAGGGTACGGCCACGGATACGAGATACAGATACGGATACTCGATAAAATTTGTACCTAAATTCCTGCGCTGGGAGTCTCCACGGGGAGTGTGCTTCCCGCATAAACCCGCAAAGACGTTTGGAATATGCGGGTTAGATATTCCGCCTTGCGACCTATCAAACCTGCTTTGAGCTCCTGTTGAGTAATTTCAGCCATTGCCGTGGTTACCCTTGCAACCGCTTTTTAATGCTTATGTATGTATATATTGATTTGATGTATTCGTGCAAAAGCTCGCTCATATAGCAATTGGACCGTTTATTTTGAAAGTGGGTGTAAGTCCATTTTCTCTTGTTTCGAGAAAATTAAAGGTTAACATATTTGTTGATCAAAAAATATCGGTTAATATTACCGAGTGTGGCAATGTTTCTACTAGTGTATTGGACAAATGTAAAAAGCAATAGCCACTTACTTTACCACCACTTTCATAATCAATGGCTACGCAATTTCTTTCATCGGCCAATATTAAATTGAACAAAGCGTTGGTATTTTTTAATCTATTAAATACTAACTAGCTATAAACAAAAAGCTTACACTAAATAAAGCATAAATCACGTGATATCTAATTTTTTTTTAAATGGACGTACACCACTTTCAAAATAAACGGTCCAATTAAAGACTGTTATTCAATTAAGTTGTAAGCGTATCGCGCGTGAGGATAATACTTTATGCTTCTTGTATGAACGCCTTCTACAAAGTATACATTTATAAATCCTCTTTAGCGAGGATACGCCAAGTATCGATAGCGTGTATCTCGAAGCGAAAACGCGTACGCATGCGTCGAATCACGCGAGATAACGATTCGACCAAAATTTAATAACCCATACTGTAATAATATATTCTACAACGAAAAATACGGTATTAAATTTTCAGGACCAAATAGAACTCGAACTTGGAGGAAGGAAATTGAATTATTCAACGCGAGAAACGATTTTCCATGTGCAATATATTAAAATGCGCAGAACGCTCGTTACGTTTGATAAAAGTTCAGATACGTGTATTTATATAATTACACATATTATTGGATCATAGAAAGCTGCTCAATCCTAGACACAAGAATGCTTCGAACTTATACATAGATAATATACAAATTAAAGATTCCATCTGCTGCGCCACGATAATTCTTCGCTTCTCGGCATCAAGTGCATCGCTAATTTAACCCACAACATCCTTTGAGGTGGTTTCTGGATCAATGTAAAATTCAGGGATAAAACGAGAACTACCCGGACGATCGGCCAGAATCGGGATCAGGACGATCACCCTGAAAGTCTGGGTTTCCATTCGCTGCGCAACCGTGGTCCTCGTATGTTATGTGATACTACGGGGAATTTACAGTGTACAAAGGACGCGGTCGATGGTTAATGCAGGAACGTTTTCGTGAACGTTCGCCCGTGACGTTGCCGCAGTTAGGAAGGAATTATGCCACTCCGACACGGTGATAAACCGTCTCGCCTCTGCTACACCGCGTAACCACGCCGATAATCCTGCCCTTTTTTTTATCGCCGCTTAAGTGTATCCCCCTTTATTGATCATTACGCGACGTTACGGCCGCGAATCCGATCAAAGCGGCAGGTATGCGACATCTGTGCGAACCCCGCGGGACAACGAATACCTCCTTACACCTGGATTACTTTAATGTTCGATAGAGACTTACCTCGTTTCGCTCAATTTGCTGTGAAAAATCATGTTCATCGATCCTTTAAGAAATTGGATGTTTCTGTATTGATCTGTGTTAAATTTTATATCGCGAATAGCACTTTTTCCTAATCAATCAGAATTGTTAAATCAGAAGGTTGAATTGATGTTCGAAATGTGATCAGATATTATACAGAATCTGAGTATTTGCTATGCTTTGAAAATTCTGTTTTTTTTTTTCCTTCATTAATTTATCCTTTTTATTAATATGGCAGGAAAGTGGTAATTTTAATATTCCACGAATTAACGCTACATTTTCCATATATCAGGTACGTAGCGGTATTGTTCAAACGCACAGTACAGTGCAAAGGAATTGAGTTATTACAACGCCTGGTGCATGGCGCACTCGAGTCCTCCCTTTCCCCCGAGGAACGTGAATGCAATGTATTATTACCCCGAATTTACAGCCAGCTACTCGATCCGTCCCAGCGTCTCCCTTGGCGAAGGTCCATGATTCTCCCATAGACGTTTACTCCCTAAATTGACGCCCTCGATGAGTACTCGTCCATTTACTTTGAAAAATCTCACCCATTACGAGGCTACGATCACTGGACTTTCTATACTCACTTCTTCTATAATCCCTACGAAATACGTAAAGTCTCTACAGTTTGCATTCTACGTTTTATCGAACAAAGATGTAAGATAAGGTCATACTTTAGATCGATGCACTTTAGAAGCGCGGGTCTTTGGGTTTTTCAGAATGCAAGATAATCTTGTGCGTGATTACAGCAATGCAATAATCAGTTTATAATAGTAAGGGTTTAGAGACAGATGTAATGAGTATGTAATGAGAATGTAGAGACAGATTTATTCTAAATAACAAGTATCTCCACATTTTATATCAGCAATGAATAATTTTAAAATGCGATTCTATAATATAGGCTTAGTTGAGACGTTCTATTCCTTCGTCTAGGTAACGATAATAAGTTATTGTTTTATCATCATAAGTATGTTCTATATATCTATTTAGTATTAATGATTAGAGCAACATTTCTTTATCAACTCAAATCTCTTATTTATAATTATCACACCGAGGATACCTCATAGAGGGAATAAATTTTCCCAGAATTTAAAAACTACATAAATTTCACGCAGAGAGCATACTCGAATGTAGGAAGAAAAATAAATTATTTTCCCAGCCTGCCTTATGGGAGGTTAAGTTTAAATAAAGCTGGCTCGCGTAACAGAAAACTGCACTTTGTGGCCGGATCCGCCTTTTAATATCTTTGCGAACCAAACGGTATCTTCAAGTAGAAGTTCTCACCCATTCGTTGGGTCGGATATGGCACTATCAGATTTCCACTTTCCGAGGCGTCCTAAAAGCATCCCGACATTCTGTCTAACCTTCGATAATTGCGTTACAGAGCGTGCGTTCGAGGGCGATATTTCAAATAACTGCAACGCCAAACTCACCTACGAACTGACGTTTGCTTCCATTAGGGCTCGTTCGCATTCTGCTCCGTGTGTATTAAACCAAGAGAGTTATTTAAGCGAGGTTGCCGTAAAAGTGAAAGGTTAATGGGGAACGAGAGTCGGAAGAAGATTGAGTTTCCAAGGAACATATTGAAACTGTAGCAAAGCGTTTTGGGACAAGACGGCCTTCATCCGTCTGAGACTTTCTTATTTTACCCGTAATCACATTACGGTTATTGCTCTTGTCCGAAACACAGAGACAATGCGCACTTAAGACTTTTTTCCATTTTGAAGCACAGCAAATATTGGCTATATTTTCCAAGTAATACATCGACTTTGATCTTCGCGTATTACATCACGATTTATGATGAGTGAGCAAAGAGTTATATTGTTATGACAATGGCTTTGCGTGAAATCGATTTCTATTATAATACACCTGTGGTACCTCTGCAATGTATTTGGACCTTTCCAAGGTATAGACTCGCATAAAATAGAATGTGCTCACGTTCGAAGAGTAATAAAAGAATTTAACCAAGAAACGATATTTTTACAGGATTCCAAGTCAAATATACACAACGTGACACTGATGAATGTATCCAGAAAGCTGTCTGGTGAATACAAATGCGAAGTGTCTGCGGGTTGGCCCTCCTATCACACGTTGATCGAGAGAGCCAGAATGAAGGTTGTAGGTGAGTACAACGACGTTCGGGCGTTAAAACTTTCTCGGGGGCTTGGGAAAACAAATTCCTCATCTGGAAATTGCGTAACGCTTAATGCGGCGCACGTGCCGGCATTACACGCGTCCCATTTTCGCTTCAGATTTAGTAGGGCCGTTCAGTTCTACGAGAAAGTACCAACTATCCTAGTTAAATTCGATGCAAAGCACACAACTGACGATCGCGAAATCCAAGATTTTCCAAATAAATTCTAGTAGGATACACGATAGAATTAAACAATTATTTCCTGTATCGAAGGTGAGAAACAATAAATAAGATGACTTTATGCGATGAGAAAGGTTTATGAGATTTGTATTTTTTAATATCCGCCTTGAAATCATTTGAATTTTTTAAAACTATTTCTTCTTACTGTCGATAACAAGGGAAACGATTGATGTGTTCAATTTTAGTGATGTATCCTGTAAACGAGATCAAAATCTAATCTAAACACCAGTTGCACAAGCTTTGTACGTCGATGTACTTTAGAAAATAGAGACACGATGCGGTATTTAAAAGACTTCATATCCACTGAAGCAACATACATTGTAATTCATATCAGGGTAGAAATGGCTTCAAACTTTACCCTTCGTCTTGACCCTTTAACCGCGTGTCGATGTACGTCTGAATTCGTCCTTCAAGGGTTAATCCAGGCACTTATCCCCCCTCCTCCTTGGCGGTGGGCGCAAGCACCGACGCCTGATTAAAGTCTCGCGAAATATAGCAATTTATTCAACGAACAGGGCACAAAGTTACCTCGCAAACGACGCGAGATTACGTCACGGAATTACTCATGACGTCACCCTAGAAATTCGTAGAAAGTCTCTGGCCGTGCGATATTTCGCGGTTAATTTCCCTCGCGCTGTTCCAAAGTCATCCGTGGCTCGCTTTAACGCTTCATCCATCGCGCGATTATTAGCACGCGTTTTTATCCCCGCCACGATACACGAATTACAGAATATTCCGTGTAATCGATTTCCGTGGTTTTCCATTGATCGCGATATATTCGCCGCTGTGCGTAGCTATACGCGTCATTGCAAATGACCGGCATGCTGGCATTGATAACAATGAGCAGGAGTAAAATGCTTCAGCCTACAATGGGAACATCAATATCCTGAGTGGTTCCAAAGTGCATTTGATTTACATCCGTTATACGTACTTTTTTGGTTTTCCGTGGTGAGAACATCCCTTAAAGCGAACTCGATGTTCCCTTATTATCGTATACATTTAGTGGACCACAATATATATAAAAAAAAACACTTGCATCAACATTTAACGTTTTTTATTGCTCCAGCAAGCTCAATAAAGCAGCTCCTAAAATCATATCTAAAAAAAAACCTTTTCATCCAAACGAGTTCCCTTCGAGGAACGTATTTACCTCGATATACCGAAGACCAGCATGCACGTAAAATTATCCGATACTTATGCCGGAGGTCCTCGGGAAACCTGCAAAGCTTAAAAAAGAAAAGTTAGAGTGTTCTCGCTGTCAATGTCCCCTTGTTAGTCCGAGGCATTAAAGAAAGCAAGAAAATTTGCGGTCGGACCACGAAGTTTTCCTGGGCGCCGTACATCATCGCGCAAGAAAAGAATGGCCGGGCTCCAGGCTAACGGAAGGGTCGGTCGTACAGGTGTTTCCGGCGTGACCGTCGAGTTTGGGGCCCTGGCCCGTCGCCAGGTGTCGAGTCGTGCTAAACGACGTAATTATTATGCCTTAGACATCCCAAAAACGGATCCTACGATTGGCACCGAGAAGGAGCGGATAACGGTCGGCGAGACGCTGCGAGCGAATTGCACCTCCGGCAGCTCCAGTCCCGCCTCCACCATTACGTGGAAGCTCAACAGAGATCTCGTAAGTATCGCCCTCCCCCCTCTTAATCGTTAGGAAGAGTTAACGCGTCTGTACAGGCTGGTCCACGTGAGGATCGACAGGATGTATCGCGGTGAATAAATGGATAAGTGAAGAGATTTTGCACTCAGTCCGGGAATGAGTTTGTTTAAGAGAGAAGATGATAATTATTGATAGTATGAATCAGATAGAATCCAATTAATCTAATGTTATAATTGAATTGAATTATTATTATTTTTAATTATTTATTAAGCAGCATAACTGTGGGGAAGTTATTTAATTCGAATGTTGATCTCGTCGACTGAATTCTAAACCCAGAAGACCAGATGGGGGACTGTTTGCAGCGTGCAAAAAGCTGCCCGCTATGACCACATCTTATTCGACTCTGTTAGTTAATTCTTTACACACGACTCTATATATATGATTCTTTATTTCTGGCTCTCAACAAAATGACTTGGTCTCGTTCTCAAAACTCTCCTTTCGCGCTTTAGTATTCTTTATCAGCATATTTTGTATCATATGTATGCATATATTATATGTCGAACAACGTGTATTGGCGACAGTCGGCTTTGGAAGATACAAAGAGAGAGCTTCACGAGGCAGCGCGCAAAGCCAATATCGAATCTCGAAGGCGGCATCACGAATTGTTCTAAAAAAATCATAAACTCGGATACTTCGATGGTTACAGTGTTAAAAATCGACCGAAACGGGCGCCCCTCGCGAGGACCGCCCTGTACACGTACCCGAGCCGTAACTACGTGACCTTACTGGATGATTAAAGTTCCACACGGAACACCCTAGCCGCGTCTTCTCACCCGCGCCACTTCCGTCCCGCTCCCGTTCCATTCCATTACGCCTACCCGTCCTTGGTATCTTCTCCGATCGCATCCTCGTCCCACTCTCGCCAAGTTCGACCGCGCGACGCCCCGAGTCTCTCTCCTTTTTCCCGACAGAGGAGCGTGAGAGAAGGAATCGAATCGAAGAAGAAGGAAACTGAGAGGCGCCTTCGATCGGCGGTGGGATAAGCGATGGAAATTAAATCGAGAGATAAGGGATTTCGCGTGGTGATTCTGAATTCTGGGTTGAGGCTCGTTAGGGAGTCGCGAAATTAATGCAGCCGACCATGGACGAGGGTTTTTCTTTTAGGACAATAACGATTATCTGACCGGATTTAGCAGAAATTATGTACCCGAAGGACACTTGGTCTTTGTTGTGTTCTGCTTCTTGGTTAATAGCGCACAATGGGACAATGGAAGTAAGGGGAGTGGAGGGAAGTATGAAAAGAGTAGTGGGAAATTTAATTTGTATTTTAAACTGCGGTCCGAGGAGATCCTAAATAGGGATGTTGTGGATGGAGGTAGTTAGAGTTGAATACGCGGGAGAAGGAGTCGTACTTCGAAGGTACGTTCGATATTAACTTGATTATATTGCGCGTGAGGAATTGGCTGTTTTTGATCAAATTTTCTGTAGGTTCATTTGATGGAAATACAATATATAGTTCTTTTATAAAATACGAAATACGTACTAAAGTAATGAAAGGTTTACTTGGTTTCGTAATAGTTTTATTAGTCAATGCTGTAGATTAGCGAAAAACCCATCGAGAGATAAATAAGCATGAAGAAATTATTAATCGATCCATGAACTTATCCAGTTCCGCAGTTTGAGCAGCTGATTTCGGAGAATTGTCAATGCGCTTGAAATCTTTGGGAGTTTCGAGCTCGCACTTACGTCAGTTCGTGCACGAACTTAGCTGGGATGGCAGCTCTGCGGATGGAACCTATCGATTTGTTGTTTCTTGTTGCCCGAGAAAGTGGAGTAGTAAGTTTGCGGTGTGGAGATAAAGTGTCGAAAGAACGGGATGCGAAAAGTGAAGCACGCAAAATACGAACACACGTTAAGTAAACGTCGTTCGATGAAAGTTCGCGAAACAAGCCTGGATTTTTCAGTTATTGACGTGCGACAAGATTTTCAAACTCTGCGAGAACTATTTTATCGCCGTTACAAAAACCAGGAGTACGGATTTGTTAAATATACAATCTAGAATCGTAAAAAGAAAATCTGATCGCGTTTCCTCTACAGAAACAGATTAAATACGTTAAAGTGCCGAAATAAAAATTATCTTTCCTCTAGAATGAATTTAATTATTTCCACGTTAATTTGACGATTCCAGTTAAATTGACAAAATTGGCAAATTTCAAAATTGGCTTATAAGTTCTATAATATTCGAGTACGAATTCTACTTCCGACCGTAATTTCTGATATTTAAATGATACTCTCGTACTATTGCTCTTAATTATTGTTGAAATTATCTGGTGATTGTGTGCGCACGGTAATTTTAGTTAAGCTGGTTAGACGATTAGGGGGGTATGGCGAAATCCCAATAATAATCTGCTTATGCATAAGCCTAGCCGCTCTCATTTTCATTTCCCTATTTCGCAGCCTTTTAGAACAGCGCTGCACGCGAAACCCCTCGAATAGTGTAAACATCCTATTTCCATTTTATGGGGAAGAAAAACAGAGGAGCAGCAAATACCAAAATAGTTTTCGTTCATTGAAACACATGAGCTAAGGATTTAAATTATTTATGACGTCCACTGAATCAACTTCCGCCGCAGATGAGATGTTTGCTCGACAAAGTAACTGGAGAATATACCCGGAATATACGCAAACTTTCTTGCTACGAGTTCTTTTTTTTTTTTTATCGACTTCCACAATCATCATAATACCTCGACGACAAAGTTTATTACACGCGTATACACGGTGCGCGGAATATTCTTGATCATTAATCATAACTCTCGCTCAACTCGATTAGATCGCAAGTGAAATGTCAGGCTTTAATATTTTAAAAATTTCCTCAAAGTCTTCCTAAGTTCCTGCATCTGAATTTGATCTCCTAAATTTTTAGAATCGTCCGCTAAATATTCCAACCCCCGCATTATCGATGCGCTGTTGAGCGTGGGCTGTAAAAACGATATAGGGCGCTCGAAAACTTGCTGCAAAATCAGGGCAAACTTCTCGCTCGGGTAACAGATAAATCTGAACACTCGAGGAAAGAAGTTTCCTGCGCTGCTGACCGGTAAAACTCTCGACTCGAGGGCATCATCCGACAGGTCTTGACCGTGCGAGTAGAATCACGCGGAACGAGTGGAAATCGTGTACTTACCTAGTTGTTCGTTGCACTTTACGTTGCATTTAACGTAGTCGATTCCTCTAGCAGGTCGCGATCGATTCGATAGTCATCTATATGATAAATTAGTTACACGTCGAGTCTCTTTTGGACGCACGTTTATTTCACATCCACCACAAAATCTCATTAAAGTTCAACGATGTACATAAGTCGTAGCGGCACAAAATACAGTATTTACGTCGCGCAGTGCGCTTTATTAAAATAAAATCTGTCCTCTTAAATTTGCACGCGGTTCACAAACTGCGTTAACAACAAATACGAAAGCACGCGCATTAATCATTCGCCGCGACTGGCCATACATAAAGAACGAAAGTAACCAAACAACTGGGACAGCCGTGCTTTATTATATTCGCGTTCATCCGTATATTTGTTTCAACAGAGACCACAAAGCCGATCGCGAGGAAACCAGGGCTGCCGACGAGTTTCCTCTTTAATGCACCGCCGCCGCCCAAATGGAGAGAATTAAACGTACGGCCGGGATATTAAAGAGATTAACGAAGATGTAACACCGCCAAAGTTCCAATGGGCGCGCCGAAAAATAATCCCTCCCGTACGACCTTTTAATTGGCTATTATTTCGAGGATCGGATTCGTGTAACTCACTTTGGCCCGTTGTTGCCGGGCAAATGCACTTCCAGTGCCGATTTAACGGAATAATTTAGTCGCTTTAACAAACGCCACGGCATAACAATTTATCCGCGCACATCGTATTCCGGTGATCGTGCGCCGGTATCCGGATGACTTTCGATAAATTTCATTCGCGCCATGGCAGAACGAAAATTCCTTTCGCGCCCGTTCGAGGAGCACATAACGATTATTTATAGGTCCTACAAAAGGGAAGTGAGCGACCAGAATCAAAGAAGCGGGGAAAAATAAAATTGCACTGCAAAACAACGTGTGTACAAAAGATATAGTGATTTATGAAGTTAACGATGGAGGTAATTTTTAAGAAAAAACACCGTCGTTCGTACTTTTAGCACTCAACCTTTGACTACTTTGAAGATTGCACGTTAAATAAAATTTATGTATTATAATATCCTACACTCAGACATAGGACTCGTGTATTAAAAGATATAGTACCTCCTATTAACTTATCAGAAAATTATACGACTATCGTATTATGATCCATTACGTATAACGAGTAATGACGAAGTGAACCACGCAGAGGCGACATTACGAGGGACAAATGGAGAGCCGTGCAAAGGTCGATTGTCGGGCAAGGACACGTTTTTTTTTTTTTTCAACACAGCCGTTTGCGCACGAAGAGCGTAATTGACCGTTATAGCGAATGGACGAGGTAGGGACAAATCATCAGTTTTCTTGGTGAGCGGTGCAAAATGAAAAGGGCAGCGGCCCGTTTCGGCTGTAACCGAAAATTCGCATTTCCAGTGGCCGAGGGCAACAATGGCCCCCCCGCCCCTTGCGGAAGGCTGAAAGTGCACAACGGTCGCAATTTCACCCTTCCATTTTCGGTTTCCAGCTTCCCGTGGCCTCTGACGCGTGTCACTCGTTACTTCCAGAGGAAACAAAGCAACGGCCATTGTTGACAACTTTCTCTTACCGACGTTACGGCGGTTTTCCGTATTTCGAGTTCGTCTTCCGTTGGCCGCCGCACGATGCTTCCACTTGGCGGAAGCCCATTCTTCATCGCATCACCTTGAAGAATTGTACGAGTTTGTCCTGCGAGGAGAGACGCCGAGAATTCAGTCTTAGCTAGCTGTTCGCGAAATAGTCGAAGGAATTATTCATCCGCGGTAATTCGTCCAATATGTTCCCCCTCGTCGGACTTTATTTAATACAGCGAATACTGGCTATTTTTGCTTATTCGTCTACTTGCTACTTTGTTCGTTATAATCATTTGTTCGATGGGAATTAACTTCTATCTAGGGGACATGAATTATTTGGAAACCACTTCTTACTTTTGCAATAACGCGCAACAGAATTATATCGATCGATGGAATCGAAATAATTCGCGATAACGTATAGCGAAAATATGCCAATCTATTTGACGTCAAATATTGGCGGGCCAAGCGTGGAATTTAAATGCCAGCTCTATCTCTGCATTTCTCTATAGGGTATGTGCACTGTACTCCATCGTTCAAAACCCACACTTGAAATTAGCGGTCGGCGCTGAGCACGAGAGAACCGTACGATGGGTTCAACGTTTCATTTATCGCATTTAGATTTCTCCCTGTCAACCGTACATCCCAGATCCGGTTATTTAATATCCATTTTGGGTATTAGAAGTACACGGGTCGAAATGCGTGAAAATTGGACAGCAGAGAACGGATAAAGGCTCTACGCGAGTGTGATTTATAATTTCTTTATCCAACAAAAGTCTTATGTTCTCGACGTAGTGAGAACCATGGATAAATACATTTACGTACAAATCTTGATGCGCCAAGTCGTATTCAAATTCCAGGAAAATGCAACATCACCTTTCCATTACGAGAAAAAAGAGGAGAATGAGAAGAATGCGAAATTACGGAAAACCGCGGAAATTACGTTGTAATAAACGCTCTGCTTCCCTTTTCTTTCAATGTAATACATACCATATTAATTACGACCTACCCTATTTCACACTCACTACCCACTATATTCTCTGACTTTAATCCCCCTTATATTCTTATATTCTTTATATCCTCCTCTATCCTATTATTCTCCTCTATCCTTATATCCTTCCTCACACGTTCTTTATTACAAAACTGTTCTCTCCCGCTTTCCGCCTTCGACCTTTCACTGTCGCTCACAGTTTCTTCCTGTTTCCACGATCTTAGCTTTTCTCGCTCGACCACCTTCGACCAGGCATTCCCCTTTCAAAAGTCACTCATGGATCGTCCACGCGAACACTCCATTCCACGGACTCTTAAATCCTACAGCATCGAGCTATTACGCTTTATTCTCAGCGCCAATTAATATCGGGACACATCGACGCGCCACTAGAATTTTCTACATGCATACGTTCCGAAAGCCCGTGTTGATCTTTATTCATTAAGCGGGATGATCAAGCAGCGCCGTTAATGAGCAGGGCCGAGGCGCCGGTGCGCCATCTCGTGCATAATCTTGTCTCGCCCCGAGTCGAACGGCTATTAAGCGCGTTATTCAGCCCGAATTTGCCGAGCCATCAGCCCCGGTATTTGTACATCCGTTTAAGGAGAAAAATCGTACGGACTGCGATCTCGGATGGCGGAATTGTCGGCCGTTTCCACGATCTACAGTTGTACCAGCTCATTTGCATAGGTCGGGTGGACGGTCCAATAAAAGAAGGATAATGGTCCTCTCGAGGAGAGCCATCCGAGGATCGAAATTTCCCAAAGCCGAATCTCGTTAAAGTTATAACTCGTGCATCGGGGAGATATCGGCGCGAAATAAATCGCGTCGGGACCTGCTGGACCATCGATACAGCCTGTTTTGTAATTCGTGGAACGCGGCAAAGCTAATGGTCTTTCGTTGGGTAACAAATTGCGACTGCGAGACGGGGATACTTGTACGAGGCGTCGTCGTCGAGAAGCTTGGTTCGAAATATTCACCGAAGCTGATCTACGTTTAGATTTATCTAAGCGCTATTCTTTCGATCATGGATTATATTTTACTGGGATTTATGTTATTGGGAAATTATCGTGGAATTGATTACGCGAAGAGAACCTTGTATAACTTAAAGAAATATTTTTATTGGTCTTTTGAGACAAGCTTTTGGAAAACTTTCGCCTTAGGAAAACTGGGGTTTGAAGAATAATTTATATGATTAAAGAGCGACATTAAGATAAACCGGAGAATCTCAAATAAATTAGAATTATTGGATCGTGATTTTTATTAGATTTACGTAATCTGGGGTTAATAATCGAGGGTACACGTATATATAGACAATTCTTTAGACCATGGTTAATACTAAATTACGATCAGTAGCTCGTAACGTGTTTTTAATTCTGGAGCTGCTACGGTAAATATCAAATTCATGTTGTACAAGCAAATCGGTAAATATTCTGTGTGTACAAACGTATGCTTAGCTGAAATATATTCGAGCGAAATGTAGCCGATGAATATTCGTGTATATTTACTCTATGTCGATATTTCAGGAGGAATTTCAGTTCTATTCTGTACAACGTACCGCATTGTAAATACAACGTCGTGAGAACGATTAGCAATTATTTTTTGCACGATTAACGCGCCAGAAACACTCGCTATTGTCTTTGAAGTTCGCAAATCTGCATTCGGGAATAACGGCTTTGCTTGTTGCCCGTACTTTAGATAATCGGATTCCGATAATTACGCGAATTCGCCGATAATAACTACCACTCGCAATTGTAAAATCTGTGATATTTACGGTAAATTTGTATTTGGATTACAATAAATGGCAATCCATGACCGTGGAAAAGACCAAGCTCGAGGTACTGTTGGAAAACCGATAAAAATAATTCGGGCCTCAGGGTTGAAATGAACTACTGCGCGGATAAAAAATGTGTGAATTCCATCATTCGTTGGAAAGAGTTAAAAAGGATGGACCGTAACATGTACATGTATAGATATATGCAAAAAAAGTCGATGCTCGTAGTAAAGTTCAACAATAATAATTGCACGGATGTCGACCTGTAATTTCCGAAGTATTTCACCGCCATTATTATAATCCTATTTGACGCGGGCATCAAAATAGTTTCAAACATTCATCGTGAATATTTCAGATTCCCTCAGGTTCGGGTGAAATTTGCAAAGTAATTGGGTCTCTTAAAATTTCACACAATCCCCATTTAACGCGCATATTTATTTAACGGATTATCGTAAATTTATAAACAAGACACGCCCGATAATAATTCCCTTCTGTATTGACAACAACAGAGTTATTCGACGAGTCGTATCAGCTTTGTTTCTCAGCTTTATTATTTTTAATTTCCCATATTATACGTGCCATCACTTCCAACGCCCCTCAACTCTTTGGGGCACAGAATTTCAGGAAATAAAATAATCCCACGCTGCACAGGAATTTTATTGCGTTTTAAATAAAAAATGAAAAAAAAAACAAATAATAAAATAAATAAATAATAATGTAAAATTGGTATATCGCGAACGCATTTATAACATTCCTGATGGTAATACCGACTACTTTACGTAAGACTAAGTACCAACCTATGCGCATGCGCCTATTGCAAGATTTCGAGGTGGGCTTAAAAATGTTCCACTATGCATTACCGTGCATCAAAAAGGTGGGATATTTATAATCCCACGGTGCCTTAAAGAGTTAAGCCCTACGTTCCGAATGAACAAACTGCGCAGTCCACGCTGAGAAAGAAGAGAGACAAATGGATGAAAACAGTTTCCAAGCAAAAGAGAGAACACTCAACGTATAGAGCTTCCTGTTTTCAAGATCGGAATAGAAGGGCCATCGACGGAGAAAATGCAGGCTTATCAACCGGTGGTTACCTTCCTTAGTGGCCGAGCCGGCCACTGGGTTAGAAAATCGTTTTCATCGATTGTCCACCAGCCCTCTCTCTCTCTCTCTCTCTCCTTCTCACTTATCCTCGAGCATGTCTCTCTCTCTCTCTCTCTCTCTCTCTCTTTCTCCTCCACGAACGAATATGCGCGTGCAAACACACGTACGTTGGCTTGCACACGAGCGCAGCCGCTCACGCGAAACCCGTTGGGGAAGGTTGATCCTCTGCCAAGAGGATCCGTCCTGCCTTCCACCTATCTGAAATCAAGTTTTCGCTCATATTTTCTCGCCGCCAATTTTTCCGCCTTGCTTCCCGTGCTCTTTCCGGAAAGCTTTTCCACGGCACGTGAAACATCGACGAATATTCCCGGCAAATTCTCTGGT
Organism: Ampulex compressa; assembly: GCA_038496175.1. Classification (NCBI taxonomy): domain Eukaryota; kingdom Metazoa; phylum Arthropoda; class Insecta; order Hymenoptera; family Ampulicidae; genus Ampulex; species Ampulex compressa. The sequence goes on from JBCFXI010000298.1 coordinate 91,411, forward strand.
CACGCCGGAGACGCGGATTCCTAGGTGCGCGGGCAAGCCTCGTAAATTCGGGATCAGGCGAGCATAACCGCGAGAATTTCGGACTGCCATCGGCTCTACCTCCGCGCCTTCTTTCCACTCTGGCTAATCCTAGGGAGGACACGAGCCAGGGTACCCTGGAACGTGTTTCCAGGGAATTGGGAATTTTTAAGCGACGATTTGTTTAGGGAGCTCGTTGAGCTGCTCGAGCGCAATTTGTGCGAGTGCAAGGAGTGTTTGGAGTATTTAACTTTTGGGTTGCTTAAGGCGCGTGAGTGGACTCGCTTCGTGGGACGATCCTAACCGAATCGAGTTTGTTGGAAGTATCCTCGCAGTGGAGCTTACCTTTAAGAATGGCGCGCAGTTTGTGAACACTCTGCGTTCTCTCGCGTAAATTGAACTGTGCGGTTAACACTTTGTCTGCCGGCGTCCCTTGCACGTATCCGTCTCCCGCTTCGGGTAATTCCAGTCGATGTAAACCAAATGTATTTTGGAACTGCTCTGGATATTAATGTTTCCATTGTCGTCTGCTGAAACATTTTACTCGCGCCGGTCCCGATCAATGGCAACAGGACGGTCATGTGTAATTTCGTTGTAGAAACATCGTACCAACATCGAATATTCGCTGGTCTATGGAAAATCACGAAAATGTATCATATGAAACATCCTGTAACTTGTGAATTATAGGAGAAATAAAAAGTAACCTATCAATAGACTCTTGAATAGAGTTTTCTAATAGCGTCGCGCGGTAAATGTCGATTGTAACACAAACACTCAGCTTGCAAACAAATTTCACTTTACGGATGTAATGTTCTAATTTCCATAAAATCAGATACATTCCGCAAGAAAATCAGACAAGTCATTGTTATTAAGAAACGCATACCATCTTCACCAATTACATTCTTAAAATAATCCAATACATCGTTGATAAGTTAAACATCCCCACTCCGATATAAATATGTCCGTTAAAATCCCAATCCGCCTTCAAACGCGGCACTTAAAAAAGAGCAACGATCTATAAGCTCGAAAAATTGATACGTCAGTTTTGACTCTTCCCAACACGTAGAATCAGCCACGATCCAATCGTACATTCTATCGCGCCGCGGCGCTCGTCTCTTTGAGCCGCCATAGGCCGCATTCCGCAAAGTATAATAATACTTTCGGCATTGTCGCGCTCTACAAAGGAGGCACACGGTATTTTATTTCGATATCCCCTTTCGTTCCGCGTTTGGCATTCGGCCGACGTTAAAATTCCTGCGCGGTCCGCGGCAGCGTCATATTCCTCTGACGCGGAATGAGACACCGCGACGTGAAATATATCGCTGAGAAAAACTTGGTGCACGCAGGAAAGTTGTCCGCCCGTATCCACTACCTTAACAAGGGGATAAAGAATGTGGACACGGCGGTAGGTGAGGCCGGATCGTACTCGCGGTACAACCTTCATATTTTATACTCCGGGCCCCCTTCCTCCTGATCTCGCATCATCGTCGGCTCCCAGAGAGATCTACGGTCTTCCTTATTTCCTCGCGCGACGGAAAGCAGAGAATCTGCTGGGAGAAGGATGACTTACGTTCGACGTCCCAAAGCTCCTCGAATGATCAATCTGCTCGCCTCGCAATTTGCACTTCGTCGTGAACCGCTATTGGCGCGAGTCAGTCGTTTGTCAAGTCGCGTTTCTTGGCCTTTTATTTGAGACAGCGCGATGGACTACCTGCACTGAGCAGCAGGCACAGGGAATAGTGGTTAAAACGAATGCGATGAGGTTTGAGAAATTACGATGAACAACTCGAGGTGGAAAGGTTTGGAAGTGAGTGCACTTCTAAAATTGTTTTGCACAGTGGGATTCGGTCTGAAGGATCGCGAATCTGCGATGAAATAAACGTACGATGATAAATAACACGGGATTCGCGGGTGTTTGTCCAGCAGGAATAACAAGATAAAGAAGAAGCGCTAACTTGGCTATTCGAAGCCCCTTCATCGTTGAATAAAACAAGACGCTCTACTCGGTTGCGTACTGAAAAAATTAGGCGAGGCATTAGCGTGATAAACCGCATAAAACAGCGCAAACTTGGACGGAATAAAATCCTCCGGACGTTGAAGCTTATTAAATTTGCAAGGGAAAGAATTAAAATCCAGGGCCCAGAGGTTTAAAAACTTTTCTTCTCCACGCTGTTGCGTGGCGTATTTAATAGCGTTCCTTAATCGCGGCTCTTTTATTCGCGAGTATCGCGCGCCAAAGGGAAAATCCTTTGGAAAAATGCAGCCGTGCAGCACAGAAGTATCCAAGATCGTGGGATTATTTCGCGGAAACGGACTTTAACCGATTCAGTTCTAAAGGGAGGTTCTGGTGGTCGCGCACACTTCGTATCTATTATCCCGGAATATGGACGCAGAAACGGGAAGGTTAAAAACGGCGGATCGCGCGAAGAAAAGGGCCGCCAGTTTCGTGCGTGACAAATGCAACCCAGAAATCTGCCAATTCGATGCACGGCTTCATCCCTTTTCGAAGTCAACTCTCGTCGTGGTCGCGTAATGATGCAAACTCAACTCTCCCGAGCAAATCGACATTGAAGCTGCAATACTCAGGAAATAAGTTCCTTCCTCCAAGCAGTTCACTCTCTTTTTTATCAATAGCAGATACCTTATCAAGACTAATATGGACTTTGAAGACTACTCAGTCTTTCCAACGTGCTTTACTCTCTTTCCTTTATCAACATTAAACATGGACTTTAAAGATCACTTAGTCTCTTCAATTGACGATGGCTACCATAACAAACCAATCCCTACAAATATATTACTAAAAAAAACCATCATAATAAAAAAACAAAACCACCATAATATTACTAAAAAGCCAATCAATAATCCTTCCACTCACCATATCGTCAAAATAATTTACACTCCGCATCAAAATCCCCCGAAATCTCAAAACAAAGAGCTCCTCTACGAGGTACAGCACCTTTTCTAAAAAAAAAAAAATACCACTGACCGCTCATTTACACCGCTTCGCCAGCTTTCCTCTTAATCAAGGCTCGCGACGAAGGAGCTCGGTTGACAGCCTCCAACATCGAACCCGGGCCCTCCGATCCCCCGGATAATTTCTTAGCGCATCGCCCACAAGCGGAGCAGCGATCGAGGGCCTCAAAACAGAGCGCGAAGACCACGGGGGCGCATCGTGGCGCACAGCCGGTTTCCCGGCGCCTTTTGGAAGCGCGGGAGCAGAAAAATACTCGGGAAGAAAAGGGCTCCGTGCTCTTCCATGCTCTGCGCAATTACCGTTTCTGTGTTTAACATATATATACATATACATATATATATATATATATATATGTATATGTATGTATGTATGTATGTATATATATACACAGGTATATTTACATATATGTATATTTATAACCGAAAAATACCCCGTACCCCGACAGGCGCCTTTTACTCGCCTGCCTCGCGATTTGTAGTGTGTCTGCAATACCGTATTTATGAATGTTAGTGCGCGAGTGACCATTGATCATGTATCGTGCCGCCATGCCATGTAGTGGCACGCGATGAAAGAAATTATGATAAACGAAATATATTCCGACAACGAGTTCTTTTTGGATCTCCCGCAGATACTTGATTTTCTACTCGTCGAAGACACCTCTTCTTGAATCCATCGATTGATTCCCAATTCTCGACAAATTATTTTCTGTCCTTATAAACTTGAAGTGCCTATAGATTTTAATGGACAAATAGACGGTTAGAATATTCATATTATGCGGCCCAGTATCGATCGACGATGGTGTGGGAATCACTTGCAGGTTGGTTATGAAATACTTGGCTGTCATGTTTCATTTAAAAGGGAAAATATGGTGCACGACCTGGATAGTAAGTTCAATGCGTACCAAAAACTGTACACGCGACGGGGATCTTGTTAATTGTTGCTCTAAAAAAAAATCCAGGCTAATTAAACACTTTTGCTCATTCCTGAGACGTTGATTTCAACATATCCGAGTTAAATCGTGTAATTAGTCGTGCCGAGGGAAAGTGGCCGTTAAATCAGAATAATTTAATCTCGCTTTTTCGCCTATGAGGAATTAAAATTTGAGATAAACCTAGAGTAATTAGTTGTAATCGCTCGTATTATAACGTGCTTAGAGAACGTGTCTCCTGTTCATAAATCAGCCGGTATTGCTGGTTGGTCCTTAAGAGAGCATTATATAAAGAGAAATTAAACGTGACTGTATTCGAGGGCCGAAAAGAGGCCATAAAACCTCGAATAGCGGACCGGTTTTTAGATTTCAGCTGTTCATTTGTCGAATCGATTAACTCCACAAAACATAAATTACAGACAATTAATCAAATCTTATAGAACTAATGTTGAGAAAGTCAATTGTCAAATATATACTGTTGCATAAAAATATTAATTGTCTAAATTCTTATAAGCGTTCGAATTGTACCATTGTCGCGAGGAAAATTATTTGTTACTCAATGGTTATAAAAATGTGAAGAGATTGCAGACTTAAAAGTTAAGTTGCAAACAAGAAGGGTGAAAATGTAAGGTAAGTATTTAACCAAAAAGTTTTTTTTACTCAATTTTACTCAATGGTTATAAAAATGTGAAGAAATTGCAGACTTAAAAGTTAAGTTGCAAACAAGAAGGGTGAAAATATAAGGTAAGTATTTAACCAAAAAGTTTTTTTTAAATATGAGAAATTAAAAATCGATCGGTTGTTTTAGTACTCAAACTCGTAAGTATCCCAAAAATTCTTTCTCAGTCTCATTACTCGATCTACTCTTGAACAAAGTACAGCTGCCGACATCTAGTAGCCTTAACATTAAGTTACTTGCAAGGAAGCCTATTTAAGGGGTATACCAGCAAGCAGAACAGAACCATGACATAAGTAGAAAACTGGCAATGCGCTCTTACATTGCTACTGCCAGTAAAGCCTTACCTAGTACAAGCATCGCTCCCTAGATGGTCCTCCAATCGAAACGCTAGCCCCTGGCACAGCGAGAATCGCGATTGGGTATATCGATGTAACGTTTCTGCATTGAAAATTACCTCAACTACGATAATTGCAATCACGAAGATGAATATTCGATTAGAACAATTTTCGTTAGTTAATATATACCTGCACACATCGATTATATATGATAATCAATAGAATTTGCTGCCGTAACCGTAATGAGCTCGTAGGTTATGACTTAGAAAAGAATACAATTGCTTCGCAAATACATTCATAATTTTTTTTTTTTTCATCATTCCCTGTGATCGCGCACGAGACTGCAATTAATATTTATCATCGTGCAACGTTACGTGCACTTTTCTACTATAACGAAGAAATTGTGAACAACGTTTCCGTAGTGTAGTGGTTATCACGTGTGCTTCACACGCACAAGGTCCCCGGTTCGATCCCGGGCGGAAACAGGTTACTTTTTTTTTTGTAGACCTTTTTATTATTTTATCAGAAAACAATAGCCTCTAAGACTATAATATCTTCTGCGTGTATTATTCGGTTTAACAACAGTATTTTTACGGATTAACGTGATCACGGTGCCCTATTAATTTACTGACCGTGCGGTATCTAGAGCGATAAATTACTTTCTTTATGCTTCGCGGATAACGTGGCAACAATTTGCATCCTCGAAGAAATATTTAGCATCCTCGATTATTCGCCGGCCCCCCGGCGTGTATGTATTTCTATACGGGCTAGGAAAATATCAAGCAGCGCGCGCTTATCTTTTATCGATAATAACGCAACTACATTATGATACGATTAACGGGGAAAGTCTAGTTCTGGATGATAGTGATGGCAGAAATTGTTTTAACGTATCCACTGTTTGGTTCACATTCGCAATGATGAGATACCGTTTTATCGATGATAATGTACGCTCCCCTCGATCAACTTTATGATCTTCAAAGGCCTTCCACACCGGTAACGGAGCTCGTGGAAAAAGATTAATTTTTTTCTTACATTATTTCTTACGCGGGTTTGAAGAAAAGTCGCGTATCGGTTTTACAAATAAAGTAGATCGCCGAGAAGTACAAATTCCAGCACATACTTATCTGTGCGAAATCGTATATCAAAGTATCGTGCATTAACACCATTCATTCCCTACTTTCGCCATGTCAAGATACTTGCCATTCCCCAAAACTCAAAACCTTCGAGCTTTGAAACAATCTTGATGATCCACGCGACTGCCTTAAAAAACTTTGTACTCGAGCCTTCAAACAAAGCATCACATCCTAGTATCTCACAATATCGTTAACCGATACATAAGCATATGTAAGCCTAGGCGTACAGTACCAACATATATCCCACCATGGCCCGTTACGATCAGTACTGTACCCTAAGTAACCCATACCATGCACCACCGTACCACACAATACATCAAGATCGCAATGCAAAATAAGGCTGTGGCATTAAACCTTCGAACACGTGATACACATTCAAGGCGCATATCCACGATTGGTGAGCCATCGAAAATCGGCCTGGCAAGGAGCGTGTTAACCCATCAATTCCAAGTGCCACCTACGGGCGTCGTGATTTTACATTTGGACCACGATCCTCTTATTTCGCGTGTATGTCGAGGAAGGGGGGGGGGATGGGGCATGGATCGTCCGGGATTAATTATCGTTTCGACGTGGACGGCCGATCGCCGGTCGGCGTTCGTGTTCCGGCGCTGTTCATCAGGCACTATCACATATTTTAAGCATGCAAGCCCTGCTTTATCGTCGGCTCTCGTAATTACGGCGCGGTTTTACGAGGACCGTGAGCCGACTCTAAATCGAAACTCGAGTCGCGCCGCCGCCGGGGCTAAGTGCCGTTCATTAATCCGGGAATAATAACGAACTACATATCGCTTTCCAAATATACACTCCATTCGATGATTCAAGGTTACCGCGATAATGCTCGGAATCTCGACGTGCTCGGTAGCGAGAACTGGATCGAACTGGCGGCCGGTATCGCGGAAAGTGATTCGCGGTTTATAATCGAGGCCCAATAAAAGGTGGGCCAGGATTGTCGAGGTACGTTCTTCTGCAGGCTGCGTGTATCGTAGCAATTTCCTTTTTCCCCTTGCGCCAGCGCAGCACGTGCCGCCCTGATGGAGTGGAGGAGCGATGCCGGTTACGGTGTTGGAGAGATACGAATGCCATTGGCGCTTTCTTTACCTTGGGCTTTATCGCGAAAAACACTACTTTGGAAAGGCACTTAGTCCAGTTGACGATCAGACGGGTATTTGTCCAGCTTGAAAAATACAAGTTTCATAAGTGCGAGTCTATGCTTACTTTTTTTTTAATAATGCGCCTTGTCTTGGGAATTTTCGGAGCGATATTGTTATGTATTAGTGTTACGTTGCTCGATGCGCGATATGATCGAAATTGTGAAGAAACAGGATGTTTGTACGAGGCTTTCGGAGTAATTCGAGAGTAACTGGAAGAGGGTATGTAGCTTTAAATTACGTACGGAGATTTGAGATACCGCGTGAACACCTCGTTATTATAATAAAGTCCGTGTGGCAAAGGAATATATAACCTCCACGAAGGGACGTTAATTGCTTTATAACGCTGAATAAGTTCTAAAGTTATTTCTGCAATTTTGCATAGTGGAGTAAGAGTTCTGAGATTTTAATCAGGCATGGGTTTTATTATGTTCCTGCACTATCCAGGCTTGACTTCGCGAACTGGCGTTGAGACATATAATTACGTTAGCCTTGCACTTTTTCTTGATATACACCCTCTACACGTTTTACGAGTCAGTCTTATGCGATTAATATATTTCAATTAGCGCCTTAATTCCCATTTTTATATTTTGTATTAGTATTCCGTAACTGATCATCCAGTTTTACAGGATCCTAATACAATGTCGATATATCACAGATTAAGAAACGGGTCGAAACTGCAGAGTATAATTGTACTTTTTGTAAATTTCCTTTGAAAATATGAGATTGTACAGAAAAGCAGGCTAAAGTCGAAGCTCCGAAGTCAAGAGGATATGTCAATTACGGAGGGTTAAATTTCTTTATCCGCCTTCAATTTTTTGACTCACGTACAAATACTCGTATACGTAGATGAAGTATAGTCGTGCATAAAAACACGCACGAAAGTCAGAGATCCACCGCATTAACGCGCGGCCTGCGGAGATAAATTTTTAAGGCAAAATCGTGTTTCACGGCCGGCCGGTCGACTTCAACACGATATCGCGTGACCATTCGCGGACGGTAACCCGAAACCGCCGATTTTTGCGAGCCTCCGATATTCCCGCAGTTAACACTAGAGCCATCGAAGCGGCCACCACAACTAGTTTCTGAACTGTTATAAAAATTCCCGAAATTGTCGGCGGTGTAGATTCGAAAAATTTCCATAAAGGAATTTGTTGGAACATACAAACCATTGAATGAAGCCATTTGCTTCTCCTCTCACACCCATTTTTATTTCACGTATGACAATAAAAATCCTTTTCTAAATACCAAGACCAAGACAGCACTATCCTGATTCGATCGGCTTTTAAGCAAAAAATAAAAGAATCTTCATAAAAGAGCGGACTTCGATTTATCTCAAAGTACCTAATTATGAAATACAGAGTGATTGGACACTTTTTTTTTTAGAGAGGGTTAATTCGATTCTTGTACTATCCAAGTAAAACCCCAAGGTTTCGTCCATTCCACCAGCGCAGCTCCTTAGCTCGGCGTTTTATTCGATCTTTCCTCACTAAACTCGTTACCCCAATCGCAATTTCACCGAATCCCCTCGCAGTACTTTAAGGAACATTACGTCCCACAGGTATTTATAATATATCCGGATACGTCGGTGTGCTGGCTGGTAATTCTAGTATTAATTGAAGAGGGAATCCGGCTGCAGGACGATCCTCTCCGTGGGTAAGAGGGATGCTGGAAGGGGGATGCCCCTTAATGAATGGGGCTATCCTATGCTCGAACGGGCGTATTGTCAACCGGTCCTCGAAGATACGATGCATGGACCTCGTGGTCGGAATAGCACGACGGCCGAAGCACGTTGTCGCATTCCGGTGGGATAGGGCGCGTTTCGATTAATGGCCAAGTATCGTATCAGAATTCTGTGGCGTTTATCCCTTCCCCTGGTATCAGCGCACTATCCTCCCGCGTAATCTGTTTCGTTGGTTAACTATATTAAATATATCCGTTAACTATATTAAAGATAAACTAATTACGCCGTGCCGGAAAAATACATTGAACGTAAACGACTTAGACGATCTTAAAATACCGCAGAAATTCTCAATGCGCTCTCAAAAGTCCCACGAAAAAGTCAAAAGAAGTCTCACAAAAGTCTCGTATATCCTATCTTCGAGCTCAAAGGCTAAATGCGTGTTTAAAATAAAAAGAAAAATATATGCTGAACACACGCCTCTCCAGTTATCTAACGCGCAATAAGCTTTTCCAGTCTCCATGAGAATACGAATCGTATAGAATAATGAAACGTTTGCGGGGTAGAAACCTATGAACCTTTCTTGGTTATCCAATATTTCGCATCCGAGTTCGACATCCCTCGATGTTACGGTATGAGATCGCTGAAGAGAAGGGAGAACCTGGAGACGATCGGCTCTTGGCTCGCTGGAGAGGGTTGGAGGGACGAAAAGAAACGGAGAGAGAGAGAGAGAGATAGAAAGATAGAGGAGGGTGAAAGGGAGAGGGAGAGAAACAAGGAGAAGGACGGAAGAAAGAGAGAGAGAGAGAGAGTGAGAGAGAGGGATTGAAGGGAGGTACGGATGTACACACGCAATGGGGTTTATATAACTCGGGCATTAGTGACGGTGACGTCACGAGTTGCTGCAACGGTCGATAGTGCAGTCAACCACTGCATTATACGCAGCCCATTCCGCGATTCGTGCTCGCGTGTCGCCCCGAGGTAAACACGACGAAAATTGCGCGGCACCGTGTAGAGGCGGTTGGAAGACATTTGAAAGGAAGATATCCCCGATGCTCTGGACTCTTTCGATCGTGTCATTTTAGAATACGTGCGATGGGAGCGAGTGGAAATGTGGAATGTAAATCTTACGAGGATCGAAACTGGATGCTGCCAGCTTCATTATGTTGATGCACTCGATATTCGTTCTATTTGTTTTATCGCGTTATCCTGGGATCTGTACCATATCGATGGACAAAAGCTTGGACCATACTCTGGGGATCCAAGCTCGATCGGTTTGCACGGCTGTATGAAGAACTGAATGAGCAACTTATACCGATTAATTAAATATTTGAAACTAAACAAGCAACGTATTCTATTAAGTAAATGATCGAATAAGCATGATATATTCGTACACCACGGTTCTTTATTAGAGAGTAACATGTATCGTACGCGAGGATCGTTCGATGCTCGTCTTAAAATATCCGGGATAAAGTTTTCTAGACGGACGAACGATCAGGATGAAAAAGGAAGGAATCGATAAGGGGAATTCGAAGACGCGTACGGGTCGGGAGACGATGGAATGAAGACTGCGGCGAGAAGAAAGAGAGGTAAAAGATGGATGTGAGAGGGGGTAGACCTTGAACCGCTGTGGTCGGTTGGCGTTGCAACTTTGTTCCGTTGAAAACTCTCCGTGCGTTTCTGCATCGAGCGTTATAAATGCACGATGCGACTATGAATCTTCTACCTTACAAAAATATTCTCCGAACTTTAGAGAATTTATCCCTATAAAATAAGAACGCTTTGTCCTATGATTCTCGCGATAATAATTTTCATAATTTTTCCATGTCTCAGCTGCTTTTCTATAATATATCGTACATTAACAAGTTAATCATCGAATCTTTTGCTCTTCACGGTTCATTTTTTTTTTTCAATGAACCACAGAAGAACAAAATCAATCAATTGCTGCATCAAAATCCCGAGTGTCTCAAGGGCATTTTCATTTACGATCCATCCGTCGAAATAGGCGTCGCTTTACTTCGCGCTAACACAACCTGTCTCGTCGAGGCTAAAGACCCTATCGACACCTTGGCGCCCGCAAGAAACTGCGCTTTCCTCCATTCCTCATTCGCCCTCTTCTCGCTCGAGCGCTGTTTACGAGACGCTCGCCGAACGATCGACTCAAAGTTCCTGCGGGGGCGTTGTAATAGAGGTTTATCTTGCCCGCCGCTTCTAAATATAGGCGCTGAATCTTGGTCAACGGTTTTGTTGTGATCTTTTTCTCCCTCCTACCGCATACGGATCGAGTACTTCTGGAAGAGCTCGGGATTCCGTCGGTTTAAGATCGTGCTATGCGAAAAAATCGAATCCTCGATGTTCGACCTGTTACGATAATGCGATTCGGACTTCCTAAGTAATTGGGAAGCGAGAGGTATGGAAATGAATGCGTTAGGCACGCTTCGAAACTTCGATATAATCGCGATGGTTTCTATACCTCGAGCAAAAATCGTGGATGTCGTGGTGAGATGACATATCTTGGCAACAAGTGTTCTAGAACAAAGCGTCCTTCAATTCCGGAGCACGTGGAGACTTTTGACAGACAGTTTTTTTCACGTAGTCTTAAAGTCTGACTTCTTAAACTCTTCAAACTGGCGAAGACTTTGTGTAAAAATATTGTTTTATGATGCATAAATATCGTATTGCGTTCGAGTAAAGATAGTGTATTACGCTTTTCCAAAAATGATAAGTTAAAGCGCCTGAGGCGCAGAGTGCTGCATTAAAGAGCGATTAAAGCGGCTTAGAGTGATGGAGGACGCTCATGGATCGAACTTTAAATTTGCGAAGTCCAACAGGTACCTACCCGGCTACATCATCCTATCATAGATGCTCGAATAATTAATACGTGTCCACACGTGGGGCATCAATCGTCGGCCTCAGCCACACATCCATTGTATCGCGAACGTGCACTCGGCTACAGATCCGGTACCTTGAACTCTTATCACGTGCATGCAAGCCGTGATAATGATGTGCCGGATAGCTTGCATAAGCCGGCGCGTAACTCGTCACGAGGAACTATGTACGAGGCGCTATCGAAAATCGTATTTCCGAGCCAACAATTTTCGACTCTCGGCATTCCTCTCGAAACTCTCTTTCCCAGCGAGTAAGATCAGGCAGCAGCCCTTTTCCCAACCTTTGTACTACTTTCCCAAAGTAGTGCAAAGCGGGAACAACCGTTTATACAGAATTCCAATAGCCGCATGCTTTGTCGAAGCGAGGGTAAAACATTAAATAGAAGAACAATCGTGCATTGGCTAAAGGAAATAAAACCCTAGACGAGGAGGAGAACCAAGACAATAGGCCAATCCACGTAACCTCAGAACAAACGCTCGTACTACGGGGCAGAACTTCATTTTTCAACAGACATCGATTCGATTAAAGAAGTATCGGGCCGAGTTAAAGTCTTCGACACTCCCTCCTTCTCGCCAATCCAATTACCAGATCGGAAGTTACTCCTCTCAGTTCTTTTATGCCTCTCAATTCCACGAATTACGCGACGTAGTAAGAGCACTCGCCGATAGGACGATGCCTGCTCTTCTTAATCCACTTTTCTCCTTGCCCGTCAACATCCGTGACCTATATTCCATTCGCCAGTTCTTCTTTCTTTTTCTTTTCTTCTTTTTTGCTTTAATCGTTCGATGATAATTCGCGAAATCATCGGAGGATATTGACAACGGATCCACGAGGCTCGTATGTGTGTCAATGGCGGAGATCGTCTTCTGCTTGGCGGAGGGCGATAATTCGAGGAAAAAAAAAAGGGGGAAGAAGAAAGAAAGAAATGCGCACCGAACCGCAGTTTTTATCAGCGTCCACGCGGTAGGCCAATATCGAGAATTGTTATGGCCATTCTATTGTGGTCACCCTATCGGGGCTTTTTTTCCCGTCGAATGTTTTGTAATATTCCGCGGTATATTCCGAGATATGAACAATCGAATTGCACGAGATAACCCCGGCTTAAGATATCGCCCACTGCGCTCTTTAAAACGAGGTCGGGAATTTAGTTTTTCGAGCGACTCTCCGGTCGGAGTTAATTTTCGTGCGGGCATACGAGAAACTGCGCATAAATATCGATTATCTGCACCTGCCAAGGAACCGTAGATAACAATAAGGCGGGCAGGTGTAACGAAAACGCGATAACTTTCCTCTTGAGAAAAAGGGCGCCCGTAAAGCCTGGGAATTGTATTATCGAAAAAGATCTTCGTTATTCGCGAAATATTCCTTTGTGTCGGGCGTAAAATCGATAAACGATAAAATATATATATACATATATATATATATATATATATATGTATATATATATATATATCCCCGGATAAAAATCTCCCAGGATTTCACGCGGCGCTAAAATTTTTATAAGCTCTCAAAGCAAGAACGAAGTATCTTATTTTATATAAATTCCAGGCGCCGCTCGCTTTTGCTCCGAGCTTTTGGAAATATACAAAGTCACTCGACAATAAAATTTCTCATTAGACTTATATGTCAGGATTATTGTCAATCGACTCATATCAACCGGAGAAGGAAACTCATCCATGACGGAGAAGGAGTCAATGTCCGTGCCTATAATAAGAAGACATGCCAAATACGAAAATGAAATAATATATATATTATTTCTTAACCGTGGCTATTGGCTGGAGAAAAAAATCATGAATGCAAGGAGGCATCTTCCATGCCTATAATGTCGCGCGAATGAACATTCTGGGAATCATTATTCAGACGTCGTCGGGGGTGGCTTCCACGGGATGGTTTGGCAGGGTCGTCGGGCCGGTCGATGTGATTTTCCAGGTGCGCGATTGCAACGCCGGAGGTCGACGTCGTCGTCAACAACAACGTCGATAACGAGGTCGTCTGGTGCACGTACGAGCCCGTGAATCTGCATCGTAACGCGGTTAAAGAACCAGGTTATTACCAGCGATTCAACCCTGACATTTCGCGCGATGACGTTAATGCCCGTCCCGCCTGTAGACGTCGTTTCTGCACGGGCTCCTCGAAAATGGTCTTGATGCGAGTTCAAGTCGCGGCCGGGGAGGTCGGGTAAAAATAAAACCAATGGGAATAACGAGATGTAGCCGCATCGTTGATTTTCAATCGAGAACCAGCCGTCGCCTTGCAGAAGACACGCGACTAAAATCCTCCGCCGGCCGCCTCGCATTTTACGTAATAAACGTGTTCCGACTGGGAATTCTAAGTTTTTCTCTTTAAACGGTGGAATATGTATCAACATGAAATACTGGATAGGATGTTTGAAATGTTGATATATATACGCTTTTGTCGGTTTCTCTCTAAAGTAATTAAGCATGTGCGATAGCGTATCGAAATTCGTGTATCGTACAAAGCGAGAGGAAAAAATAGGGTTCGACTAGCCTTATTAGCCTTAGCGACAGCGAGGAAAAAATATGGAAATAAGTTCGATAATCGGTTGAAAAAAAAAAAAAAGACGATATTCGCGCTGTCGGTATAAGTGTAAAAGTGTAACTTTTATGTAACACGAGCGTAGCTGTGTATAAACGATCATGGATGGTATCGAAAGAAAATATCCGCCAGTGAGCCATACGAATTTTAATTTTAGATCAAACGATACGATATATTCCAGTGATTCCTCTTGTTCCCTTTATGCGGAACCCTACGTCATTTATAAACCAATTATCCATCCACCAGGAAGAGGAGAAAACGATCCGAATAGGGGAGAAGGATGACGTAATTAAAGTTATAATTTAGGTCTCAACGGAGGAGCTCGATCGCGTAGAAATCGGTAGTCAGCCGTCAAATATGAGAGGGCATTCCATAATCGTCAACTCGTTCAATACTGACGTCAAACCACCCCGAATGCACTGATACCTGGACGTCATTGGCCTAAAAGGTCAACCTCTTTTTCTCGCCTGGATGGATCATTACGGGGCTGTTTACAAGACTGTAACCATCTATCGAGCCGTTATAAGCAAGCCCTTTCCTTTACGCCCCGTAGAGCAAGTCCCTTATTTCCTTCTGCGAGGGATTATGGAAGGTTCTTAAGATAGAGCTGTGGACGATAAGGAGACAGCTCTATAATCTAAGCCCATCTGGCTACATCGTTAGTATTATTATTATCATCATCCTTTTAAAGCCGCGTTATAAAAGGGGATATTGAAATGATAATCGTTGGACGATGTATAGATTCAATTTATGCTCTTCAAGATTCCAATTACAACTTTTTATAAATCCTGGTCTCAGACATTTTTTTTCTCATTTTGCATTGGCAATATCCAGAACAGACACGCGATCTTTGATTTTCAAAGCATCACTTGCATACTTCCGATTATATTTTCCTTGGCGCGATTCAATATCGTTTACACTAAATTGCGAGTTTCAAGCCACTTTTCATAAAGATACGTTATACATTGATGCAGCACGCGAGCAAAAGGACCCGTAATTTTATCCAAGGCTCGATTTATCCACGTATTCTTCGGCTCCTCGCGAAAATATCCTGTTCTTTCTATAGCGCGAACAGGTGTGTCAGCTCGGAATAGCGTTTCAATCCCGATGGATGTCGAATAGAAATACGACGGTCACGTGTGCGAAATCGGCGAGCATCTCTTCGTTCACGAGTGTGAGAAGAGGCGTGGCAGGGCTTTGCGAGGCCGAAGACGATGTTTTAACGACGACAGGGACGAGAAGGAAAGCGTAACGCCACCGGCAAAGGCCAAAGCCGGTGTAAAGGGTGGCTATCGACCCGTACCTCAGCACGAACCTTTCCTCCCGCACACAAAGCCGCCAAAATCGATACCCATGACTGTCGACGTACCTGTCGAATCGCATAAACTGCTATATACACCGGCACGTGAGCAGAGAATAACCCAGGAAAATCGACTCGTGTCGATTTGATAAAGTCAGCCCTTTGGTCCGATCCAGGGTCGATCGTCGGATCGAGTTATCGTCTTTCGTCCAATCGTCGATCACGTCTTTCTTAACGGAGTTATACGAGCAAAATTTTTTATCCCTTTATTCGTTCATTCGATTTTATCCATTTATCCATTTATCTATTAATTAAGCGATATTGGCATGTGCTGTTTAAACGCTTAAAGTAGTTGGTACGCGATTTTTATGACGATTCACTTTGCTCTCTTCATTTTTAAATAACGGTAGGTTACGGCCGAGTAGTATTGCACGATAGAATTTACTCAATGTTCCGACCTAGGACGATGATGGTCCGTCATGATCAGCCAACCTCGATTATATCTACTTCCACAGCGTTGCACGTGAGCCACGACCGCAGTAGTAATGCCTCGCATGCTCAGACATTACAAAACGTTACCTCCTCATGCGTTATTCATATCACGCAACATTTTTGACGGGAAAGCTCCGGTAACGCTTACTTCTTCATCGCGGCCAACGGAAATCTACGAATAATCCTTGCATTATCATCGAATTGAGACGTATCTCAAGTGCGACCAACTATCCAGGTTAAATGGCATCGAAAGACTCTCCTCGCGCCTCATTCCCCAGCGGGCCCTTATCATCCCCCGCGTTGCGCAAGGAGATCGTACCGAATCTCGCGTAATCGTACGCGAAACTCGGTCACTCCTCGAAGAAATCCGCGGTGCCGAGGGCTTTCGTGGCTCCGGCGTCAAATTCGGGAGTTTGGCCCAATTCTGCGCGCGGTGGATCAAAAGCGCTGCAGCCAAGATACGCCTGGTAGGTGGCGTGTAACTTCCGAGAGGCTGGACTGGAAGGGAATATTTGCGATCCTCGAGCTCCCTTCCGTTTCCAGGCTTTCAAAGGGCCCTGGGTTCCGCGTACGGTAAGACGAAACACACCCACGACAGGGGGAACCTGCAACAGGGTTGGTAAGCCCGGCCAGCTGTGGCCCGGCTTGCTTGCTTGCATCGGGCCGATCAATAAAGAGCGGCAGGCGGCAGAGCAATTGGCCGGCTCCCGGCGTCGCGACGCTCCTCGCGGGACGCCGAAATTTCGGCCGCTGCACCGGTGCCACTGTGTCGCCAGCCTTGCCGCTTTTGCTGCTCTTTTCTCTCCTTCCCTGGTGCCGCCTCCCTAGACCCGTTTTCGCCGTTTGGCGCGGCACGACCGAGTTTGTGCCGGGCCGCCGATCGAAACCAACGCCGAAGCTGCTGGCCCCGTTTCCTCGTCGCTCCATCCCTTTGGCCTGTCCTTCTTCGCTCCTTTCTTTCTTCCCCCTTTTTCTCTTCCCTTTTCATCCGCAATTGTCGCAGCCTCGCTACCAGTTCTGACCCTTCCAATGGGACTCTTGAGCATCGACGACTCGAGCTCGCTGGAATTTTCAGACCAGTCGCGACCCTTCCCACTTTGTTCTTGTACATTGACGCTGAATGGAAGTTTGGGGACCAGTTCTGACCCTTTGGACGTACTTATGGAATGTTATCAGTGGAGTTGCTCGGTATATGGGTATATGGGGTATTTTGTAAGGGGGAGGAAGAGAAGTATGTGTAGATCGATGTATCGATTTGTATACCAGATGATCGTGTTTCGTTCGACGAAGCGCCTGGGACTTTTGTTTACGTACGATCTTCGATCGAGATATTGATACGCTCTCCCAGCGAAGACACCGAAAATTTGGCACTGCGCTTTGCGACAGCGGTCTCTCGAAATCGACGGGCCGGAAGCCAAACTGGCGTGTATTATATGTATTATATTATACCTAAGGTTAAGTCTTCCTTTTGAAAAATCATTAAATAATTTCTTGCTAACGAGTAAGTTATAAATATCAAGAGGAAAAGAAGGGTGAATCTTACACTTGACCCACGTTGTGAGGCGTAACGAGTTCTCGAGGCGAGAGTCGAAACATGGCTGCCAGGGATTCAAAAGTACGGCTAAAATGTGATCGAGATGGATCACGAGCGAGTACGAATGGAGGATTCGATGCGCGCAGGTGCGGCTGTCCCGACCTAGGCCTTAATTCCGCGAGGACAAAAGGTCTGGTTCGGTCAACTCCATGTCCTGTGCCGTGGAATCCAGGGCGGAAAGGGGGTTAAAGTGGGCGTACGAGAGTCGTCTTTGCACACAGCCAGGGACACAGAGGCAGACACACGCACACACACACGGACATACGGCTCTTAATCCGCCTCTTGTCGCGGAATCGATCGTCCCGCGAATGGGCGAGGTAATTACGACCGTCGAGTGGAAATCAAAGCCGCACTATCGTGGCGCGGGTATTTTTCGCCGCTCAGCATCGCAAATAGTCTTTCAAAATCCCGCGGATATTTCGAGAGCCATACCGATGCTTGCCTTTCCGAAGCCCGAATATATTCCGGAACGTTGTACGCGGAGTAAGGATAATCGAGTTTACGGCGATCTGCCAACTTTGAGAGCGGCGAACGAAGACGCTTGACGCGACCTTAATAATTCATAATAATCCGATACGGTTATAATTCACAAGATGGCGGACTAATTGCTCCCGGTATCCGCAATTCCGTAGGAGCATCCAAGTTGGCCCCCAAAAGTTCGCCCGGCCGGTCCTCGCGCTCGACTTTAATATCGCGATCCAAATGAGTTATTAATATCGATGTGATGTCAGAGCGCCCCGCGAATATCGCTGTCAGCTACCGTCGCACTGCTCGTACGCTTTTTATGCCGCAACCAAATTACACCGAGTTCCAAAGAGATCCGTGCGCTGTAAAGATAATGGGATTCCTCTAAGAAATTCCCGGCGAGATGAAACGGTGAAAAATCGTGGGAAGAAAATAAGCCTTGCAGCGATAAGCCGCCAAACGCTATTCCACTGAGAATTGACAAGACTGGTCCGTCCAGCTTTCAGTGTAAAAAAAAGATAAAAAAAATAAAAAGATCGGTTGGCGACGCCACTGCTGGCGGATACGCGGTGCAAAAGCGGGCCGAAGAGGGGTCGCTCGAGAGGGAGAGTAAAAGCTGGTGGGGGACAAAGACTACTCGGTCGGTGTGGTTCGGGGGGCGGTGCTCCCCCCTCCCCTCCCTCGTTCCTCCCCGTTCCGCCACGGCCCTCGCTCCTTCCTCCTCCTCGCCCCACTCGCGGCTGAGGGAACGAGGAAAGCTCTATCGATCGTTAAGTCTGTAGGCCGTCTGCCTCGGGACAAGAGCATGGCACGCTCGTGGCGGAAAAGAGGGGAAAAGGGGGGCAAAGGCGGGCTGGAGGAGGAAGAGTAGTACGCCCGGCCCCGATTTCCCGAGGACGTCCTCGAGGACAGACCGATCCATCGTGCTGGCCCGAACTTTCCGCTGGCTCCTCGCGAATTCGATTCGCCCTGGAAAGGTCAGCATTCTCGAGTTCCTCGGCCCTCGCTCGAGCATCGCGATTCAACGAGCTTGAAAAAATCTTCCGGCCGTTACACCCCGCTTTATGGGATTCCGGTGCGAGGCGCCCCTATACTCTTCCTCCGTGGAACCACGAATGTGATTTTTTTTTACGGCTATTTTCTGGAGCAATTTTCAACGGTATTGTAATTTTGAAGGAAGATTAAAGCGAGTCTTTTCGAGCTTGGTCCTTTCACCGTGGAGCTAGGGTATTTTTTTTGTATTGAAAATTGTATAAGCGTCGGAATTTAACCGAAACGATGAATTCCATCTGAAAGGTGTTCATGTGATATGTATGTTTGTGTTAAGCGTGGCTGACGCACTGACTGCTGCAAGTAGCAGTCGATTTTACGAAACTTATTTCGAATCTCACGGTTATTGCGTCTTCTTGATCTTGGTCTTATTAAATTACGTTTTCCACCGCTCTTTTCTCGCGTCTCGTAAAAAGTAGCTCCCTCGTTTCAGGCGCTCGCTCAAATTTCCCTCGAAGCAAGGAGATTATTCGTAAATCTCAATAAGCACATCCGGGATCAAATGAGGAGGAGCACGTGCCGCGCAAACTTTTCGCACCCGAATATTATTCGCGAGAGGTTTAACCTCGTTAAGCGGGAGCGACTTGCGAATAACGAAAGGTCACGAACCGCTCGATCGATCGGCTATTTTTATGCCCTTTCGAGAATTTCCATCGACCGGCATAAATGCAGATGCGTGTTTATAGTGCACAGTGCTCGTTCATCCTCGATTCTTTGTTTAGAGTTTATTACGAGAGAGACGTGACGTCAATCACCTCTCAGGGCGATCGAATATCGCGCGTAACCGATAAACGATGGTTCGTCCAAAAGGATCTTCGTAGAAAGCAATTGTCGCATTTGCATGGAAATGCGAAATTATCCTCTATATACCTGTGTTGCAGATGCAGTGCAATATTTTGTATCTTACCCAGACAATAAGAAAGAATGTCAAATGGAAAGTAAAATTAGCTCGATATGAGCACGATGATTATAATAGCAGGATACTTAAAATTTGTATTTCATTAACGATACGCTATACGACATTGTTATAGGTATAAACTCAGCAATCCCAACTCTGTTCACACTTAACAAATATTTTCGAGTAAATTTTCAATAATTTCACGACTTTTGTAATTCCAGGAATTTTTCATACTTTTACAACTATCAGATATATCAGGCAATATAGAAATCAGTGAGTTAAATCAATACCAGGGTTCAGGCCAAGGGTTGGACGGACAAAAAAAATACAATAAATGAGGAAAGGAAGGGATGTTGATCCTTCGCTAGGTTTGCGAAGAATGATTTCTGTCCACCCGCGCCGCCTTATATAGCCTCTGGAGAGCGAACGATGGGGCCGACCTCTGAGGTCGTTCGAAATCGAAAAATTTCATATTGTCAACAGTCACATTGCGGAGAGTTAATGTCCGTACATTATCCGAGAATTCATATTTCATCGACTTTTACTCGCGATACCTTCACGAATCCTCATTGTTTCCATGCTCGCGATGCGCATGCGCACGTTCCACGATCTTTCGTAAATTAATTGCCGATCGAATACCTGTCCGTTTCTCGAGCGGCCTGCGAAGAGTTCTTAAAAATGATTGAAAAACTTCGATGCTGTTTTAAATCGACGAGTTAACTCTTCACATAAATGAAGCGTCTATCCTATTATTAGCAAAATAACCGCTCGCAATTGTAATCCTATTTATTATTTAATTATTCATTTGTACAATTATTTCAAGAAAGTGGAACATAACCGTTACTCATTCGTGTCATTTTTAATGCTGCCCGTTCTTTTACGAATTATCAATTGTTCACCCACATGTAGGACATGTTTAACGATATGGATGGTAAATCATTACACAGAGCTAATGAAGATTTTAATACGAACCATCGTTCTATAAGCTCGTTACTCAGTCGTATCTTTCAAAAGAGCTCTTGTCGTCCGTTGAGCAAGCAAATATACTGCCTCTGCGAATTACTGGAATGGAGGATCATTTGCGCTATGAGATAAAATCTACCCTGGTTACTTCTCGAGCCGCAAGTGGTGCACGCGTAATTTTCAGAGAATTCGAGTTAAGATATTGTTACAAACGCGTGCTTAGTTTTTCTTCATAAATGGACGGCAATTGTAGATTGTTTTTCAAGTTATTCCGTAAAACAGCAGTGGCCGAGGCGGCCTAAATAAATCTTCCAGTCGACAGTACAGTACGATAGCGATATTTTTAGACGCGCTTCAAA
This sequence comes from Ampulex compressa, assembly GCA_038496175.1. Taxonomy (NCBI): domain Eukaryota; kingdom Metazoa; phylum Arthropoda; class Insecta; order Hymenoptera; family Ampulicidae; genus Ampulex; species Ampulex compressa. Next base: position 112,873 of record JBCFXI010000298.1, read on the forward strand.
AGCTACCTGTGCAACTACCATAATAAAGCTAAAAGATCGAAGGGAAAAAAACGTAAAAGCGTAAGCCGCAAAAATAGAGATCCTCGTTCGAAGTAGAGGAGGCAGTGATTTTTACGGGAAAGATAGAAGCCAATGTCCGACAGGATAGCTTGGTTATGAAAGGCAAATAAAAAAGCGTGTTTGGAGTTAAGGAAAATATATACTCTTTGGAATCTTCTGCTCTCTCTCTCCCCCTCTTTCACCCTCTGTCTCTCTCTATCTCTCTCGATCGTCCGTAGTCCGCGGAACGGGACGAGATTTTACGAGAACTTTCAGTCGCTATGCGCCTTATCGGCCACCCGATAAAAGCGCCCACTGCGATAAGGTGTCAATGTCACGGCTTTGCAAAATTATCGGCATGCCTATTCGCGCGTGAGCGCGATCACATTCTCCGCGAATACGAAATCTCGAATACGTTACAATAGCTGTATTCGGCCCGGTAATTGGAAGATCATGCGCAAGTACGTAGAAATTAAGTACACGAGTCTGTTCGTTCTCTCGATATTTCGCCTGGTCACGTTATTATGCGCGATGCGAACAAAGACCTCGAGCTCGTCGCTCTTCAACCCTTTTTCCTAATCGAAAACAATACATCTTAATCTCTTTATCCGGAAACTCGACATACGAGGCACTTGTCCGTCGTTAGCACCCAGCAAGGTGTCATTTTCCACAATGAAGAGACCATTACAGCTTTGTATGCGAGCTCGACAAAAAGATCGAGGCAGGATTCTTGTATTTCGAGCCTGAGCTAAACGTTTTATTTGTACACTCGGTCTGGCAAGGCTGAATGAACAACATTGCTCATTGCAGCTGGCGCGTTTAATAGATACGCGGAGGGCCATTAATTTCAGCGATCATACGGCGAATGCGAATGGAGCCGCTTGTGAAAATATTATTCCATTCGCGTTACTTTGTGCCGGACGACGTTCTTTTGGCAGACGTGTCGCTCGAAATTCGCTCGAGCCGTATCCTTGCTTCGTAGATCATTGGTTTTACGATCGAACGTGGCTTTTTTTCCACTTGAAAAAAAGTAAATGCTCGCCTCCCCAGTAAGAGTTTTATCGGTATCACGGTGCGTAATTCAGGAAAAAAGGCTCGCGAATCCCGATACGGCACCGCTCGGTGCGTATGGAATTGAAAACAAAAAAAGGAGATAAGGTCTTGGCGCATATGTATCGCTGTGCACTCGGAAAAGCCGCGGGTCGATGGCTTCCACACGTGGAACGAACTTAATCCCCTTTATCTATTTATCGAATCTCTCACGAGACGTCATACGATGCGCTTAAAGAGTGGCTCGTGTATCTGCACGTACCAGGGAAGCCGCCCGATGTACGAGGGGTATGCGTAACTTTTCATAATTTCTACATTCATAGCGATCTACGTTATCTGTAAAAGACCATCACCACCCTTCTATTATTCATTTTCTAATGAAATTGATACTTGATCCGTATGATTGGTGATATATACACGCTGTTATTTTGTTTTAATATATTCTAATATTTTTATGATAGAAATGATGTATGTCCAATATGGCAAATAAAATAGATTTTCGTGGTCCAGGTCATACTCATTTATTTATTCTCTGAACGTCCATAAAAGCGTCGAATTGCTATTCTGGAAACCATTGCTTTGTACGATGAATAACGTGCAGTATCTCGTAACTAATCTTCGATGAATGATAACGAGCTGAAAAACGATGAATGTCGTACGCGGCACCTCGAAAATTACGTTGGAAACAATGAAGGAAACGGAGGCTGTTTTAATCGTATTCACTATAAGACCCATAAACTTCGGATGTCGTAAAATACGATAAGTCACGTAGTAATTTAGACGCGATACCGCGGATTACGCGAAAATCCCGCGGGCGCTTGGAGAAATATAAAACTGTCTTACGAAGTTTGAAAAAACAAGGAAAAAGGGCTATACCGCTTTCGCACCTCGCAGCACGCTCAAAAATATCGTAATAAAACATCCCGAACTGTGCGAAGCGGGTCCTAGTAATCGCTCGCTAATACCTACTGTTAGATACGATACAACGTGTTTTTTATTTTTCCTCCTTGTACCTCGATATAAATACCCCTAACCTCCGCATAACATTCTTGATACGCATCTCACTCTTATACAAAACCAACAATATATATATACGTGTATAAAAAAGAACTACTTTCCAAAATCTAAATAAAAATGTGCTTCTCAGCAACTATAGCTTCACAATTATAGCAACTATATCCATTGGAAGTATCGATGATCGTTTGAATTTAGGTGTCCATCGAATTCTCCAAAGGCATCCTTCTAATGTCCCGTTATAAACGAAACGTTTGTACGCTCAAACCAATCCTGCTTTGTGGGTACGGTGCGAAAGCGCGCTGGTGAAAACAAAAAAAGGAAATGTTCAGCCGCCTCTCTTTTGAGGACGAGCGTTAAACTCTCGATTTCCGTGGGACTGGCCGAAATTCCCCCAAGCCCTTTCTGCGCCAGGCTAAGCCAAACGACCCAGCCCAACGAGACCGGCAGACTCGTTTATCTCTGACATTGACCCTAGCGCTAATCTCACGTAGTCGAGCACGTCACCGCCTCCCCAGGACTATTTCCACCGGCCACCCAAGGCCCTCTACCCGTTCATTGACATCCAACGCCTTGATCCTCGCCGGCCATTCATCGGATCTTCTCCATTCCCGCCGTTATGGAAATGATCGATCTCTCGGAGCGCGCCGAGAAGAGCACGAAATCTGGCGCAGCCATGGTCCTGACCGTCGCGACGTCGACTTCGAATCGAAGTGAAAAAGAAGCAACGCGCAAAGGTCGCCTCGTTTTACGCAACGGAAATCTCAGGAAACCGGGCCGGGGTTATTAACCTGAATTATCGGCGGGTACGCCTCGCGATATTGACATTTGAGAAATCATGCACGAGGTTACTACTGAGTCACGTTTGATTGCAAAGCGGGAAATCGCGGAACGAAGTTGCGAAGCTCCTTGTTATTGCAAGTAGACAGATCGTTGATATAAGATCTTATCGTTTTCAACATCAAACGCTCGGATCGTGCAACGTAAGATCTACTCCTCTAACGTACGTCGTGCACCGCGCAGTCTACTGCGTACGTGAAAGGATTTCCTTCGGTGATAGGAGTTGAAATATTAACTTCCCCTTCGAAAGCGACTCTTAATATCGCTTACTAAGATCGTTCAACCTGTCACCCAGTGTTCCAAGCTATTTTCCAAACAACCGGATCGATAGCACTCGCACGCACTTCCGTACGGAAATCCAAGCGCCCGGATCCACCGCGGCCGACACAGTTCCCGATGATCGCGATTCCTGGCCGGGGAGGACGTTGGAGCATCGAAAGTGCGCGTAGGAAGAATCCCACGCTTTCCGGCCAGCGGCGTTTCATACTCTTCCTCCTTCTTTCTCCAATCAATTTTCCCCACCGAGCGCCAAGGCTATCCTGCCCAGGACCTACTCTTTAAAGTGGATCCCCCATGAGCGGAGCTGCGCTGCACGGATCGCGCGGAAATGTCTACATCGACGATAGGCGAGACTCGGATTCCCCGCCTGGAAGCCGTCCGAGGCTCTATCCGCTGCACCCACCGTGGCCCCGCGCGTTTCTTCCCTTCCAGCAAGAGCGATGGCCCCCCTCCCCCCTCGGACCAGAAGGTCCTTCACCGAGCGCAGTCGAAACCCGGCGACCCAGCCGCGGCACACGGTAGTCCCTCTCCCACAAGCCGTGACATTGACCCTGGCATTGATCCCGCGAGGCAGGGCCGAGGAGGAGAGAGAGACTCGCGTGCGTACGCAGTTGCGGTCCCGTTTTGAGCCGAGGGCCGACGCCGATCGGGGCGACGCGACGAGGGAAGAGAAGCGCGACTCGTGGCGAGCGCCGTCGAGTGGAAATGGCCGGGGCACCTTGGGGTGGGGGAGGTTCCTCGCCGACCTTGGAGCGACCCCAACCAAGGTCGCAGACGCAGACGCCCCTCCCCGCCTCCCCCCACCAGGGCCGCGCCCTGCTCCCCCCACCACCGAGGCCCTCGCCCCTCGAGCCTTCCCTCGCCGCCCGACACGCGATTCCCGGGGACTTTGCCAGCGCCTACGATTCTTCCTTATCGCCCCCCCCCCCCTACCACCTACCCCCTCCCACCGCGCTGCCTTCTCCGCGACCGACCTTTTCCTTTCCCCCTCCCCGCCCCCTCCCCCCTCCTCGCACCGCCTTCCTCCCAGCCCGTGAACGATGTCTTTCCTCGAAGGGTACGCGACGCCGGTTGTTGTTCGCCGGGCCCATGACGCGGCAGAGGCTCCTCGCTCGGGTGCGGATGCGAGGAACTTGGAGATGGCTGGGCCGCGGTGGGGAAAACCGCGGGTATTAACCGCGCTGGGTAGTCCTCTGGATTCTTTCGCGTTACGTTCGTGCTGGAGATCGAGCGGGCGGAGGGATGGGTTTCGGGTAGCATGAACTTCGTAGGTTTACACTGGGGATAGACACGGAGAGTAAGAGTGTGGGCTTTCGGGGGAGATGTTGGGATGGAAACAGCTGTACAAGGTGGATGAGCGGATTATGCGTAAAGCAAATGTCTTAATGGCCGCTAGATAGTAAACGTGCAGGATTTTGTATGTTTTTCGAGGGTTTTATAGTTTTTTGAGAGAAGCGCGTGGTTGAGCTGCTGGAGATACTCTATAGTATCTATAATAATGAGACGATGTACAGTCGTGGGAATTGAATTATTAATTTTCAGAGCGATTTTTGTTTTTTTAATTCATGGTCTGCACTAACCGCTAAGGTCATTTGGTTTAGGATGTATTGTTTAAGGTGGGTTCCAAACCTTCAAAGCTACGGAATACATATTACATGGAAAAAGATGGCGATCGTTTTGGCTTTTGGCGGAAATGGAATGATACAGCAAATTGTTCGACAACCGCGAGTTAACTTGGTCTAAAATAGTGCGCGATGATATACGCGCAGATATAGCTTACGCGTGTACATTATGCCGCTTTAATCTTCGACTTTTTATCAACCGTGTCCTTGCATACACTGTCCCCTTTCACTGCCACGACCGGATAGCAGGCGTACTCTTTCCCGTCCTATTTTTACGTTTCACGTTCGATCGTCGCTTTCGAATCACGCGCGGGAGCGCCGCTAAAAACACGGTTAAAATATTTCGGGTCGTGCCTTGACGGTATGCGCGTTGCACGAAAGCCTGTTTCAGAACGGCCGAAAATATCGCCGGTGATATATGTCGCTATATGTTCCATATTTTAACGATCCATACCGCGCATTTCGCACCGAGCTATTTCTTAATCCGCCGCAAGCCGAAACCTTTGGACCCATTCATTCGACGGTTTTTTATATCAACCTTGCGACCATTTTATCCCCTACTATCTCTTCCAAATCAATCATCATCGACGATTCACACCTACTCTTCATAACATTCAACTCGAATTCATCGCTGGAACACCCTAGAATTCTCCAACTAAAGAATGCACGCCTTTTCCGATAACCATTTACCATCTAATTTAATCGCGAATTAAAACAATATCTCAAAGTCTCGCGTGAAATTTCTGAAAAGCGCGTTGAAGGTAAAACGGCCGATTAACCCTTTCAATCCTTCATCACCGGCATCAAATCCCCCTTTTCTTTCCACCGCTCATTTTCTTCCTCTCCCCCTCCTTCGCTTTCCTTTATTCACTCACTCGCTCCTGTTCTTCCCTTCTCTCTCTCTCTCTCTCTTTTCCTCTCTCCCTCCCAAAGGCTAAAGTCGTATTCCAAGCGGTTTTTGCGAGCGTCTAAAAGAGCACGGTTTATTCGATCCCGGTCGGTTCACTCGGGCCGGGGTCGTTGGATCTCCCGAAGGACGGCCGGCTTCGTGGAGGAGGCCAGGGCGGCGCGAACGAGACCGTTTCTGATGATTTATGTAAACAAGGTTGAGAACCTCGCGGGAGGTCCGACGCGTGGCCCGTCGCGCCGAGACGCCTTGACAACGTCCGAGCCGCCGGCTAACAACCCCGTCTCGTCTTGAGTACTTCAACCCTCTTACGCCCACGTCCTCCGCCGAGTCCGCCCTCCCGCCCTCACCTTCCGGATAATTTTCCATCTGATACCCCGTACCGTACTTCCGCTCGCTCCAAATCCGCTCGCAGCGCTGAACAATCCGGGAATTTTGACTCCCCCCCCCCCCCCCCCGATTCTCCAGGAATCACGAAGTTGCGTTGTTGCGTCCAGATGCGCGGACAGCGTCTTTCCCTTATCTACCATGAAGCGCGAGGCAAGCGAGCCAAGCGCTTTGCTAATTTACGACGTGGACGTGTGTAATATGGTCGTGCGTGCTAATTAGAAATTACGTTTGATTTACAGCGTTGAACGTGGTTTGGAAGGAATGATGGATGAGTACCAAGAATGTCGGTCAGTGAAGCGGTAAAACAGTAGGTCTTGCAGCGGGAAAGGGTGTCTTTGCAATCTCTTGCTTGTGGCGTATGTCCTCGCCTCGACTTCGCGCTTCTGCGCAACGTATTCCTAGTGTTTATTACAGATTTAGGTGTAAGGAGGAATTTGTCACTGTGCAGCAACGTAATTAGACGTTTTAGAAATTCTTTAAATAGCGTGCTTAATTACGGGATTTTTTAGGAAGGTTTACATCGCATCCAACGTAATATCGTCCTTGTAGATCCTTTAAACCGAACAAATCCCCGTTCGTAACGAGATGGCGAGATTTCATAATGAGATTCAAGGGTCGCATTGTCCTTAATTAAGAATTTCAAGCTTTTGGCATCGAGTTAGCCTGGTGCGTAGGAGGATGTGCGTCGTTTTCTGAATGAACTGCGTACTTTCCGGATGCCTCTCCCACCCCCTTCGCTATTGCACGCCTTTCGGATGAGGGGATCCCCTCCCTTGCCAAAGGGCGTAGCCCTGCAATATATGCGCACATAGGGAAAGGACGGTACTGCGTAGTATAGCCGCCCCAGGCAAAAGGGGGAAGCCCACGAGTAATTTCCTCGCGAGTTCAAGGGAGCGACGATTACTATCTCCTGGAATGCGTTTGATCGATACCCCCAAAACGCAATTGTCCGCGCGTCCTTGGCGATAAATTAGAGGAAATAAGGAGAAAAGGGCCGCGAGTTTGTCGTGTTGAGAAAGGAAGCGCGACGTTCGTATAAGAAGTGCTTTGCGATTTGAGCCGTACGTCGAGGGACTTGCGGGTCTAACCGCCGCCCTTAGCGAACGCCAACTGCGCGCCCTGCTAATTGCCGTACCTCCCCGTAAAGGACACGTGATATCGATCGCGCCAACACGTGCTCTAATTACTCCGTTGATAATTAGATAGTCGCACAAAGAACTATCGAGCTTGCTCGCCGCCCGTGAATTTCTCAAGCAACCGCCATGAGGATCGGTTATACGAATTTGCATATTCTTGTGCCACACGGCACGGCCGTGAAAGTGGGGTGGACACGAGGCAAAAGTGGGTCTGCGGTATTGCATTTTTTATTCAGCAGTCGAGGCCTGCATAAGCGCTTCGAGAGTAGCTCGGAGACTTCCCGAACTTCGCCCTGGGATGCGTGCAACGCGCGAGGTGGTTTCGCGAAGGGAGCGAGTGCGGAGTCTCGGGGGATAATCCACGAAGCGTGATTTTTTGGCATCAGGATATCCTGCGGTTCGGCGCACGAGTGTTACGTCGCTCTGCGGCGAACTTTTTTCCCGAGCTTGGCGTATGTGCGTAAGCAGCGGGTGGGACGAATGTGCCCTCTCTCGAGTTCCTGCTCGTACATCCCATCCTATCAATGGGGTTTTTGCGCGTCTGTTGTCATAGAAACGGGTATTCCTACCCTGCCGGGTGAGCCGGGCCATGCCCAAATACCAACTTCGCCCCCACGTGGATCGTCGAGAGACGGAGAAGAGGCAGGTTTAAAAATCCTCGTTTACCATGCTATCGATCTTCGTCCGTCGAGCAGAACGCGTTATTACAGGCCCTTGGCACTCGAAAAATTAATTGCACCGGGTTAATACGAGGGCTAGGGTCCGAACGATCGATTAGGATTCGCGCGTTCGTCCTGGGGATCGCGAAGACACCAAACACGGTGATATAAAAATTACATCTTTATCGCTAAATATACCTTGGACTTGATCCACAAATCGTCGCTATTGTACGATTGTCTTTTGGTATTTAACGATTAGTATTCGTAAGATTACTCTTTGCTCTTAAGCGTGCTGGTACCATCGTATTTTTCTAGGTTTATTTTTAATTATCGGTAAGTACTGGTGGTTTATTTAGCCGGAGGCTTATCCCATTGGAGGAGCTCCGCGAGAAAAGCTCGTGAATTTCGAGGGACGATAAGGAACGGTGGAAGAGTCCCCGGAGGACGGTATTCCGGCGGAGAAAGTTTCATCAATCAAAAGAAAATGGATACTCCCGCTGGAATCGTTTCGTGAAAATCGTGGGTCACGGGTCGATTACTTCGAGAAGAGTGAAAAGATTTTTGCATTAGCGTAATGTACTTCTTTGTGTCCTTTACTTTTCTCTTTCTCTGCTAAAAGACAAGGAACCATTTTTTATCGTTGAGTTTTTCCTAAAAGAAATTTTCAACCCGGAGCTCTTTAAGGAGATCGCGAAACAAGGACGGTTTTGAAGATTTGACGGAGCCCTTCGTCCTCTGAGCGGCCATTTATCGTTGCACAGAACGTATTTTGCTGGCCTTACATCGTGCAAGTGTGCCACCGTGTCTACCTGTCGGTAAACAAGCATGGAGGATAGGGAGAAATCGCGGATGGTACTACAATGTGGCAAAGCGGTTGTCCTTGATCTTCTATACGCTCTCGTACGAACTCGTTCTCCCTCCTCGTAAAGGAGCACGATCTATTTCTCAGCGACGCAGGAAGAACTACTCCAGGTTTTAACCCTCTGGATTCCACATCGATCCTCGCGACGATCGAGGCGAAGAAAACTGACCGCTCTACGGAAATAGAATCTTTCGATCCACTTCCAAGTTGTATATTCTTCCTTTCTAGAACTACTAGTCAAATAGACGTCTGTATATATATATATATATGTACATATTGCTAGTGGTACTTCGAAAATAGCACGATCGTGCATGGTTAAACCAAATGAACACCTTGCGCGACTGTTCAATAATAATATTCTACCTTATATTATATATTATAATAAAGTAAAGACCATATTGCTCGTTTCTTAATTTTGATGTCAATTCTGAGGTCTTTACGTGCGTTTTTGGTAAGACATTACAACAAGGAAGGAGAAAAAATTAATATTTTCTCTCTCTCTCTCTCTCTCCGAACACTTTGCCATACTGCATGAGGAATTGCCATGAAATAAAAGCCACGGATATTGCCAGACGTAAGATATACTTCGTAGCTTTAATTCTCCTGCTTCCATGATCGACCAGCTGTCGGCATTTCTCAGGCGATTCAGCCTGGCTTTACCCACGGAGAGTAAACTCGGTCGGTGAGATAAACCAAGGTGCTTTCCCCGTTCGATCTTCCGTCCTGGCATTTCTCGTGCTTCCCTTTTCTCCAGTTTCGTCTCCACTCTTCTCTCACGATTTCCAGCCCTCTCCCGCTTTCTCCTCGTTACCCCCTCAAGCTGCAGGTCCCCGCGACTTCTTCACGGCCTCCGAATTTCTCAGCCTCGTCCCGCATGTACTCCGTCCTCCCTGTCGCGTGTTCTTCACTTCTTTTGCTCCTTGCCTCGCCATTTTTCACGTTTATCCGCACATTTGTTTTTCTACCTCTCGCCTTCGGGCCCCCGGCTCGGCTGCGGCTCGACTTTTTTTTCCTCCTTGGAGAATTATCGAAATCGCGCAACGGGGGAAGCTTTATGGCGGCGACAAATATCGCAGCGGGAGCCAACGGCCGGGAGATTGAAAATTGGTATTTTTCTCCACGCTGACCTCGCACTCGGTATTCGCGTCGCACCTTGATGCGATTGAAGACATACTGCTGGAGTGCAACATCGATTTTGGACGATAAAGAAGCGATTACACGCAAGAGTGTATGACAAAAGACAAAAGAAGCAAGTCGCAATAGTGTATGGTATTGTCGTTAAGTTCCATTAGCGATGCAGGAAATATAATACTACATTGTGGGTATAAATTATATTAAAATCCTGTATTTGTTGTAGGACCTTACGAACCCTGTGCACACTGTAACTTATTCGTTTCAACGTGTATATCGTCTAGAATAAACGATCCGACGTTTCGCACTTTGCACGAATCTACCTCGTCTTTTCTGAATTATGGTAAAATTATGGATGGCAGAGGCTGAGTCTTCGTTTAATCCATTTCAAGGTATATTAGCGAGTCATAGCCTTGCTCCATCCTTTCTGGGTCACGTTTATTTTGCACGGAAACCGGCGTTTCTCGTTTGACGGAGTATTTAGATTATCGCGACTTCCTGTCGATCCCGGGAAAAAAGTGCGAGATTACTCGTGGCGATCGTGAGTTTCCAAAACAAATCCGCAAAAGTGTCTTTACCGTACGATGATTCATTTTTCGAGGTTCAAGCTCACCTGCAAATCGACGACTTTCCTCGCCTCGAGGAAAAGCGATGGCCCCGTGCCAATAGAAATGTTTCATACCATGTTCCATCCGTTCGATCTTCAGCCGTCGATGATCTGTGTCGTTTAAACGCGGCGCTCGTTATCCAAATTAGCGGAGCAATTTGCAAATGCGAGGCGAATCAATTGGACGTGCAGGATCGTCCATAGTTAATGGGAGAAGGGGCTAATTTGCCGCGTTAAAAGGACGCCGCGAAAGCGGCGGCAATCATTCTCGAAGTCCCGCTTACTCCCGACTTTCGGTCGCGTATATTTTCGGCGCGGCCGATTTCCGCGAATGGCGTGCATCACCCGCCGCGTATTTTCGCACGCGGTGACATTGCGTCGCTTTTAGCGCGAGGACATTATACTCCCGACGAGCAGCTATGATGCCGATGCCCACGTATCGTGCTTTCCATATTCCATTTTTTTGTGTCCCTTTCGTACATTTCTCCTTTAACCAATTTCCTCAGCGCCGGCCGCCATTTTGGCCAAGATGGCCGCCCAATGCGAACTCCGAAACGCCAGAGTTGAAGCACAGGTAAAGAATTCTCTAAAGTCGATGGACGCAGAATTCTATTGATTGTTCAAGTATGTTTTGTTTTATAAGGAAACGATGTTTATAAGAATTATATTATTTTATGGAATTATGTATATAGCTAAAGGACGACCAAAGGCAAGGATTAAAAGGTTTGACGGATTAGGTTTCGTGTTTGTGGAAACATTGTTGGATAAAGCAGCCACGCGCGGACAGCGAAAGACGCTTTTGGGACAATCTAGTAATTGCTCCGGTGTCTAAACGAAGGAAATCGGATCGTTAGCAACGAAACGGTCCTTCGATCGCGGGGTACTTAGAGCTTGAATTCGATCCCTGTCTCGTTAAAGAACAAGTTTCCTTAACGATAACGGCTCTCGCGAAGTCGAACGACGCGGAGTCGCGGATCGTAATTTCTTATAAATAATTCCGTTGGGGATTTTTCGGTAGATCGCGTTTATTCGAGTCTTTCCAAAAAGGATTAAAGTTTTAATGAAATCCCGCCGTCTCGCTCCACGTTGTATGCATGATATATTTCTGCAATATAAGTGTAAATTTAATGAAATCGCGGGCGTGACGTAGGCGGTTATTCGTTTCATAATTCTCGCCTAATCCGCCGGCGAGGAAACTCGTAAGTCGATGAGTAATTTGAATGTCAAATGAGGAATACGTTTGGTTACATAATAAATGAAAATATACTCCTTCGCCTCGGCGGTATGCAGGCTACAGTTTCAATGTCAATCTGCTTTTCCTTCCTTTCAATGCGACACTCTAATTGGGTTGACTTTCACTTTAATCGAGCGTGTATCTTTTCCCTACAGGTAATCAGAGTAAATAATAAATGCAGGTGTCGCGATTTTTGGAAATTTGCGTGGTCCCCGTGCGATCCATACGGAATGTAATGGACGAACATTACTTCTCGGAAGACCTGTCCGAACGTCATAGTAAAAACAGCTTCAGTGTCCTTTTATTTCGCATACTCGACCACAGGATTTTTTACTCGTCGCTACATAACCCGTGAATGACAAAGTGGCAGTAGTTTTAAAGACCGGTGTTTATGTAGGGGTAATGTCTCGACAAGGTTACCAACGATCATTTGCCGCGTAAACGCTTTTAACTCTTGCACACGCTTACCGCGCGTAAAACGCACGCAGATTTATCGTACGCCAAGTCGGATGATGTCGTAAAAAGGCTACAAATTTCGGTCGAGCCCGGATCATGCGGATAAAAGTCTTCTGCGATCATAGCAAAGGAGTTCCTTCGTTTATTTGAGATCGTGGACAAACGTCAGCGCGGACATTCATGGGACGAATGTCGCAAAGATCGCAACAATTTCTTACTCATCTTCGATTTCTAGCGGTTATTCGCGTACTTCGGCTGTCATAGGTAAAAAACGGGTCGAACACGCGGCCATTCCGGATAATTTCGATTGTTTGGATAGTTGAATACCGAGGGTATACCCACACCGTACCAGGCGACTATCAGAGGACCGCAGGCGCGCGTGCAATACCGTACCGCAATACAGAATGCAAGTCGACCGACGAGGGGTATGCATTGTACATGTACGCTCAGATTGTCCGATAACCGAAAACATCGCCAAACCGGTGATAATATTCGAATAAGCTGAACGTGTATACTTTTTCAATATGATACACTCAAACTCCTTTATTTCTTCCAGATCTTTCGATACAGCTTCCTCATCTCGCTTGATACGATGTCAAGTTGATATACCAGAACTTGTACATTAACATTACGATCTATACCCGTTTCGAGAGATTCTTAATTAAAACGAGCGTCGTAATTCCCATTGTTCTCCGAGTATTATCAATATTCGAGGAATGCAGTTATACCACCCTATATATGAAGATAAAAAAGGGAGACACGTAAGGAAATGCAGTGACTTCTCGAATTTAAAAAAAAACAAAGTATCGTACGTATATCATACGTATAGTCAAATCAAACCTCCCCTCTTCGTACACCAACAAATAATTCACGTCGAGAATAACAGCGTAGCGTGTAGCTCGAGAGAAAACTTCGTACACGAAACTTTTCACAGATCTGTACGATTCAATTTATAAGAGCAGACGTATGCACATAAGTTGAGAGCAAGAACATTGGTCCACGATCGTCGCGATCGATGCTGACGTAACGACGCTTCGATGAAGTTCATTTTCAAAATTAATTCCCTGGGAAGCTCGTAGTGGCTGCTGGGGGTGCCAACTTTCCATCCTCGTATCCCGGCCAACCGTGTATTCGGAGGCGGATTCGTACGCACCGCCTGCGCTGCCTACGGCCGGTGCTTCGACGAGAGTCGTAAACTGGCAGTAAGAGCACCAGGGTTCAAGAACACCCGCTACCACTCCTTGATCAATACCAGCGGGATATTCTATGTCCTGCCGCGTGTTCTAAACGCAATACGGTACACGCATGCAACCCTCGGCATCGTGCTGCGGGCAAAAGCGATGCGCGCAGTCATAGAGGAGCGTTGCCTCGTGAAATACGCCCGCGTAACGAGCTACCTTGTTCTCGAATTAATTTGTACCTTGCCAGCAGCGTGCCTGCACCTTCTTCGCTTTCTTCCCACCAAGCTCTTCCTCTCGCCGTGACCATGGACGCGGTGGCAGCTAGAAGGGCATCGGGGTTTCGTGGTTTATCTAAAGCTCGCAAGGACGAAATTGTATAAACGTATGAAATTATTCGTAGATTCATTTATTTTTTTTTTTTTCTGTTATTCATCAACAATCGCATCGATTCAAATCTTAGTATATCTATGTTTTATGTACAGAAACGATATGTCGTTCGAGTATTGATTATAATGAGATCGGTTTATTTTATAATTGGAAGAGGGTTGAGAATAGGGATGTTCGGAGGTTTTAGGTGCAATGTTGATGTTTAAAGGAGACGCTCGTTCGAGCGGATTAGTAATGGTCCACACCGAGCAACGCACCATTGGACTGTGACGCCGCCAACAGGAGCGCAGGCAGAAACGACGGCAGTTTGCGTGCAGTTTGGCAGAAGAGAAACCGGAATAACGTATGGCCGTGGTGTAGAATTCTAAGCAAGCTCACCACGTGAGAGAGAAACAGGTTTCTTCTGGCGAATTTCGGTCGCTCGACTCGGCATGACGACGTTTACAACACCTCGCGAAGATTCGCGCTGCCGTAGCATCATCGTTTCATTGGCCGTTTTCGCCTCCCTGACTTTATTTATTCTCGCTTCCGGAGAGGAAGGAAGGACGAACGTGTTAACCGCTCTAAAAATACCGATCGAAATCTCGTCGCGATCTTTCACCGAAAATACAGTTTGCTCGAAAGGCATGGAGTCTAATATTTTGTAAATGACATAATTCTGCGTGTATTATCGTTCAAAGAAATCCAGAAAAAATCCTTCAGTTTGCGAAAATCGAAAATTATTCCTGGAATATTATATATCGAGGTTGCGAAGGAAAATTATAGGGAAGTTCGTTACCTTCTCATGAATCATTACTGTCCTACGACCCATAAATTTCAACCGGACATCAATGTATATTCGTTTGTATAAAACGAACAGAAATCTTGAAACACGCGTCTTGCCCGCGATATTTATCGTCCTCGAAGATAGACCGCCGATAGGGAAGGATCGATGAAACCTTATTATCCGGAGCGACTCGGTAGAAGGAAAACTCTGCCCTGAGATTATGCAAAATGTATGTATCCGCTTTATCGTGCCTTCTTTTCCAGGAAAATTTAACGAGTCTCCCGCGCCACCGTGAGCGACGGTGTCTCGTGCCGCGGTTTTTACGTCATCGCGTTACTTTGCATTCCTCCTTCTTTTCGTTTCTTTCTTCCTTTCTGAAGAAGAAAACGGGCTCCCGAGGACAACAGTGAGGGAGCATGTGGCGGAGGAGCAAAGGTGGATGCACATTCCCTGGGCGTATTATAATTGCACTCGAGGCTGGGACTCGAATGCCATTAAACCAGTCACGATCGCCTGGCCTTGGACCGGAGTTGCACACATTGTCCCCTCTCCCTCTTTTCCTTTTTCTCCATCGCCTCTTCTCTCGAGGCGCCTTTTTTTCTAGCTCCGGCTCTCTTGTCCGTCAATTATTTTGCGAATACGCGTTTTATTAAGGGCTGCCAGAATTTCAGCCGACTATCCTAATGAGGAAGATTACGTCATTGCGGAGCAGAAGCTTTGGTTGTCCTTTCTACCGCGTTTTTTTTTCGAATAGATGATCAAGCGCAAAGATGATCCAGTGGTTAAAATATCGAACCTTACGAAAAAGCTAACATATGGACTTTGTAGAAATCGTTTATATAATCTATTAATCGTTTGTATAATCATCGAGCATATATCAGCATCTTTTATATAATCGAAACGAGATATTATTTTTATACACTATGATAAGGCTTATGAAAGGCAGTGGCACTTCGTTTTACGTTGCACGATTTACTTAACTTAGTAATTCTGCGTTACGATCCAAGGGTTAGCTCGTTTAGAACGCGCTGGTTTGCGAACGACCGGTCCATTTTCGGGTTCTACCTGTAGTATTGATTCTGCGTAACTTACTTAAGCGCTACTCTCGTCGTCGTACATGGCTTCTCCTGCTTGCAAATAAAATACTCCCGCGAACGCTCGGAGCGTGACTGTAGAAAATACTTCGCCAATACATTTCGGTATTTTTCCCGCAGTTACCATCATCCATCCGCAAAATGACCAAAGTAGTCGATGCCGGAAATTCAACAACAAGAACAACCATCATTATCCACGAATCCTCGTTGTTTCTCCTCGGCCTTTTTCATCCACCGTCCGTACCCTCGATCGGAGCCCACGGATCCGCGGCCCGATCCTCCGTCGGGGAGGATCGCTCGAGTTTGCAATCTTCGTGGGAATAAAAAGCTGGCCTAAATGTCGGATATAATGTCTATTCGGCGTACGAATGGTACGGAGTAGCGAGAGAAATTTTGAATATTCCTTTGTCCGCGCGCCGATGCATTATTATGCACGCGGTGCAACCGGCCGTCGACAAAGGCGCGGGCCCTGCACGGAGGGTCGCTGATTAAAAAGAAGTGTACGGGCAAGGTGTGCTCGGAAGCGTTCTCTAGCCAACGGACGAGGAGTGCAGATGCTTTGAAAAATTTGCTGCATCGGCCTAACCCAGTCTGACGCTCAAAGGCGAGCCAATGCGTGACCTTGGGCACACGCTGGGCCCGCCATTCCACACCGTCCACCTGTTCCTACCAAAAACCAAACTGACCTTGGCCGTTAATCCAGCCATCGTGGTTTCACTCCAATTATACCGAACGACGATCCTCCGCGCTTTCTGGAAGAGCTCTTGCATACCGAGCACCGAGGTTTTCGAAGCTATCGCGAGGAAGGAGCGCTAGGTACTGCGGGGATAAAATAGCCGAAAGTAGCGCTCGGGCCGCCTCGACGTTTCAAGTAGAATAAGACGACCAGAACCTCGGTTCGTTGCAACGATACGTTCCTCGTGGCACATCATTGCGTGTTCTCATTTTCCGTCCTGCATTCTGGCAATCGCTTTAAAGCACGAGTTATTCGTATTACTCGCTGTACGCTGAATATTGGAATTTTTGCTTATGAACGAAAGTTGCCGGAAAGATGTTCTCGTGTTGGGGACAAAAGGAAAGTGGAGATCGCGAAGGTGCAGGGAGGTGGGAATAGGAAAATTTATTCATCGCGAATCGCATTTAGAATGCGCCGGTCGGTAGCGAAGATTCTAAGGCCGTTTCTTTCATACCAAACACTTCCGTTCTATGCCTGGAATGCAAGTATAGTAACCCACTGACACGTAAGGAATCTTAACGAAGTGGCGCATTTTATTTTCTACGCTGCAACGAATTGCCCCTGGTGCGCGGGAAGAACTTTTGCGACTCGATTATAATTTTCAATGGTAGGATTGACGTGGCTCGCGATGCCAAAGTTAACGTAGACGAATGTAGACCTGGATAATACTTTCATCATTTTTCTTCGTTAATTATCGGGGTTCCTTGTCCGTGAGGCGAGATGGATGCACGGGTTTCCGCGCAAAATGTCATCCCCCAAAATAATCCTTCTCGGTTCTCCCTCTATGTCGCACCATCTTTTAAAATGGCATCTGCCATGCCCTTGCCTTTGGCTTCTTGGTATTTATAAACCAACGTTATTGAATGTACCTTTGTTTGTCCTGAGAAAAGCAAAATTCTGTACATCAGCAAAGCTCCTACACTTAATATATCTAAACAAAAATCTTTTTATCGATTAATTATGAAATATAAATCTCAAGCCATGAGACTGTACTTTCAGTCTTGCAGACGTTACTCAAATGCATCGCATACTTCGGGCCAATATAAAGTTACGCTCAATTTCACACAGAACTCCAAACTCAAAGATTAATCCCTACACTTATCCACCCTTATCCCATTACAATTGGGATATCCGATGCTCCGTTGATCTCCTTCAAATATTCTCCATCAAAACACCTACTCTCAAGCGCGCAAAGCAACGAACGTCCGCTTTTCTAGCGCGCTTAGGAAGACTCCCCAGAATCGTGCGCCGATCGCGAAATCGGCGTAACCTCGGTCCCATCCGCAGGAACATCTTCGTCGCGTAACATCCTCTCCGCCGTGAAAACACTTCTCGGCCACCGAGCGTCACCCTGGGAATAGCGGTGGCAGGTAAATTGTTTCCTACCTACCGGGGGGAGAGAGAGGGAGGGAAAATGCGCCTCGTCCAGCTTTATAACCCGATCCACCGGGGCGAAAGGAGGGGGGGGGGCAAGAGAGAGAGAGAGAGAGAAAGAGATAGAGGCCCTACGAGGCGAGCACGTCGGCGCGGTCTCGTTCGAGCCTCTTCGCGAACGCACACGACCGAGTGAAACGCAGTGAGCGGCCAAGGAGGAGGGAGAAAATCGGTAGGAAGAGGAAAGAGACTCTCGCACGGCGGAGGGAACTTTTGTTTGGAGCGAACTGTAAAGAGGCGATGGGGATACACCTCGAGGAGTGGCGCGGAGGAAGGTGGTATAATCGCGAGTGGAGAAAGGAGGATAGGAGGATAAAGGACGGAATCGTGCAGTGGAGCAGTCTCGTTCGGGCCGAACCGTAAAGGTGAAAGAGATACAAGCCGCGCAAAATGAGAGGGGAAGAAAAAAAAAAGGAGGGGAGGATGGTGAAAAAAGGAAAAGGAAAGCGCCGGGGCTCCGGGGGTTGTGGGAAGGGGGGAGGGAGGGGGAGGAGGGAGGGAGTGAGTTAGCGCGAAGAAGGGGGTAGAGAGGCTCGCGTATTGGAGTAGTTTCGTTTGTACCGAATTGTAAACTGTAGAGAGAGAAAGAGAAGAAAAGAGAGCGAGTGAGAGAAGAGGCAGACAGAGAGAGTGAGCGAGAGAGAGAGAGAGAGAGGGATGCAGGAGGCGAAGGAGAAAAAGGGAGGGAAAATGGCGGAGAAAAAGAAAGAGAAGATAGAACGTAGGAACAGAGGGGCGTCAAAGGGCGGAGGAGAGGAGCAGAGCGCGGAGGTAGGAAGCGAGAAAGCGAGAGCCGGACGGAGATGCACGCGAGCGCGGTGGACTTGGCTGGCGAGGAGGCCTGGTGGGGGGTGTTGGGGGAGGGGCAGGGTCGGGGGCAGAGGAGGGGGCGCAACGTCGTCCTTAGCTCTCGGACGGTCCGGCCTTGAGACGCAGCGACGCTCAATGCGAATATAACTTCGGCTCTTGTACCGGAAATCGCAATTCCCCGATGCACGGGCCCGATGCGGCTGCAGACTTGGACGAGGAATGGCAAGCAGTATGCGAGGAACGCCGGGGAAGGATATCGGAGGATTTGTCGGCGATTTTGAGGACGATAACGAGGAAATGTCGCTGGCTTGCGGGCCGGGAAGGCGCGTCGAAGAGCTTTGCGGCGCCTCCGCGGAAAATTAAGTCGCGGTTTAATAAGCTCGAGCCGAGGAAACGTGAAGTAAAAATTGACGATAGAAGAGCGTCGAGAGGGGCGTTCCCCGAAACTTTATCAATAAAACAGTTTCCCCCTTCGACGGCTGCTCGAAGGAAAAAATCAGGATAGGGATTCAGAGCGAGGAGCGGTGTAAGTAAGGGGTTATGAATCTTCGATCTGAATCGAGGAGTAGGATAGGAATTGGGTTTTTTTATTCGCATTTGGATGTAAATGGGGGATTTGAAGCTCGTTGAATCGCATTCAGTGGGTCGCTGGAACGTTCGATGTCCGGTAGGATTTTTTAACGTCGCTATAGGGAATCGCAGAAGAAGAAATCCGTAAACGATTTGACGCATCGCCGAAGAAAGCTCCAATTGCCGCGCGTTATCTACGGTCGATTCGACGTGCAATATATTTCACAGAGGTCGCACCACCGTACGCGCCGCGGATTATCATCGTTCATCATCGAGGATTCTTCAGAAATTTCATTCCCACGTGCTTTTATCTCCTCGAAAGAGTTGCGCGCTTAGCGACGAATCGATTTCTATCGTTGCTATAAGATAAATCGCGCAACGAGAACACTATTCGTCGCGTGCATTATCCGGTTGACGATGATGTCGAGAGGAAGAAAAAGTTCCTCGGCCTTTAGAAAGACCACGCTGGGTGGTTTTTCTCGCGTCGCCTTATCGCGATAAAGATCGGCTGTACGATTAACATATCGCGCGCATTAAATCTACGGACAGATTCAGGCTTCCGTACTTGTCGGGATCGAAGTTTAAAAAGCGCGTTCCTCAACGTTGTTCCATCCAACGTAGGATCCCCGTGTTCCTTCCAAATTTCATTCTCTATCGGCCAATAAATTTCCCCCGGGCGACGAGAGCGGACAAGTAACGGGTGGTGGAACAACGAAAGCGCGAGGGGAGCAAAAAACACGGGCGTTGGTGCATTGCTCGGAAGCTTGCAGGCCGAGCATCGTCGGTGGGAAGCTATTTTCGCCTAGCTCGTGTATAAATTTAGTCCAGCGGAGACCAGTTTCTCAACGGAGCGGCGACTCGCGGTGTCCACTTGATTTTCTTCCTTGGAGCAATGCGTCGGCACGTGTCAGGATGGCCGAGCGGTCTAAGGCGCTGCGTTCAGGTCGCAGTCCACTTCTGTGGGCGTGGGTTCGAATCCCACTTCTGACAAATTTTTTTTTTCCAACCACTTCGGCCCGAAAGTAGTCCTCGCCGTCCCTCGAATTGTTATCGCGACGATCGGCGTTGCCAATTTTTACCTGAGATTATCGTAAATCAACAAAGCGGATTAAGCTATTTTCGCCGGGTGTATCCATGTCATTGATAAAGACTGGCTCCCGCTCGGCAGGGCAAATAAAGATTACGTTACGGAGACGAGCAATTACAATAGGCACCATAACGACGGTTCCCGCTGGCTGAAGTGTTTGCACGACCTTTCCTTTTAAATACCAGATAGCCTTACGCGGTGACGGGAGGTTGTATTAAGCTTCGATCGACTTATCGCGGAACGGCGTTAAGCCCGATGAATTTTACCGTCGAATCTGCAAGGCTTTATCGTCGCACACGTTTTGCCGTTCCTACACGCAACACTCAAATGTTCGCACCGTCTGTTTTCGCCGGGATCGTGGCCGACGAGTCGTGCTCCGCGGTACCGTAGGACTTTTTTTCTCGCGAAAGCGAGGAAACCGTGGAGCGAGGAAGGATAAAGCTCCGCTAGAAACCACGGTGGTGCAATGGATAAAGTTCAGATTTTCGCACGGCAGATCAGCGGGCGGAATTCTATTCGTCGCTTTTAAATAACTTTTCGTGCGATATGTAGATATCGTCATTTCAGCCGCCTGGGGTCTATCTTAAGTACATAATGAAAAAGCGACGATAAAAGAGCTAAGCAAAATTACTGTAGATACGTTTCAATTTATACAGATACGTTTAGGACCAATCGAAAGATTAAGAAGTCAGTGCGATACAATTTTTTTTATCTGTGACCGCTAACATCAAATGATGTGTGCGCGCATCGGTGTGGATTAAAGGGTTAAAACAGTAGGTCCTGGGTCAAACGACTTCGGCAGTCGGTGTCAAAGATAATGGAAAAGGAATAAAAGAAAAAGAACTAAAGCACTGGCACGTAAGATCGAGTCCACGGGCACTCGCGAGGCCTCGTCCCTCGCGTTTTACGTTCGCGCATTCCTGCGCCATTTCTCGGCGGACTGTACTCTTGCATGCTGCGTGCCGCAGGATGAGGAGGAGGAAGAGGCGGAGATAACCTTGGTTAGAGCGTAGACGAGAAACAGGGGTAACGTAAGGCGAGAGAATAAGTGTAACCGACGCGTCGTTGAAGCGGTAGAAGAAAAAAAAAAGATGCAAGAGGAAAACGACGGAGCTGAAATCTCTTTACACCGGCATACCGGGACGAATAATAACGAGCGCGGGACGGGAGATCTTATTTTCCGAAATTTCGAGAAGTCGGCTACCGGATAAAAGCACCTCACGTCCAAAGCACGTGCGAGCGTGTGAAGGCACAGGCTAAAAAGAGACGCGACGACGTCGCGTTCCAAATGGCGAGAAACTCGGCGCTGGATGCTCGCGTGTTTTTACGAGTGCACGCGCAAAGAAAAAAAGGCCGATGCGTGTTTAGCGTAATATGTTTGCGAGAATACACGCCCGAGCGCGGGGTCCTTTACCGTTGCCAAACGCAAAATTTCGCGCGTTACATTCGGCCGAAGTTGCTGAAATAAATAACGTGGAAGCGGGAGGGCCCCGCTTTAAAGTTTAAAGGCGGTTAGCTGGCACACATATGCGTCCGATACGCCACCACCACCGTTCTCCCTATGCTCTAAGTAACCTTGAGAGTCGTTGAAGCGACGGCCATCTTGTCGAGATGCACTTTTGTTTTTTGCCCGTCCAAGACTCGCCGGTCTCCATTCTATCTCCCTCCCTCTCCCTCCAGCCATCGCTCCCTCGCTGGCTCGTGCACCGCCCCCCTCTATTGCCCGCTCTATGGTCCACCGCGCTCCTACTCCCTCCCTCTCTTTCCCTATCCGCTCCTCTCTCTCTCTCTCCCAACTCCTCTCCGGCGTGCTTCAACTCACGGCAACTTGCGCTGGTGTTCCTCATCCGTTCGTCCTACATGCCTCCTACCACAGATTACCGGCAGAATGCAACCAGCCTTCCACGGCGCTCTCGCCTCCGTCAACCCCGCCTCGCCCTTCCGATCCGCGTGTCTCTCTTTCCACCGACGTCCCGCTTCTTTCACTCGCGCTTTTGCGCCCGAAAGCACGGCGTTACCCTGGAAAAATTCGGCCCGTCGTACCCGCGGATATTTGGAGATCGTGGAAAGGGGACGGGTGCCGTACGCGCATTTTTATTAAGCCCCGGCATGCTCCACTGGCCCAATTTCCGACCCGAGCCGATCACGTGGCCCGCTGCGCCGTGAACGCGCCGATTGCACACCCACAATGCGATCGGTTAACCTTCTTCACTTGGACCTTTTTTGCGCGGTTAGACGATCGCGGAAAATTGCTGGTTGCGAGGAATTGACGATCGTACATCGTATATGTTTTCGTTTTCACGCTGTTCCTTCGGAGAAGGAATTAATAGCCTCGCGCGTTGCATTCACCGTACAGGTACTTTAAACGATGCGATGGTTGTTGCACTTTTGAAATGCTATTTCCGAGTTAAATTGTAGTTCTTATTTTCGAACTTTTGGAGACGTAGATCGAAGCGCGGATGAGGGGATCTATTTTGGAAAGGGAGATTGTTGGTTAAACGAACTTAGCGAAGGATGCCAAAAATTGAAGGAAGAGAGGATATAACCAGCGACGAGCTGGCTGAAGAAGCCAGATCGCAAAGCGTCTCGCCGCCTTTCGCGGAGTTTGTGCGGCATCGGAAGGTTACGACGAGCTATTGAGTCACTCGCTGTAAATTAATAAAGGCTCAGCTTGTTTTGACGGTGAGACGCAATGGCTATTGACCAGCAAAGCAATGAACTCGGATACGGCGGTATGTTGCACCGGGCACGCCGGCGTTGCCTCAAAATTAACTCGGATGTGACGACTACGGCTTTATGACCTATCGAATGCTTATCATTATGCATACATATCCATTATGAGAATGCATCTATCCGAAGACTCGCATCATCAGACATTGACCTGCATTGCATTCATTATCGAATCGATAGCACCGAGCGGCAGACCGATAGTAATTTAAATTCGATTTCCAATAATTCATAATCGAGTTGTACCATGCTATGCACGTTACATCCTAAGGTCGACCGAAATCAGTTTCGGCAACCAGTCCATCAATTTGACTTTATTAAAAAAAAACCCGTATTTCGAAAGCAAAACCGAGAGCATTGTTATCACGATTTCCGCTAGATAAGATGGCCTTGCTCTTTTCTCGCGATTGTAATGTAGAAAGGGCCGCGGTTAAATGCACTTTTCGATTTTACCTGGGAGCACAAAATTTGATAACGCCTTAAGCCGGCCGTTTCCCTAGGTCACAACCATTCCACAAGAGGGTAAGAATCATCTCGGTTAAGGGTTGATCCCGAGATGAACACGGATTTCGGGCAGGCAAACAGATCCTCCCGTGGAGGAAGGAAAGAGAGAGAAGAGTCCCGGCAACGTGCAGAATGCGCCGCGACATGCGCGAGGTCGTCGAGCGTGAGTAAGACAGGCTCGTGGGCTCGGTTCTGCGTGGTGGTGGAGGCGGTGTAGTAGAGGAAGGGGAGGGAGGGGGGATACAGGCGCATACACACACACGCACACGCAGAGCCGAATTTTAGTGCGGCTCGAGATAGGGCAGTGGCTGGTCGAGAGTGGCGCCACTGTCGAGGCCGGTGGCGGAGCGGCAAAGCACGCGGCCGGCGCATAAGTCGCGTCGAGCGCCGCAGTCGCGCGCTTGCACTCTCAGCGGTAAGTGGAGGTTGTAACGTGCGTTAACAGTACCAAAAACCCTCTTTGGTCCGTTCCGTTTCTCTGCGGCGCCTGCTACGCCAGCTCTCGGCCTCAGTACTGTCGTTCATCATCGTCATCGCGCGACCCGGGTATATACGGCAGTGTGTACACTAAACTTTGGCCTCCTCCCCGCGCGATGTGTATACCGTCGAAGGAGAGATAGAGATAGTGACGGGGAAAGAGAGAGGGATAGAGTGATATAGAGATAGAGTGAGAGAAAGAGCGAGAGAGAGCTGACTGCGGCGAGGGGAACGAGGACGAGGCGAACGAGACGACACGACGAGGACGAGGACGACTTTGACGACTCGCCGTAGTTTCGCGAGGCGAAGCCGGCCGACGGAGCGACCGGTGCTCGAATTTGTGTCCGCCTTACCTCGGATCGCGTAGTGCACACCGCGGCCGCGAAGAGAGAAGAGCAGAAGAGGAAAGCAGTGACGTGCTACACGTGTATACAGTGTGCGAGTGCTACTATCGCCCCTACAACGTTGGAGGGACCGGTGTTAGCCGCTCCGCGTCGGGATTTCACGGTGCACACCTCGTTATGTGAGTACCACCATGCACGATTCTGCGTTTTGCCCGGTAAATTGCAACCGAATGGATCGCATGCTACGTGCTGCAGGCCGAGCGCGGCCCGCACGGTGTTTAGACGTCGTTTTGTTTATGTACTTGTCGGGGCAAAGTGAGGTAGGTTCGTGAACGAATGTGCGCACGAGGTCAGATCGGAAACCGGGAGTAGGTCGGCAATGTGTTCGTGAGAGATCGCGATGCGCGCTTAACGCCGCCTTCGCCTTCGCTCGCTCTTATCCGCCTTGGCCTTTCATCCGTATTTTTCAGACGGCCATGAGATAAATGAGAAAAATAAATATCGGAGCGCCGTACGAAAAAAACTTCGCGTACCACCGGAACACGGAGTTATGAGTCTTTAAAATATATCGGTATTCGAATATCGTATAGAATGTGCCAAAGGGACGCTCGATAACCTTGACTCCGCGCTTATTGGATTTTTTTGGAAAGTTATCCAAAATTTATACGACGTTTTCGTACTTCGTAAAATTCATTCACCTGATATCTGACCCTCGTTTTCGCGGCTCTTCCTTACAAGCGAAATCGTAATCGAGCATCTATTTACTCCAAAAAAAAAAGTTATACGCTGGACGTGATAACTTTAATTTTAAACGTGAGCGTTGGTTACGAAAGCCACACGGTTTTTTCAACGAAGGATCCGAATGGATTTCTTGCCGTATCAATCACTTATCCTTTGGAGTGTTGCAAGCAGCGTGAACAGATATCTAAACACGCGTACCGCTCTGTGGAAGAGTCCAGAAGGATTTCGGAGTACCTGCTGCGTCTCGCCCACGTCCATAAATGTCAACGACTTTCGTGGAACGGTTTTGAATTTTGTTCGATTCCCAGAATGCATTTCGAGTCTTCTCGCCGATCGTCGTTCTTACGTATTTTAAAACCATCCTCTCCAACCGCCAACTGGCCGGTACGACAAACGATAATGGATTATATCCCACAAAAGGACGCGACAGGTATTCGATAGGAGCGCGTGGCCATCGAGCCAAATACTTTTGGCGAACGTTCGGCTTTAACACCTCACCGTCGGTCGTTCTCCCCACGTTGTCCAACACGCGCAGTTTTTGCCGATGGAAATCGAAGGCTCGTATGTACGAATGTAGAAAGTTTCCGTCTTGTGTTACCTAAACTTTTTCCTCGCGCTCCCGATCGTCAACGTTCATACTAAACGCACAACGTCCTTGTTCATTTAAACAAAACTACTCAACCTTGCGAAGGTGGATCTTAAAACATCTCCCATAATTTTATCGCAACGCATAGAATCATCGTGATAGATCTACCGATATTTCTTCTTCGTCCTTTTTTTGTTTAAACATATACATATCCAAATGTCTGCGCAAAGTGACCGACAGTTTCAGCGTTAACCAAACGGTAGCTCACCACGAAACTTCCGACAAGGCGAATTCGATCGATGCAACGGGGAACGTAGCGCGTCCCACGGTCGACGATCGGGATTGCAAGCATGTAAATACCGCGCGAGGTCGCAAGTAGGGCGCCAAAGTTGCTGAGGTCTTTCGGCAAATATTCGGTGCACGCAGGCCGATCCTTTCGCCGGCGATGAACTTTCGCGGATCGTATCGTTCCATTCTTGCCGCGGTATCTGTAGTTTATGATTTTCTTCTCTATTTTGGAGCCACTCGAGATAACGGTAGCGATAAACAGGGTCTTCGTGCAATTGCTCTACGATCTCGGCGGCCGAATCGCTGTACGATAGGGCTCAGCCAGAGAGTGACACCAGCAACGAGCCCGTTTATTATAAATTCAAATACGCAGCGCCGACCTGCTTGGAAGTTTCTTAGGAGTTACTGTCTTGACATCTGGTTATCCCTCGAGGACGGTTACCGTGCACGAAGACGGGCCTTTCGGGGGCTTATAAATCGGTGGATTAGCTCCGGGAGAGCGTTCGGCTCCGATAAACCGATTTCCGCCGGCGAGAAATAAATTTCATTTCTCGGTATCGTCGGCTGGCTATTCGTTAACGACGCCTTCCTTTCGAAGGTTTTACCGCTAATCGCCCGTTCCTCGTGCTGGGACGTCACCCGTGAGCCACTACGTCGGCTACTCGAACCCTCGATACTCCTGGCGCTCGATATCAAACGTTCGTTTATTCTCCTCGATGTTCCTCGCGTTATATACTTTATTTCGTACAGCCCGCTTACTAGTATTCGGTGTGAGCTTCGACTCGCTGTACACGAGTTTCTTTATCATTGACAAAACGTCGAAGCATTTAATCGGTTCGGAGCAGACGTCCCTCGAGCGTACAAATCGATCTTCGTCTTGATTCTAGAGAGGCTTAACGAGGATGCAAATCGAATTAGCCCTGTATGACGTAGGCTAAAACCAACGCATCGGCTTGACAACATCATCATTCGCGATCTTCGTCGCTCTCGAGCGTTTATCTTAGATATCAATGGTTTCTCCCTCTCTCTTACGGATCTTAGGATAACGAGCGGAGAAGGAAAGGAAGCAAAAGAGAGAGGAAGAGAGAGAGAGAGAGAGAGAGAGAGAGAGAGAGAGAAAGAGAAGGAGGTGGTCTGTCGTAAAGATGAGTCTCGAGAGCACCGTTGATGAGCGTACGACGTGTGTTTCTGGAAAAAGAGAAAGAGGTAGTCGAGAGGATTCCAGCGACGTAAGACGCACCGCCGTCGCGGTTTTATCCGACGTTCGATCGTTGCCGCTCGATAAGGAAGCGCGGCCGGTTAAACGTACGATTCTTTGGAGACCGATAAGAGCGTGCATTATCACGGTGCACATCCACGGTCTCCCAATGTCGTCGCACTGTGTGAACGGACGGTAGATAAGCGCCGATGTCTCGCGCCCTACCTTCGTGACAAAACTTTCAGCCGGAGGTACGAGGATGCCGCGGCTGCGTTATGTAACACCGTCGGCGGTTTAGGAAATTACGTGTCGGCCGAATTTCTTCCCTTATCCCGGCCTGTAGTACTACTTACTCGTCGATATTCGACGCCTGACGGAGCACGATCCTGGAGCAGGAGTAATGCTAAAACTGTCGGTCACTTTTTGGATATATTCAAGTATACTAGGCATATTTTTTAAAAATTGAATTGAGAGGAAATTCCAGTTGATTGGTATAATGGTTTGTATCCTGCAGTACCATCATTGGAAATTTCAAAAAATGCACCGTCATAAAGTTGTTTTATTTTTTTGTTAAGAAAGGAATGAACGGTTATTTCGATCGGTTTAGGGGGTCTAGCATCGAGGCGATTGCTTCGAAACAAGATGGGGGAAGGAAATATTTTTTGTTGCGAAAACAAGGCTTGGGCATTAAATTCGTATCATAATCGTGTTAGTATTCCAGCGGCTGAATCGACTCTGATGCAAATTGGCGTATTGATCGCACGAAAAGTTACTTTAAAACAAAGTTTTGTAACCGTTATACTTCGAACACTTGACCACGAACGGTTATTGCGTAAATCGTTGAATATTTTTGATCCACCGCA
The DNA here is from genome assembly GCA_038496175.1 of Ampulex compressa. Classification (NCBI taxonomy): domain Eukaryota; kingdom Metazoa; phylum Arthropoda; class Insecta; order Hymenoptera; family Ampulicidae; genus Ampulex; species Ampulex compressa. The sequence goes on from JBCFXI010000298.1 coordinate 140,892, forward strand.
TTTGCATTGCGGGTATGATTCGATGATTTGGTCTTGTAACGCGTCAGGTCGAATGATAATTTCTCCGGCTACTCGTGGATTTGCGATAGGACGGGGAGAGCAATTATATCGTAAGCGTTGTAACGTTAAATAAGACAGAAAGCCGAGTTGGTCTATGTGCGCAAACATAATCGCGATATTCCCCCTACGAAGAATAAGGGGAACGTCGGTGGAAGCAACGATGACCTGGTGACCCGCCCTTATCTAACCGGTAGTGCGACTCTGGAGGATTTTTTTTTGCTTTTGTTCGGTTAAATCGGGGCGAATCGATAACGCATAGCTCAGTTTTCAATTTTAAACTCGTTAACGTACTTTAGCACGAAATCCATTCTGCCTGACCGACCGTACCGGGCGAGGCGTTCCCTATGTTATCGACTCTGTTTATTGGCTCAATCCCCACATAGGCACCCCTTCCGGGATAAGGAAGCCCTTCTTGAGCGAAATGCATTTTTAACCAGGCCAGCGCGGTATTTATGCCGGAATCTCAAGCGGACAAATTATATTTAACTGCGCGAGATGCTTGCCAATCATTCCTCCTCTTGGATACACCGAAACCTCGCTTGTCCGTCCCGTACTTGGCATTCCTCCTCATTACCGCAACTGTAGATCACCAAAATTCCTGCGAAGTACGACGATGCATAACGCGCTTTAAACGTATCATTCTACATTTACGTTTCGTAAAGGAGATAACAATCTAAATACTATGATCGATCAAAATGGTTATCGTCGATCAGAGCTGCGGTACCAGCGGCCAATGTACATCTTATAGCGGAACCGCAATACCCCTGAAATAGTACATTTCCAAATGCTGACGGGAAACCGATGGCCAATTCGGTATCGCATAAATTCTCATGGCGTGGTATACCTACATAAAAGTCGGACCTTCATCCTTGAAGAAAATTGGCCAATGTCTTTGATACGTATTATCGCGTCTTTATCTAAATTGGAAAGGCAAAACTTCGAGGCTGTTTTAAAAACAGCATTTTAATGGACGATTAATTCCGGAGGGGAATCGTAAATTAAGGCAAAAGCTCGGGAGGGGGGCGTGCTTTGGCTCTGCCACGAGCCGGATAGTTGCGTTGTTATGCGGTGTGTTGTAAAGAAACTACCAACCTTGCGATAATATCGTGCTGCTCCACGCCGATTTCGAGGGGGGGGGGGGGAGGAGGAGGGACGAAGACTTACCGAGAATCCTGCCGGTCAAAACACTCGCGAAATTGGGCCGCGTGCCTATTTTTTGAGGATGACGTAATCAGCATGCACCGCCGTGCATCTCCCGGGCGCCGATGTTTTTTGACCGGGCAGTAGGCGGAGGTCAAGCCACTAAACACTTAATTTTATCGTGTCGCTTGTCGTTCGATAAACCTCGGCAAAAATAATGAAGCGGTGCGCGCGGACGGTGATAGACGATGAACTCGGCATTTCGTGCATTCCATGATTAAATTGCATACTGTTAACCCGCTCCCCTTTCCCCTACTGTCGCTTTTGTAATGCTTTCTTCGATAATGTAATCTTGTTCATGCGCCGCTCATTGCCGTTAATCTACGCAAAACATTTGGGCGACGATAAGGAAGGAAGGTAGAAATCGAGGTAAATTTTAAGCCACGCGTAACGAAAGCATTTTTTAAAATGTGCTCTATAAGAGTTGCCGACGATCGAGTATTCGTTCCAACGCGATATGTAAAGTTAAGTTTAAGGGTATACAGTCGATGGACAAACTTTGCACGCACTAAATACGCCGGTGAAATTTCCTTGCTGTCGTACTTCCGAAGGAGAATCGGGCAATGATGGAAAGGAAGACAAAGCGTATCCGTAATTCGTCCGACTTTCTCCCGCGAGCGATACATTTTTCATGAACTATTAAGCGTCGCATTTGGGCGATGTCCAAGTTCCCGTGTGAACTCGTTGTCCGTGCAGAGCTACGCGGGTTTCGTTGCGCAACTGGCCAATTAATGACGGGCAATGATATTTCGTAAGATCGACTTTTGAAAAGGCCAGTAGTAAAATGCGATGGAAGAAAGTGAATAGCGCTTACGCCTGGATTTATTCTAGTATTTTTCGTCACCGAGTAATCGCAAGATTCTCTCGCCGAATCGATCGATTTTATAAAATACGATTCTGCCTTCGAAAACTCAAACTTTCGCAAAGGATTAACGATCGAATGTGCGGGAATAGCGGCAACTCGGCAATTCGTTTCTGCAGGTTGCGAGAGGAATTAATGGAAGACATTTCGTCGTGATCATCACTGGCATGAGACTCCACTCGCAATAAAGGTCAATAACTATTTGCCCGTCAGACTGCTTACGTAAGTGTCGAGTAGGTGCCAGGTATTTCTGGTTGGCGCGCGTACTAGGGGTCACTAGATTAACTGGACTAGCCTGAATTAATGTGAGGCTATTCTTTTCGACGGATCTCGCCTTAGATCCTCCCCGTAAAGCACGCCCGTGGAATTTCCCAACTAATGTAACCGTTCTGGACGAATTATCGCTCTCGCGCTAAGTGGGATTCGATGGTAAAATTTCGCGTCTCGTGCCCGACGTGAATTCGAAAGATACATCGCCTTTGTGCTCGAAAGAGTGCTTTGTCGTTTTAGAGTACTTTTGCATTATAAATCGATTATTAGAGATTTTGGGGGTTAGGAAAATACGTAAGGTATTTTCGAACGGGTCGATCGTGACTCGAGACATTTGTAAGAAACCGATGCTACCGTCTACGGCAGAAAAGGTTTCGAGGAGATATCGCGTAGCGAGGACAAAAAATAAGTCCCGCTCCACTGCCACCACGAATATCACTTGATCGCCACATCAGCTGACTGCGCGTTGCGTCAAGGCTGCGGGAGAGATCAAATGAATAATGTGCCCCTTTCAGCCAGCTGCATAACGCATCGCGGATCATTTTTAAGACCCGTTTTGCATGCTATCAATGCTACGCGCCTCGTCGCAGACAGTAATATTTTTAGCTATATCTTCCAGACCTTTATCGTGATTATTTCCATTTATTTTCACCAACTTTCGGATATACACATCGGATTAAGATACGGCGGACTTTTCCTCGAAGATAAATTCACTGGGTTTAATGCCTTTCGATATTGCCGGTATTTCTCGACAGAGCCGAAAATCCTTTCATATAAAAAGCGCAGCAAACGTGCGATCGACCGAGCATCGACGAGAGACTCTCTAGACGTTTGCATATCGGATACGTAATTTCTAATATGATTTAGCATCCGAATGAAACGCATCTCGATATACTACAACATTTATATACCCCCTCCGCGAAGAAATACCATTGCAGCGGGTTCTTTTAGGTATCGTTCCGAACTCGGCTATCAAAACAAGCGGTACACTCTGTTTTCATACCGGCGCATGCGAGTATGCAATGTACAAGCATAATAGCGCAATCAGGCGCAAGCCCCCGCATAAATTTCGAGGGCTGTTAATCGCGAGGGCCGAGGGAACGTTCGTCTCGAAATTTATTTCGAAGAAATTCGTCTCGAATTATCCCTTTTCGGCTCCTGTCAAAGCGTTCCGCAAGACCCGGTCCCGAAACGCGTGTGTGTCGCATAAACACCCCGCGATCGGCAAGTGCGTGCCGAGTTCGGCGGCGTGCAGTTTCTGAGCGTAACTGCAGCGAGCCGGCCAGCGGCAAAGCCGCAGCCAGTGCAATCGCCGGCAGACGAGCTAACTTTACATGACGTCACCTCAGGCAGCGTATCATTTTTAGCCCACATATACATGCAGAGTGCAGGCCTGGCTTCCACGGCTCGCCACGGCCGCGCAGATATAATACTTGCATGTACCGGGGGTGCTCGGCCTTAACACCAGGACAGTTACGAAGGGGTGAAAGTAATTTAAATATCAAATAATATAATATCATTTTTCATGAAAAAAAAATAATATGATTATTTATGTAAGTCCTGTAAATGTATGATGGTGAAATTGCGATTATTTTATTGCGGTATGCGAATGATTACGTGGATCTGTTTACTTTTTCGTTTGTATAGATATTCGTAGTGTATTCGAATGTTGCGCGATGGTGATCGGTGATTTTGTCGTTAACGCGGCCAATGGGCCGACGAGAAAAGTGCTGCCAGGTCTTTGGTGTCGTTAATAAAAAGTACTCCTCGAACGCCGAACGTTTTTATATTCCTTCGAAGGATGTGCCAGAACTTTCGATGCTAGTACGGCTCCAGAATGCTTCTATATCCGCGTACCTAGTCGACTATAGAAACCTATCGCTTCTGAATAATGATACGTCTTCCGATTTTTCAGAGATATCGCTGAATATTAAAAAATTAAACGTGGCACTTCTTGGACGATTTTTTGTAATCAAATATCGAAGCGTGTAAGAGAACTCAGAGATCGGATACAAAACTTAACTTTAAAACGTACTATTATTAAACTCCATTACTGTCATGTCGTTCGCGGCCGAAGTCTCATTACCGTTTAATTTCATAAGTGATCAAAATGCAAACGTACACTTAAAGTTATCAAGGATCCCGTATCTCGGCTTGTTATTCCGGACCGTCGAAAAACGCGGCTATGTATCCGGACGGCTCGTGCCGGAGGGTTGCGCGAGACACCCCGTATTTTCCTTCGCGGCCGACACACTCTCTGGCCAGTGCGAGTGACCGAGTGTACGGTGTATGCGCCTAGCGTGCAAGCGGAGGCGCGGTCGCATGTTTTTGCGGGCGGTAGTACGCCCGCGCCAGCACCGTGGGCGCTTTCCCTTGGCACTACTGACCGAGCTGAAAACATCGCGCCCGCTCGACCGGCCGACCGACCGAGAGCTCTCGTGGACGACTCCGCGAGTCTGGCCGGGCGAAAGGGGGAGCTGACAATGGGAGCGAGGGAGAAAGCACGACGCGGCGGCTTGGCGGGACGAGGATCGAAAATGGTCTCCGTGGATCGTAGTGCCGCCGGATCGACCGCCGGTACGGGTGGGGGGAGCGCGCAACGTGAAAGTGTAAGGGGGAGAAGGATGGAGCGAGAAACAGCGAGAGAGAGAGAGAGAGTGAGTGAGAGGGGAAGAAGAGACGGTGGTGGATGACTGGCGAATGTCGGGGCGCAAGAAAGGCAGCGGCGGAGGAGGAGGGCCGTATCGGTGTGGGGAGCGATCGAGCGAGAAAGCAGTAGCTTGTCGGAACTGCCTGTGCGGGAGGGAAGGCCTCCTCTTCACCGCAGGCCGAAGGCGGAAGGGAGAGAGTGAGCGGCGGCGTGCGGTGCAAGGAAGAGGACCGGCCGACTCGTCGGAAGAGCGACGCGAGTGGGAAAAGGACGGCGATATGATGGTACGTCGCAGAGAAAGAGAGAGAGAGCGAAGAACCGCGCGACGAGAACAGCGGGAATGTGGCTAGCTGGTATGGAGAGAAGGACAAACCGAGGACAATAACTGAGGATGCATTTTTATTCTAAGACGCCTGGTGAATCTCTAATAGACATGGGAGTGGTTTTCGTTGGGGACATGGCTACCGTAAAGACGCTCTCGATGTAACCCTTGCCGGAACTTTCTAAGAGCGTGCCGTGCCGAAGACATCTGTCACGGTTCAATTAAATCCCCGTACCCCGTGCTTTCCGATCGCTAATCATTATCGCAACTAGTCCTCGTCTTAATAAAGTGTCGCTAAAGCGAAAATGTAAATAAATCCTTACCGCCATCGGTGACTATGAAATGGACTCTACTCACCATCAACGCCTTATCTTCGATAATATCCAGAAAATATCGGACCCTATTACCAACGGTTGTCCTTACAACTCATACGAAGTGTATAATCGATTCAAATTATGCGGTGGATTCGAGAAAGGACATTTTTCTTTTCCTGTTTTTACTCTACCGTTCCTGGAAATATCCAATGCAGTGTCGCAGAGCCGCGCGCGAGCTCGCTATCGAAAAATTCAGGTGGACAAGATTGTTTTTTTTTGCAATGTAAATGCAGAGAAAAACTGTTGGATATGCGTGGATCGATATTGGAAATACGTTTATTAGGTATTCCCATCACCATGGTCGCGATCGCGAGCCGAGGTACGGTATATAAAGGTTAGCCCGCCTTATCTCACGCGAAAAGCACATTAATAATCTACGCCTCCCGGTTGCGCGCTTAACTGGAACAGGCAGGTTGATTTTACGATTCTCGATGAGAATCTGAGCCGAATGTCGGTAATACAACGATCGGTATAGCCGATAGCGCAAGAATAGTGTTTGTCAATGCCCCCGCTATTTTTTCCCCAGCCGCACAATCGCGCATTCGCGTAGCTTGCTCGAATTTTTTTCCAAAACCACGGAAAGAGCTGGCAAACCGGAGTGCGCGCACTTGCTCGAGGATTCCATTGCGTAACTTGTGGCGAATAATAACGATAATACTTTACGGATTTGATACTTCACTGCTTTACATTTAACAGGACTAGTAAATCCTAACTTAATTGGATATAAATTTAACTGGACTCAGAAACTTATCCCTATGAAATTGCAAGGGATTTATTTTCCCGCGCAATGTTTATTGGCTCATGACTGGATTCAAGATATAGTTTAGTAGCACCGTCTTTACGTATATATCATGACTACGATAAATCATCCGGCCAGGTCTTGGGAGTACAAGATATTTCAGTTTAAGTATATATTCTTCATCCTCTTGAACGCTATTAAAACATAGAAATAACTTTCAAACCGTACAGCGAGACCCTGGCTGATGAACCGGACTTAGCTAATCAAAGGGTGATGCTCTACACTCGACTGGTTACTATAATTGTCCAGCGGTGGAACACGTTTTACACGGCGGCTCATTAAAGCGAATATGTCGTACATTACCGCGAGGAAATTACATTGCTATTATCAATCGGTTTATTCCTCATGGTAACGTAACGATTACGTAACAATCACCATTCTCATATTCTGCTCTCACGAAAGGGAGGTAATTCCTTCACGTCCCATAAATCGTAGATGGTTAATTATTTAACCTATTGAGCTACTCTTGGGCAAGATACCGATTTACTCGATGTAAATAAATAATCTTCTGGATCTAAGAAAAAGTATATTAAAGTCCACCGATCCCCGAACGTAAAGCCAAATATATTAAAGCCCAAAAACAGCTAACTGCTTCCCTACAAGACTCGCTCCGCACGTGTTTTGCAATTGTGACGCTACGCCCATGATCGATACGTTCACCTCGATGCAGAGGATTATCTTAACCCGGTTAACAGACACGAAATTCAAAATGTCGATAACGCGAAATCTCTCGTTTTACCGTCGACTACCATTTCGTCATTTCTAAATATACCCCAAATATCTATGAAAAGAAAGATAACAAAGCGGAGCAAATACGTCAATTTAACGATCACACATCGCGATGAAAGTATCATAATTTTTTACAAATGGGTCCTCGTATATTTTCGAAGTCTTTACAAGAAGCCGCAGACGCATCCTTCCGATCGCTCCTGGAGTTCCAGCGCTAATAATCCGCAGCCCCGACGAAAGGGATGCCCGCCTTTCGTTTATCGCGCATAACCACGTGGTAATCATCGTCATCAATAGCCAAGGGGTAAAGGGAATGCGAGAGAGCGGCGGTCCCAACGTGGTGCGCGAGCTGCGTGCGAAGCGAAGGCCCGCGCGTTGCATAACGCAATTGCATGCGGTAAACTAAAACGCTCCCATTAGCGCCGATGGGATAAGAAGCGCATACGCCCGCGACAGTGCGTCCCGTGTGCACGCGTACATCCCTGAAAACGGCGGCCATTGGGGAAAGAGGTCGCCCTGCCACGCGTTTTGCACGCTCGCCGATCAATGAAATTCACATGGCAGCGAATAATTGAGGAGGGGTGGGGGGTGGGGGGTTCGTACGGAAAAGAGTCGTATTAAAATGTATATATCTGGAATAATCGATGCAGGAACTCGGCGAACGAGCGTGTTTATTCAGCGCGGGAAGTCCGGGGCCTTTTAGGCCGAAAGAAATGAATTGGAGTGAAAGATTTCATTAACCCTGAGCGAACATTCGTAACTTTGATTTAGAATTGCAAATGCCCGGCGGGGTGTACGCCGGATTTTATTATCACCGAGCTTCGCGCAACGAGGAACAATTTCGGAGCGTTGAGATTGGAGATTTTAGATGCGCCGTTTCGTCGCGCTCGCCAACCGAGGTGCTTCTAAACTGGACAGCTTTCGAAGTAAATCGCGAACGAGGCTCCTCGCGCTCGGATTATCACCGACATCTCGCTTCTGGGATGGAAAAAAGAAATATCAAGGTAATTCACGCATCGTCGATAGACCGAGCCAATGCTATTTCCGCAGAGCGATGGAAAAATCGATCTTCGCCGGGTTCCGCGAAAATCCAATCTTCGTTTACGACTTCGGTCGTTGCCGGCTCGAGGAGCCAGGTGTCCGTATTACCTCGAGTCCTCGAAAGCGCGATAAAATCCTCGAAAAGGGTCGTATCGGGCTTGGGTAGGCTTAACCGCGCGGGATGTAGCCGGTGGAAGGAGATCTTTGAGGATCGTCGCGCCGATCGATCGATCGATGCCCCGCGAGCGTGCAACTTGGGCCAGTAACTCGCGTAAATATTTATCGTCGGACGAGGGGTCACTCGGCGGATGTGGTAACATCGCTATTGGTATAGGTCAGTTTATTTTCGAGCGGAATAAATTATCGATCGCGCCGTTAATCGTACGTATATGCAGGCGCGTGCGAGCTATCGCCCGCTTTGTGTCGGCCGCCTTGAGAAGCTCTTTCAAGTACTCCCGAAGCCGGACGATTTTTCACTCTCGAGCGCTGTTCACGAGTCGGAGCGACACCTGCTTCGTTCCCTGGAAGAGAAATGAAAAGAACCGCGAAGATCGAGGCAAATTATGATCGTCGGCGAGGTAAAACCGACGCTCCGAGCGACGTTTCCCCGAGCTCAATACTAAAGTCTATAAGTAACCTACCGAGGAACGACTGTGAATAGCGCTGTAGGACGAAGTATCGCACGTGCGTCCAGATTAAAGGAACTTTGGCGCATTTGCGATCGAATTTACGAGCGGCCTGGGTACACGCGTGCCTTACAAAGCTTACGATTTAGATACAGCGCTCTGCTAAGATACGATACCCGAAGATACGAGTTGCCACCTTGGAAAAGTAATTGGATATTGCCTATCGTCGTTGGGAATTACTTGAATCTATATAGAGGGCCGAGCGATAGCGGGAACAAAGGCACGAGGCCATTTTTGAGGGGCCCTTTTATTTAACGCTAAAGTTAATGCGCTCACGATACCGCGGACTTTCAACCTCGAGAGAGTATCCAGCGAGCGCCGGTGATGTAATAGCCGTGTAACCTCGTGCGAGTCGTGCTTGACCGCGAATAGAATAATATCGGTTCTCTATCGAAAGCCAACTTTCTAGATCATGCGCTATACACCGCCTTCGTTTCACATCGGGGATTGCACATTATGTCACGGCAATCGCGTATTACCTATTCGTACCAGGATAAAAGTCTCCTTCTCCCTCGTCCGTGCCTCGCGTACGACTGCTCCGCCATTTAAAACACTTTGAATGGCCCGCCAGTCGCGGCCTGTCGTCGTTGTATAACACAGCTTGGCGAGAACGAGGCGAATGATCGAAAGAAATATTTCGCTGAAAGATGGGAGATTTCCTAGTACGAGCCGTGGCATTCGTTTTTCTTTTTTCCTTTTTCATACAGCCAACCACGGTCAAGGCCCGCGCGGGGATATGTTATTACGCTCGCGTTTGCCTCCTGCAAATTACTATTTTTTTTCTCCTAATGCTCCTGCGCCACTCTTTTTTATTCCCATGTCACTGGCGCGTAGTCATTTTACATCCACGCTCTCATCGCCCTCGCAAACCCGCATTCCAGCCGCTCGCGAGAACGCTTTTAGGTCCGTTCTTTCCGCGCTGCCCGACATTTTTTTTTTTTTTTTTTGGAAAATGCCACGCGTGACTCTCAACCGGCAACGTGCGATCCTGTTGAAATGAAATAAGTTTTTCACCCCGGCGCAAGATTGATCAACGACCAGGAGTGTCTAGTATTTTGCTTTCCCCCTTCGCGATATGGAAAGATTACTTCTCTCCTACATTGGTAACCTATTTAAACACGTTTGTCGTGTAAGACTGTTTTTAAACACATACATTAGAAATATACGAGCATCGATATTGGAAATTTGTATATGTAACGAAAAACACTGTGAAAATGCGGGTGTACCGTAATGTATTAACTTCAACATGTGTACCGCACGAAGTTAATTTTATCCGTCCGTGGTTTGTGTCCAAATAGTTTATCGAAAGCGTGCTCTTTCGCGGAAGGTCGTTTTCACTCGAATAATGTTTCTTTTACACTGGCAGCTTACAAAGCGTGTATTTAGATCGCTATCTGTGCTCACGTGACGATTGTTCGGCGGACACATGTCCTGCGGACACAAAATCTCGTTACGCGAGCGCCAATTGTTATCCGAACAATTCCCCTTTTCAGCTGCAGCTTATTTTTCTCCCCCCCCCCCCCTCCTGCAAATCGCATTCCAGATTACGGACAGTGCTTCCTCGTGATGGCGAAAAAACGCATTTAATGCCTTCTTCGAACGATTTGTGTACACACACTTTTTACTAACCTCGATTAGATATCCTCGATTAGATTAGTAATTGGATATCCCCAGAGCGCGATTAAAGCGTGCTTAGGAATTCTTGGTATTCCACAAATTCCGCTATTTGGCCTAAGTAAATTAAAACAAGGAACCAACCGGAACATGCGCTCGGCGCACAATCCTCGAGCTTCCCGCCAAAATGTCATTAAAATCGATACCACGAGCTTCCACGTTCCCCATCATCAAAACGACAAAGCGTGATAAAATAATTACACCGCGCGTATTTCTATTCATCGCCATTGGCACCGTGGGTGCAAGCCGCGAAACTGCAATACGTACCTCCCGGATTTCGTCTCTGTGCCATCGAGACTCTTAAGCGCGACGGATCGAAAATATGCCCGTACCGGTTCGGAGATAATCGGCCATTGAAATTCGGTTCGACCCAGTCGGGTGGTTTGACTGCCGGTGGCCGGGATGTTTAAACAGGCCACGCGGCTCACCTCCATCCGACGTGACTCTTCGGCCACGAAATGCCCGCAGACCAGCCTGGAGAGTGCCTTAGGCCTGAGAAAAATGATATCGCCGGGAGCGGTCGGGAGTTAACAAGCGGCGGACCTGGCTGCTGAGTAATCCTAAGGCCCCGAGAATTCCACAGCTCATTACTTTTTCGACAGCCCCCCCTCCCCCTCCAGCTTTTTGCGCAAGCCGACTGCCGCAATAACTGCTCCTCGCGTAAAAGAAACCGATTACCGCGATGACGTTGACAGAAACGGCGATCCGCTCGCGCGGAAACCCAGGGCGAAGCCGGAGTGTTGCGCAACCGTCGAGGAAAGGGGCCTCCGAGAAGAAGTCCTACGGGCTTGAGCCATCGCTGACAGGGAGGACGGAAGAACTCTACGGTGGAGAAGTTTCGACTCCTCCTCGGGATCGAGTTCTTTGCCCACTTCCAGCGTGATTAACAAGCGCCCGTTGACGGATCTTATCTCACGGGCGTCGTCTTCGTTGGGTTCTTTGGGCAATCGAGGTGACGCGCCTTCGTGCTAAAATTTCTACGCGGTCAGGGCTAACTTTTCTAAATGGAGGTAGTTTGAAAATCATTTGCTTGGTATTTCTTTTTATCTATTATCTTATTCTTTATTTTATATTTATTATATTTATTTATTTATTATTATTTACCTTATTTTTTATCGTTATTGTATGTATGGAGAAGAAAAGAAAAACTGTGGATGTAATTAGTCCAGAGAGAGTTCTCCCGATCTTCCTCGTTATCGTTTCCTCCTTCGATGAGATGGAAAAGTGTAGCCTGGAATATTTTATCAGCCGCCTGTATTTAGCGGTATAAGAGTGCCTTACAGCTTGCACACTATGTCGTTTATTTTACGATTAAATTAGGGAGTTATTTCCCGGGGATCTTGCGCGATCCTCGGCATTTAAAGCGAGTAGTTCTCGATCGATCGAGCGCGCTGAAAGGCCGATGTGGACGATAGAAATGCTATTCAATGTTGAATGCGGATGCAATATCGAAGACAAGGTAATTGACGTATTATCCGGTATTATTTCCATCGTCGAAGCTGCGTGACTTTCATTACTTTCTATAATGCATCTCGAGAATCGGTCATGAACGGCCTCTCTGTTAAATAACCGAACTGGGTTTATAATTCATACACGGTCCATCTTATCTCCAATTAATTGGCATATTCCCTTTAGAAAGTCCGTTAAGTGCCTGTCAAAGAAGAATTATTTTACGCGTTCGTGTAAAAAGTAAACAACACTCGTTCACCGTGTATCTACAACATTAGATCGTTCGAACATATACAAACACACTACACACACCAAACTATCCAATATAACTAATACGCAAGATAAAAAATCAGCACAAAGAGGCAAAATAAACATGGAGCAGTACAAAGTCGGTGCACAAATACACCTTCATAAGTGTACAGAACTTTTATAACAAAAATCCCCGACGCGTCATTTTTTTTCGGCGGTTCCAGTCTTAAGCACGTAAGACGAGGCGGGCGGCGCGACGAGCATCGTCCGCAAGACGAAACATCCTCGCGTATCGTCTGGCCGCCGAGCCTCGAGTTTGATGCACGGTGCGGCGTGTCTCGTGACAAACGAGAGAAAAGAAAAAAAAGAAAGACGAGAGAAGGACGAAAAACAATGAGAGTGCAGCCGCAACAGGGCGCGCGCGTTTAGCGCAGGCAGAATGCGCCTCGGCTGGCCGTTGGCGGGAAGGAGAGGGCACGGCATTGCGTCGGTGTTCGGTGCGTGTGTGCGCGCTTGCCCGAAGCGGGCAAGGTCGCTCATAAGTAGCTCAAGTTCAACTAATAGTATTGTATTACGATACCTACGGCCCTCTTCCTTCTTCCCGCCTCTCACCGTGCCGACCTCCGCCCCACCCTTCGCCCGGACCCCCCCGCCCCGCCCCTCGCGGCTCGTATGCCCGAACAATGCCAACCGATTACCGGTTAATTACTCCGCTCCTGCTCCTTCCCCCCGTTTCCTCGATTATCCTCGGACTTGTCGGTCATCGCGTCGCTTTGGCCGAAGGGCGAACATCTCGCATCGCGAGACACGCCCTGGACGCGAAAAGCGTAGAGTCTGGAAGTTCGTCTTGGCATCGTCTCCTCTGTAAGGTACGCTGGAGGGTTTGGGATTTTGGGAAGAATCGTTAGACTCGTTTCGTTCATCGAGGATATTAGTGTCGGGAGGATGTAGGGTGGGTTTCGAGCCTGGAGACTGGTTTTGTATGGTGTACGAGCGGATAGGTATATTTGCAGCTTGTGCGCGTTCTCCTCGGTGCTATTGTAATTTTGAGGGAAAATCGGGAGCTTGAGGAGTTTAGGTCTCTTTATGGGGATTTGGTGTGGGAGTAAAGGTTTACGTGGTGCAGCTCTTAAATAAAGGGAGTGGTTTGAGGGGGGAAGGATGAACTCGATATTTCCCCGGGAGATGCAAAGCGAGCCATTTATACGTACCTGCAAGGGCCCTTCGTTATTCAGACCGAGGATCGAGGCTGAAATAATGCGGAATCCGGTGGATGAAGAAATATGAATTTGGCTCGGAGTCTGCGTGTATATTCGGCAGTGATAATCGGAGATTAATTTCCTTTGGTTCATTAACCCCGCTGTCGGCCGACTATCGTTGACCTTATCGATCAGCCAGCATTTCACCGGCGATGAATATACCTTTCCATCGGATTCTCCGGATACATTCCGGAGATTCTCCCTCCTCTCGATGGAACACCATTCGCAAATCTTATTATTCATTCTCGCTCTTTAACCAGCAGGACTACCGGTTATGTTAACCTTTGGAGGAGCGATCATCCGATAAAAATTAGGCGTATCGATGATTACGACGAAACGAGCTGTATAAAAGCCAACGAATCCTCCTCGCGATTACATAACGGCTCCTGAAAGCGACTTGACTTACGTACTAAACCGGAGATGGAGATTTTTCCGATAAGGCTGGACGTCTCGACGAGCCACTCGAGCATTCGATCGTTTTCGCGCAGGAGCAGCGATCGATGCCGTTGCACATTTGGAGCTGGTGTTCGCCTATTTGCGCGCCTGACATTCTTTCCAGTGAAATAGAATCGTATTCGTGGAATTACTCGGATAATTGTGGGACACATGCGTTCCTCGCACGGGCGCCACGCACTGCGAAAGCACGAGACGAGACTCTTGAGGGGGAAATAAGAGACACCGAGAGCAGCGTGCGTGCACAATATGGGTATGCGTGCTAGGCTCGACATCTGTCCGGAAGTGCGTAGCCGCTGCTGCTACCCGTCCTCCCTGCATTTTCATTTTCATTTGCATAGTCGCGTATCGGCTCTACGACACGCACGACGACTCGAGTGTGACTCGTGCTCGTGAATTACGCCCTCGAATGTACGATCGAAGGGTGATGTCGCTGTTCTCGAATTTCGTGGAGCATCCTCGCCGATAATGGAAGCACTGTGAATTGGTATAAGTTGAATTATGAGTTATAACAGGTTTCGCCTCCGCGTAGCCCGCGCCTCCGTTTTGCGATATGCAAGATAACTCGAGTGCAACTCGTTGCCGCGAATTACGGCGTTGAGCGTACAATTGAACAATGATATCGCTGAACCTGGTCCATCGTTGGAAATTGCCTTTGCTAGAACGAATTTACCGGAAACGCGTAATTCGAGAAGAGAAAGTCTAAAATGATATGGAGATAAGTAGCGTCGACTTTTAAAGGGGTTATTTCGGTACCTGGATATACTCGATAAGACTGTATCGTCTTACACGATTGCGCATTACGATTTCTTACGAACTACGATGCAGGATAGGTGTCGAGCATTGCGTAAAAATTCTATGCTTGCCTGGATACAACAAAACTCTATACTTCGTGCCTAAAAATACTATACGTATCTGGATAAAGACTCAACTATGTCCGCGCGCATGCGCGACTTTTCGCACTTACTTTCCACGGATTATCTCGAAAGTACCAATGCGTCTTTCTCCTCTCTTTCCTTCGCCATTGCTGTTCTACCTTTCACCTTGACTTTTGGCTCCTCCTCTATTCCCAGTCGCTCGCTTAATCCCGCATTCGGATCTTCAGAGCTTCGATTTAGCGGCAATAATTCTGCGCCGCGACTCTCCGCGTCCGGATTTACTCCTGGTCATAGATCCACGGAGATTCGATCTGAAAATATACGTTACCGCAGGAGCACGCGGCTGAAACGACGATAATAATGCTCGCGACGAAAGCAATGCTCGCGGATGCGGAATAAGCTGCGCAGAATAGACGGTGGAATATGCAGGAGTCCGCTTTTGAAGTTGCACGTCCGAGCGGCCGAGGCCCGAAGATAGAAATCCGTTGCACGTTGGAAATTCGTTTAATCCGCCGTAAATCGTGGGACGTCTGCGTTTTCTTGCGTAATCCTTAACTCGTGGCGCATACTTGCGTATTATATACTAGGTACGGCATTAGTGGCCATTGATGCGTAGCGGCCGTTTTGGTATTCCTGCAGCACCTTTCGCTGCTAAAGTCATTATACAAAAATCGACCGATCGAAAGCGAGTAAATCTTAGTCCTCTATCTTCATCGAAGTGTACGTTCTGTTTCATTAAATACACGTATACAATGAACCTAGGATACCTAGCTATTGAAACCTTAGATTCTTAAAAACGATCCGTTAAAATCATAATTTCCCTAATTCCACAAAGTGAGCTCTAAAACGATTACTTCGAGAACGATCTATAAATGTTTATTCGCCTAGTATCGATCGTCCATAATTAGCATTATAGCATCACAGTATCAGTGTACTAAGTAAAGTATAGTATTACAGGAAATCCTGATAAACGATATTCTCAATCAGATTCCCAGAGCATAAGGCGGTCCACGATGCGTCGGTTGCCAGAAAGCCGCTGATCCGCACGGCGGTGCACGAGATTTCGGGAAATCTCGGCGAAACGCGGTCAGGGATGGCCGGTGGAAGAAAGACAGACGCACCGGCGTGGGTTTAATCTCGCGTTGACGTAGGTCCAGGAACATCAAAGTTCCACTCCGCGATACCCGTGGCGCCGCCTTCGCACGCGTGTTAACCCCCGTCGCACGAAGCCTTGATTTCAGATAGACAAAATCCTTCGCCGCACCACTCGCGATCATCTCGATATGGACGCGCGCAGCGCTTAATAAGAAATCTAAATAAGGAGATACGATCGCTGGGATCGGCCGCTTCGAGTGCGTCTGCGGACGTACTTTCCTCGATCGCGCGGTACATCGATACGCGAGTTTCGTACCGTTTTTTTTTTTTTACGTAATCTTGACACTCGATTTTAATCTCCCATTATTTTTGTCTAGCTAGAATTAGAATCTTCGCCATTGTGCGTCGGTGTGAACCGAAGGACGGGCTCGTGTGTGGGTTCTTTGTGCGGCGCTGCTCCAACATCGGACCTGGAGTGGCCACGCACAAACACGCATGCCGGGCCGGCCTAGCCGTCGCACAGCTCGGCGATGAGAGGGTGAAATTAAAAATACCGTGAAACCCTCCCTTGACGCGGAGGCATCTCTCTGTTTTGCCGTGGCGCATTCAGGGCCGTCGAGCACGAAAAAGGCGCCCCGTTTACCTTTAGCGGGGCGTTCGATCGGGGCCTCGGAGGGTTTTATAAACTATTCACCCTTTTCCCACCGGCTAAATATGCTTATTCGTGCCGTTACTAATTGGTTAGCCTTCACCCTCTCGAAGGATAGTCCTCTTCGGGAGAAAGCTATCGGGGGCGACCCGATCGACTTCGTTTCCTTCACAGTCTCATCCTTGCGCTGTCTTTAGCCCTGTGCGCGTTTAAAGAGATCTTGGTTTATTTCGTCGACGGAATATGGATGTAGAGACAACATCAGGATCGTCGAGATACGTATCACGGTGGCAGTAGGTAGGAGAGTTTAGCGTGTCACGAAGCGCAATTCGGAGTGAAAGTAATTTACTCTAATTTACTAGTGTATATATATATATGCGCATGCAAGAGGCGCGGGATGAAATTCAATCCCATTTTATTATTCGCGCGATCTCACCTGGAAACAGAGACTCCAGGGAGGTGCTCGAGGAGTTCGAGCGAAGCTGGCGGAGGGAGGGAGAGGGTTCTGGTATTTGCCACGCACTGCTCGGTGGATATACGTAAATAAACCCATTATGCCCGCGTATCTTATTATAAAGTACAATCCGCGTTCGGTGATTGGGCGAGCACGCCAAATCGTGTTCGCGGTGATTTACTCGAATCCCAGATGAATATGCATACGACGCCCTGGTTCTTCATCTCGGTTAGAAAGTAAGATATAATTGTGGGATATTACGGCTGACCCATGCGAACACGATCTGGCGTTTTATCCCGCATTATCTTTTTAATACCTTCTCGGTGCCCCTCAGCATCCATGACGCGCGAGAAATGTTCCGCGCGCGGGCGAAGTGATTTCCAAAAATGTGGGCGATCATGAGTGAACGTGGCGCCACTCAAAAATCCCGTCGAGCGTGGCTAACGCCGAATTTTTCCGGTAGACTTCTTCCGACTCTCCAGACTTTCCTTGGTTACCAGACTGGTTTTTGCGCCATCCAAATCCCCCCCTCCTCTCCTCCCCCTTCCTCCTTACACGGCCACCGCCGGCTTCCTGTACTCGTGGAAATTAATTTTCTCGCTCCTCCGAGAAATGCATGTGCATTAAGAGCAGCGGCGTGCCTCGCGAGCCTCGAGTGAACACATACCGCTCCATTTCGAATGATATTACGTTCCTGCCCTCTTCTCGCTTCGATAGAAGTGAAAACATCCGTGGGATATTCAGAAATATTCCGTACCGGCGGGCTTTCGCGGTAAGTTTATTTATATTCCATGCCCGGCTTTGGCTCTCCGCGGAATTCCGCGGATAACGCATCGGAAGCGCTTTAGCGGGCCTCAGCCGGTGGCTGGATGCGCAGGAGAATCGAAGTCGGGCGTTTTCAAAGCACCGGCGAAAGGGCACTCGCGCCAGGAAATCGTGGCTGCGCGCGCATCCCCATTTTATTTCGTTCCGTCAGCAGCGCCCGCCCCCAAGCCCGGCCGGCGGGGATCCGTTTTTCGTTAATAACGAGCGCACCGAATCTCGTTTACACGGAATAAGGAGAGCTGAATCTGGTTCGTTTCTCCTTGCAGATGGTGGTGGAAATTGATTATACGGTGGAGGAGGGCGGCTGCACGGCCCAGGGCGATGTGGCTTGCAAGTGGGGAAACTCGAGGAGGTGATAACGACTTCTGACCTTCCGTGAGAGACCCTGCCGTGTCGGAAAGGGCCCTGCCATCGATCGTAAAATAAAAGGCTCGCAAGTCAGAGGAGGAAGAAGAGGAAGAAGAGGAGGAGGAGGAGGAGGAGGAGGAGGAAGAAGAAGAAGAAGAAGAAGAAGAGGTCGAGAAAGGGGAGGGCGACTAAGGAGAGGAATAACGAAGCCGGAGTGTGCGAGAGGAGGAGAAGGAAAGTCACGCAAAGTGGGCGGAGGGGAAGGACGTAAGGGACGGTAGGAAAAGGCCGAGGAAAGGTCGGTAGGGGGGAAGGCGCAGGGGCCACCTCTCGAACCACCCTCTCCCCGCTGGGCTCGCAGCGGTCAAATTTTTCAGAGGGAAACTCCTGAAACCGACATCACTCTAACCTCCTATATATTTAAACTTCTACCTTGAGAACATATACCTCGTATGTACAAGTACCTTCAAACTTAAACCTCTTTCGCAGCGCAATAGTGCCTAGGCCCCTCCAGGAACGCAATTACAAATAATAACGTTATATACGATACGAGATTTAAGGAATACGATTTAACGCTAAGGCGAACGTTGCGCCGCATCTCTGACCTCTTGAAAGGGAACCAGGGGATACGTACACACATATATATATATATATATACATACCATATATATATAGATCCACCCAAAAAGGGGAGTTACGCGAGTGTGCGGCCGTACAAGTCGTTCTACCTGTACATCCACGCGCGCGTGTTTATGAAGATTTATCGTAGGAGCGCGATACGTGCGTATAATCCCTCTGGCGAGGCTGCACCGTCGAGCATCATCGCGCTTCTCCCCGCACGAGTCGCCAGGAAGGAAGGACAGAAAAGGTGCCGCAGGGCCGAAGAGGCACGTCTAATCGGCGCCGATTCAGAAACACCGTGCTCCCTCAGGCCCCACCCGCCACTCCAGCCTCCCCCCCAACCCCACTCGCGACTCTACAAACCAGGACAGCGAAGTACCTGCAGACAAATATATTTATAATAATAATTTATAACGATAGCGGTACCGATAGTAATAACGACATTAGTGATAATAACCGAGGGCAAAGAGAATAATAGTAACGACGAGTAAGTGGTGAGCCAGGAGCAAGAGCCGGTGACGTTAACGAAGGAAGGATCGTACAAACGGAGTGTGAACGCTTATAATCATACACGTGCTACGCTAATGTAATCCACATCGGCGTTAATCTACTCAGCGATAGCGGGGCCTGTTCTACATATACGATAGAGGTATGTGCACGAATTTATTTCGCATTGCTGCAACGACCGCCACCGATGTGGATCTCCCGAAGCAGCATCGCGCGATGTTCTCTCCACGCTTTGGGAGATCATCTCTCAGCACACTCGCGACTCTGGCGCCAAGTGGCGCGGGGATACAGCCGTAGGAATACAATAGGATTTCGATCGATCGCGATGCTCCGAGCGCCGTGCCAGAAGTCGCGCGCTTTCCAAAACTCGTCGATACATCCGCGCGATCGCGGGACCGATCGCGGAGTGGTGGGGGGGAACTTTTACCCCGTATCGGTCCCCAAGGATCTCCATTCTTCTCGATAATTGCCATCCTCCGCCTTAATGCACCGGCTAAAAAGCGTCGCGGTGTTTACCGGTGAAAGGTGCGCCACACTTTTGGTGCACGACGAATCGGCGCCTATCTCCCGGACCGATCTTCATTCTCCTGCCGGGGCGCGTAATTATCGTCGAATTCTTTTACGATCGCTGCTCGACATTCGGCCTCTCCCCTCCCCCCCCCCCTCCTCCCTTAGCTGGCGATTCACTTTCACTCTGTACGCACGGCGAACGCGCGAGTTTCGTTTCTCCCACCGAGAGGGGCTCGCTTTGGAACCTCCAAAAGCCCCGTATGAGCCTCACGTTCGAGATCCAGTTACCGGGATCCTTTCGCGCCGCCGCGGCCTTCGTTTCGACAGCCTCTGACCCATTAAGCTTTTATCAATTTGAACCGGTAGCTTAGCCCCTTTACACGTGGAACGCGCTTGCATCGTTAGCGCGCGTGTACGCTGATATTCCTGGTCGCTTTCGCTGGAGTGTGTATTACTCGAGTCATTGCTTTCGTCGTTGGTATCCTTGAAAAGACGCTTCTCGATATACTATTGTGTTTGGGTTTGAAAGATGAAGATCGGTGGTACGGGTATATCGTACATCTTCTTGCATTAATCGCGACATCATGATTATTTATAAGAGAACGTGCGAATGAGTACATCAAACACCGTGCTGAAGATCGCGAGGACGTTTCAAACCCAAACTTCCATGGCTCGCGAATCGCGAGGGAAATTATGAGGTCTACTGAGAGTTTCTAATTAACGCTTTCTATGGGCGAAGTGTTGATCCAACACTGTTAATAATCGCCGATCAGTCAAAATAACCGAATCGGTGATTTCTTAGAAAAGTATATCGATAAATAATCTTGATAATCAGCATCTGTATAATCGAACGACCTTTGGAATTTCTCTCGAAATTTTCGAACGCATCTTCGACGTTTCCAGAGGTTGGGCGATACTTTCTCCTGGATCGAAAATCACGATGATCGTTCGGTAGCGACACGGAGATTATTACGAGTTTTCAGGCCAGTTTCTTTAACCACCCGACGCGATGAACGTACCGCGAAGACTGCGAGGATCCTCCTGGGAGAGTCGATCGTGATCCATCCTGCGGAGGATCATTTGAAGTTTCGTTATTGTAAGAATATAACGGATACCACGGCTAGTGGTTTGGCTCGAAGGCAGCGGAGAGTCATTGTCCGGCGTTTACGTGACGAATTCCCCGCGCTCGCTGTCTTCCCGGGCATCGCAGTGTCGTCCGTGGCCATGCCGACAGCATTTTAAAACCTTTCTAAGAAACGCGAGTGGACACCGCCGCGCGATACGTGCGATCGTTTTTCTCCCTACACGTGGGGAACTTCTGGATTTCCGTTTTTAATCCTATATAAATATAGTCACCACTGGATTCTCGCCCTCCTACCATATCGTGTAATCTCGTTCCCTCAATCCTTAACGCTCTGAATATCCTTCTATATCTTTACCTTAAAAAATATATACCGTTTATTCATTTTATGGGATAAGCGAGTAATTCGATGGATTTCACTAAGCGTACTTTCTTTGCGGTGAGTTAATATATTAATGTACGAATCTGGAAAGGGATAATAGAAGATTTGGGAGGAGTCACGTGAATATGTGGAATATTTCTTTTAGGGTAGCTGATATTTAATTTGACATTGTACGATGGTTCGTGGTGTGAATTAGCAGCTTTGGCGAATGTTCGGAATGACTTTGAGACTATTGTATTACAAAGAAGCCTCGAGTTTATAGAAGCGAGGATAGGTTTCGCGGCGCGACTCGAGGTAGCAGATTGTCGTTCGGGAAATAGGATAGGAAAAAATGGCTAGCTTTACAGTTAGGGAGAGCTCGTTGAAATTCTCGACAGACGCGCTTCACGCGTGCTTCGATTATTTCTTTCCCGTCCCAAGAAGCGCGCTCGTGATTTCGCGCCAAGTTCTCCGGCCATTCTTCCACGAGTTGTTAATAGTACACTGTTGTCTCGAGAAATAACGATGGGCCGCTTTTTGCGCGCGCGAATAACTTGCAAAACTGGCAGAGAATTTTCCAACGCCCCAATCCTCCCCAGTTAGTCCACATGGTCCCCGATGGACTCCTTTGCACCTTGCACATTCTTATTTCGATGTATACAATAGCTTCTACCAAGGTTAAATCATCTCATTTCGACGCGCACAAGAATCAGTGCATCGAACTCGAGGAGACATCCGCATTATAGTCTTCTCACATCAGCGTTTACACGCTCTGAAGGGCCAAGGACCTGCGGCGCACAGGGGCCACCCCGTGAAATCGATTAAGGCGCGTTCGTTTGGCGCACCTGAAGTCCAGGGCTAGAGAGGTACGCCCGGTGTCTCACACGCACACGACACCCATACGACTGCGGCAGTATGCACGGTTGCGACACTTGTTTTGTGACCTGGATATCTCCGTTGCTTCACTCTACCCACTACCTCGTATACCCACTTGCCCCCGCCTCCACCCTCCGTTCAGTGCAGAGCCCGACCCGTCGATTCCATTCGAATATCTCGTTCAGCATTGCCCCTAGGCCACGTGCCACGGCACCTTGGTGCACACGCCGCCCTTTCTCCGTTCATCCCTTAACCTCTTTTCGGACTTCGTCCCTGCCCTTTGATCGCTGAACCTTTCGGGGGAAAGGTTGCGTGTCGGCTGAAGGGACGATCCTTGGCTACCTTGATAAATCATTGGGCGAATAAACCTGACTTCTGGGTCTTACGAGAGAATCGCTGGCCCTTGAAAAGTCCAAGTCTAGGCATCGTGTACCTTTGTTGTATCGAAGGAATAATGGATCATTATATGCTAACGCGTGTAATGGATTTGGAATTGATTTCGGATTATATAGGATTTGTATGTTTGTGGATATGCGGGGTATGTAGAGGTTTTTAATGGAGTATATGGTGATCGATTAAAACCGAGTTAAGGTCTGACTTTGTTGTCGGAGCGAGGACCCTTTGTGGGGTCAGGAAATGTTTTTTTCTTTATTTTTCCCCTTGTCCGCCCGTCGAACGTGTCTCGGTCATGGAATGGTATTAGAATCGTGGCGTGCGCGTACTGCAAACTCACGAAGGCTGTGTGCGAATGGATCTTGGCACAATGACTTTGCTACACGGCTATTGTCGGTTGTGCGTGTCGCGCAAATAACGAACCCTGATGCGAGAGTCATGCCCGAGCGTCACAAAGTATCCATGGCCATAAAAGGATGGCGGATCGACCTCCATCTGAAATCGCCGGCAGCGCCATTTATGGCCTTAGTTATCTCATTTTAACAACAGAAATCCCCGAGTCGTTTCGTGCCTCGTCCCCTTCGACGTTCTCGGTCGATGCCTGCTACCTTTGGTATTAGAACTACGATCGTATCTTCACGATCGCCTTCCTGTTGGGTCAAGAAGCTTCCAGGGGCATAAAAAATTGGCGAAAAGTATCGCTTCACGAAGCGCACCAGGTCTGCGATTTCTTAAAAGCCTCCAAATTTGCAATGCTCCGTTTTAAGAAAAGGACCATCGTTTCACCGTGACACGTGAATCATTGAATAGATCTATTTATTTTTTTACTCTAGGTAATCATAGTATACCTCGGTACGTGTTCATCCTCCAGATTTGCAGTGCTCCATTTAAAGAAAAGTACCATCGTTTCACCGTAACACGTGAACCATTAAATACATCTATTTATTTTTTTACTCTACTTTTTTTTCATAGATAATCATAGTATATCTCAATACGTGTTCGTCCTCCAAATTTGCAATGCTCCATTTAAAGAAAAGTACCATCGTTTTAATACGTGAACCATTAAGTACATCTATTTATTTCTTTACTCTACTCTTTTTCATAGATAATCATACTACACCTCGGTACGTGGCAATATCTAGTCCGTGGTACCAGCGCGCTACAGCGCGTGACCCTCCGAATGACCTTTGCGAGCGGCTTCGAAAAACAAACGAAAAAGAAGCGCACGGAAATCCGTTAGGCGTCGCACGCGCGTCACGCGGATTTATCGAGGCTCGGTCCGTGCGAATTTCTCCGATTTCTTAAATCAAGGCGTTTCGACGTTTCGCGCCCGCACAATACAGAATCAAGCGTACAAGTGATATTCGGCATAATTCACGCTCCGCGGGAACGTATTCCCCGATATATATATTCGGCCGGTGCAGAAGTTTATAAGGTAATAAGAAGTGACGGGAGAGCAGGTCCAAGGAGCATTAAACTCGCACGAAATCCCGGTAAGGAAGACGCGGATTTTACGAGCCCGCCCACGTATGCAGAATGGCAACGACGTTGGGGCATGTCACGTAAGACACCGTCGTGTGCGAGAACGAACGGAGGGAGACGCGAGGAGGAAGAACGCTCTCATGACGTACTTGCCGCTGGCAAGGTGATCGTTCCTCGGCCGGGCCTCCTAACGCAGCAATTAAAAATCAAAAACGATGTCTTTCCCCACCGATCTCTTTACCCTCCCTTTACTCATTCATCCTTTCCTCTGGTAAGACCTAAGTAAGTAGAACATCGAGTAGATCTTGCAGAGAAGACGTACTCCACGGGAGAAATTAAAACTCGTAAGTTGGAGGACGCTCGTTTGAATTATCGTACACGTTTGTTCTCTTACGTAACTCTAGGCTCACCCCGGAACAAAAGCAACGATAGTCAAAATTCCCAAACCGCCTTGAGCACAAAGGTATGGCCGCGAGAAGGGGGCTCGTCCCCCCGACAAAATCCGCGGGCCGAAGCAAGCGATGCGCGCGATACCCCGCAAGGAGGTCGGACAAATTAAACGCGCGGGAGTGATCGAAAATGAAACCGCAGGATGCCGGCAGTATCGAGGGCCCGCAAAAGTTGGGAACAATGGGTAGCAGCAACAAAAGGCAACGCTCGTTGATTTCTAATCGGAGCGCGGCCAGTAATGACCCACTACCGACTGCCACGCTTCCAGGCCTCCTCCCCCGCCGGTCATCCCCCTCCCCCTCCCGCGCCAGGATAGTACGGACGAGCCAGAACCGGAGGGTTTTGTGCCTCGGCGCCAAACAGGGATTTAAAAGAGCAGGCGGGGATAAGCGGGACAGGTTTTTGAGGGGGATGAAGGCTGCCACCGGCGGGATCCATTGTGCGCGAACGGCATGTAATCTGCGTTAGGACTCCTGAAACTCTGGCGCGGCCAATGATGCCGACGAAAGCGCGGAACGAAGACGGGGAGAAAACGTGGCTGGTCGGGGAAAAAGAGGAGGCGCGGGTACCGCGAGAGTGATGGAGAAAGAGAGGAGAGCGAGAGAGGGAGGAGAGAGAGAGAGAGAGAGAGAGAAGCCGACGAGCGTTGAGACTGTATTGATTTCCATTCCGGGCCGTCTGGCTGTAGTCTAGTCCATATCCGGTGCTCTTCGCGTTCTCGCATCGCGGCGCACATACGGCACCATCGACGCACGTGCGTCTACCTGCATCGAGAGGAATCCCAGGCCTTCCCTTCTTTCCCCCCCCCCCCCCCCTTTTTCAAGGGGCACAAGTCGCCGGCTGAAATTGAGAGCCGCGCCGCGGCTCCGTGCGGGGATGCGAGGGGAATTTCGAGTTATCCTTCGGTGGACGCCGCGGACTTTATTCCGAGCTGAAATCGAGGCCACTCGAGGAAATTGGGGGGCCACGGTGTATCGGTATATGAGTTTAGGGTGGATTCCGAAGCAGCCAGTATATAAAATGGAAAATGTTCCGGAGGTGGGATTGGATTTGATACGAATTCGGAGTTGCGCCGAACGATTTGGAAACGCACCTTGCTCTGGACAGATATCTGATATCCTCCAGATGAAATTGCGTGGTACGGTAGTTCGAATAGGAATTAGAGCCTCGATCGTGTCGATCTGAGAGAGGAGCCGATCGTTCCTCCTCGAAACTCGGGTAGACGTCTCGAGAGGCAGATCAGCTCTTTTTCGTCCTTCCAGGCGTGGGATCGTAATGAACGGTGGCTTAATTGCGATACGGGCCTTGCGGCCCCAATTGTGTCGCGGTGAAAGCAGCGACGTGCGTTCCTCCTCCCCCCTCTTCTTATTTTCCGCCCCTTCCGGCGAGCGAGGCCCGATGCCGCTTCGGGCAGGAATTCTGACTCCGCGAACGACCGGTTCTTCCTTGGGTATCGATCGGGCCGCGCTCTGCCGTCTGCTGAGTAAGCGAGCGTAATTAAACCTAACCGTCGTTAAACCGCAAAAAAACCGGTTGCAATTAAAGGCGAGCACCCTTACGGCCGCTCTCCGCGGCTCGTCGGTTTCCATTGCATACGCGATCGCCCAGCGCGGGATCCTGCGTGTCGCGCTTTAACCCCTTGCGATCCTGAGGAGAGTATGGATCGATGTTGAATTCCTTGGCCTTGATGCTCTGCGACTGTCGTTTACCTCGATCGAGAATCGAGTCTTGGATACTTCTCTTATCACTGCCTATCGCGAAACTTTAACGTTGCAACTGGCGAACGAGTTAAAACGACTGGTTCGTTAGTAACTTGTTTCAAATAATCCTTCTCTTCTTCGTAACGGTGTACCTTGTACAATTTCGCGATAATTCGTCTTTGCGCTGTGGCGATGATTGCATCGATTTATTCCCATTTCTCTTATGCTGCCTTTATTGCTTTAAAGGTACACGTGGTGTCCGAAACAGTGTTCATCCTGTATTACGAAGTACACCTCGAATATAGGCAGCGATAGATAAAATATCTTATACGGACACGCGATCACACATACGATACCCCGAACATCACCGCGACGTCCCGATCCCTTTCCCTTATCACCTCTCGCGATCCTCCAGCGATAAGGAGGCAACAATCGATTCTTATGCAATCATCCTTATCCGCGTGAAGACGCGTATCAAGATTACCGTGCAGAATGCATCGTGAAGGAACCCTTTGAAATACAAACTAGGTTCATCCTTGTCCAAAGAGGAACGCCGCCAAATCATCCTGCGCGCGCAGCTTGATCGACATTCGAAATTATCCGCGCAGAATTTCCAGTCGCCTATCTACCCTCCTGAAAATTCACCTTCGACTCCCGTCGCTTTTCTGCGAAGGGCGCAGGATTTTGAAAAAAAAAAAAAGAAAAAAGAAAAAAAACAGTACCCACGCTCGAGAAGACCGAGGGCGGATAGCGAGCGCGTGGATGGAGGAAAAACGGGGCGGGGGTTGGAGGAGGGGGGAAGCGGAGGGCAGTGGGGGTCTATAGAACGGGGCCAGTACACCTTCCCTATTTATGATCGCGAGGGCGAGAATGCACGCTCGCTGTAGGAGCAAGAAAGAAACGGCAGTGGCGATCCAACGGGGCATGCCGGCGTGTTCCACCGGCGTTATAGGCACGGGGTATTGATTCCACGGCATAAATAGACCGCGGTCTCTATTATTCAAAATGCGCTCTACCCCAACCGACGGACAGTGCCGACAGCGCCGCGCCGCTGGAAAATAATAGCGCGGCCCTGGCTTTTGCCCCAAGCCCCTCGACTGGGCATTATTTTCGGATTTCGACACTCTGACCATACTTTGACTTTCCTCCCCCGCAGTACTTTAAAGCTGACGAGGAAAGATTTGGGCAGGAAATCGGGCACTCGATTATAGTAACAGGGACTTTTGACTTAGGACGATTCGCGAATGGAAATGGATAGATCGCTTGGCCAAAGGATACGTTATTTCGAAGTATTCGTGGTTTGTAAGAGGTCAACGTCCTTTCGGAGTATTGAGAAGCATTTCGGGTGCACTTGCATCAATTTTAATGCTATTTTTGTTTCCTTATCCCGCTGGGCACTGTTTTGCTACTTAGATAATCGTGTTTGCGGAAAAGTGAGCATTGCGCCGTATTATATTCCTGGAGGAACACTTGTCGGATGTTCGAGTGGACGAAAGAGTAGGAATAACTCGTTTCTCTTAGGAAGCTCCGCAAGAGGTGGTCGATTTTCTGATATTATTGGGATATTTTTTGCGGGCGAGGAGATGACGGTATGTGCCGAGCAAAACGATAATGGTGTACCTGCGGGATCGTCGTTAGGACGCAGATCGGTTGCTCCTCGAGGACATCCGATCGCGAGGCTCCGCGGAACGTTAATCTGTCGTGCGAAGTCGGTGTACGATTGCAATCACCGCGTACATTGTGCAAGAAAGAAGCGCGGAAGGGTTCGAAATTGTGGAAGGGAGCTGAATTATACGTCGTTTTCTCGGATCATCCTGCGGCGTCGCATGCAACACTACGTTGTATCCTCCCTAGAAATGACTCGGCGATGGGTACAGCCGCACAAGTGCGATAAAAGCAATAATAGCGCTGCGAATAGCGCAATCGTATTAGCCCTACGCGATTCGAGACAAGTCTCCCGAGAATGAAGTTATTCGAGTTACACCGTAAAGGCACTATGTATCTACACACGCATAAAATATATTATATAATATATATAATACATAATAAAAATATATATATAAAATACATCATTAAATTACACATACAATGACGTGCTTGGTACAGTAAAGCAAGAGAGTAAAATGTTCCGCTGAATAATCGACGCACCGAAATAATGGAAACTCTTCGAAAATCGGATTCGACAAAAATTTGGGGGATTTTTAATCATAAATTGCGTATGAGCAATTTTGTCTCGTCCGGTAGTTAATTGGAGATAAAGGCGCCTTCTCGATGCTCGTCGATAAAAGGAAAATCAGGCTTGGATTTGCTCGGTTCACGAGCACGATCGTCGCAAAGCCGTCGATTACGGTAACGTCGAGCGATGACCGACATAGTGCCGCAGAGCGATAAGGGATTTTTCCACGTTTGTTTCCCCGCTCCGCTGACGTATCTCGTAATCTGATAATATTGCGAACCCCCGCTCCCTCGATGTTATGAAGCCAGGATCTCGAAGAAAGGCGAGTGCAGCGGACTAAGATTAATTTAACTCGGTTTCACCTTGGCTCTTGCCTGACCCCTGCCACCCCCGCGCCTCGCCTCGCCTATCAGCCCCGAGTATCCCCTCGTCTCTCTCGCCCTCCTCCCGCCATTATTACGGCGTTGAGGCCGAACCTCGAGGCGCATTCGTCCCTTGCTTTTCAGCGGCTCGAATCATTAGAACTCGCCTCTCCCCGCCGTCTCTTTTTTTCTTTCTCCTCGCTCTCCTCTTTCTTCGCGCAAAGAAGCGCTTGACGTCTTCCCCCACGGAGATCAGCCGAGAGTGTACAGAGCGGATGTCGCCCTCGCGGCCCGCGTAAAATTTCGTTCTCACCGATTCAGCGTACCGTGGACACGCGTTCTTGCGGGATTACCGAGGAGACGCGGAGACGCTGAGCTCTACCGGTTTACCTGGATCCACAGTCGGCCACTCTAATCGCGCTGATTCCGATTGCTCGAGTATATTAGGTTGTCCCTTCGCTGTCTATACACAGCTGCGTCCTCGGGTGATGTTTATACGAGCACGAAGCTGTAAGCGTAAATTATGAAATTAATGTCGGGCAAAAAATGTCGCGCGTACTCGTTTCCTTGGAAAAGATAAAACACTTTTGGGACGATCTAGTATATGTGTACAGGTGAATCTACGGAGGAGGGAATGCAGGAGACAGTAGAATGGTTCATCGCGGTAGAAAAAGTCGGTGCATTATGCAGAATGCACTTCCGTCGAGAAGCTGTTTTACGAGCTGGTTGTCTTGCACGGAAGTAGAGGCTCGCCTGAATTCAATTCGTCAGGACCTGCTCCTTCCATCCGTAGCGCCGGGTTAAGCGGCGAATGTAACGAAAGGCGCGCTGAATTCCTCCGCCCCTTCCGATATTACCGATTAGCTCTGGAATTACGAGTCTACTACCGATCGTGCTCTTTGCCTTTCTATCGTTCCGCAGCCAGAACCACGTCGTTTCTGCTGACCCATTAGGGCGTGTGAAACCATTATACGTTCCAGGGTTATAGGAGCGCTCAGGCCAGGAATTCCCTCCGATTCGGCGGGGCCGCCTTTGATCGATAACGCCTTAATCGAGCCGCGAAAAATGGCGCACGCCCATTTCCCTTCCTCGTCCTCTGTCGCCATCGACGATCGATGTGCCACGCACTTTCTACCATTTTAACCGCCTTTACCGTCCGCGGGGCCGCGGATACTCTCCCAGGTTAAGACACGAACCCAACTTTCTAGCCTTTCACGTACAAAGTGTGATTGACTATTACGATTCGGGAGTGATCCCTGTTGTTTGAATAAATAAACTTCGACTTTTTTTTTTCTCTTCTCGTACCTCTTGCGTGGATTGTTTCGAGGCGTTGAAGTTATTTTATCTTCCAGGTTCTTTTTTTTGTATATTAATTTTTGGTACTGTGCACTAAAATTGTATTGGCGTCTGATATACTGTTCAAGGTGGGCTCTAAACCATTGAAGCTACACTGTATATATCGCGTGGAAAAACCAGAGGTGATAAACGCGATTCGAACCCGGACTTCCCACGTGGAAGTCCGTCTATCCACTATATACACAACCGTAGTTCCCTTCCAGAAGGTCTGTAACCGTTCGATTTTCGATTCGATTCGATTTTCCATTCGAGGTTCGATTTTCGATGAACAGCAGGTAAGAAAGTTGGCAGAGAATTTTCAAGAGGTCCGGGTGCATCGATGCGGAATGGCGATCGATTTGGAGAGTCACGGTGCAAAGCATGGTGGCCGTGATTTCATAATTAGTAGAACGAACGGTTAGGAATAAATTATCTCCGCGGCGGTGGACTCGAAGAATTCCCGAGGACTACCGCTTTTTGGGGTAGGTCGCGCTCGAACCGTGAGGCGCGTCTTCTAAATCACCCAGGCCGACGTCCGTAATTACGCGGGCCGCGCGGAAATAAATGCGTGCATCCCTCGGGAGACGCGGGGGATAAACGAGTCGGCGGTCTGCGCGCGGTCGATATCATTTCCATTATACGAATTTCCGCGACGCGCTCGAAAACATTCATCGCTAAACTTTTTCCCTCCCCGCACTTTATAATCCCAATTTTCTCCCATCACGTTAAATCAATGCGCTTTTCAATAACGCGGCCAAGCAGCGAAATCGAATTCCCGTCGCTTTGGTCTCCTCCTCGACGCTGCGCGGATGAAACGAAGTTTTCGACAACTCTGCGATCTCGCGATATTTATGAACCTCAAAATAGACGATCATCCTACGAATGACATTCTGCGAGTGTCGATCAGCTCGCAGCTCTCATCGGGGTAAAAGGAGAGACGTTAAACGATGTCCGTGCGATCGAGAGAACACGCTGAAAATATCCGAGAGAGAGAGGAAGAAGTGGAAGAAAATACTCGAGAGAGAAAGAGAGAAGTGGAAGAAAATATATGAGAGAGAAAGAAGAGTAGGTATTTTAAGAATCGTATATTACACTTTTACACGAGCGTGAGAATATGATCGTGGAACCTGCTGCCACGGACTAATCCACGAGGCGCGTATACGTCAGTTATGGTCGATATGGAAAACCGGTCCCTCTTTCTCTTTCGTCTCGCAAAAGCGCGAGTGGATCGAGTAGGTAAGGACGCGTTATCGATCCGGTCTTCATAAGTGCCCGTCGAGTGCTCTTCGAGACTTCGGCTTTTTCAACGATCGCGCCGAATTTTCGGAGATAAAAAAAATACCCCCCGATCGGCAGGAGGCGCGATAATAATTCAGGGCCACGACTCGTCCCGATATTTCGATGCTCTCGTTTATTTAAGTGCGCGCGGAGGGACGGTGCTTTCCGCATTTTGAGATTTTCACTCTCCCAGGAATAAAGCTGCGCGATGCTCGAACATCATTTTCCATCCGATATCGGAATATCCTTGATTGAAAGTTGCTTTGGGGGACTCCGGTATTGCGGCGAAGAAGAAGCCGAGAGAAACGAAGCCGGGGGTCGTTAAAAAATGTAGATCTCATACTCCTTCGTATACATTATCCTGGCCGTAATTTATTATGATCGCCATTAGCATATTCGCATTTTATCGATGTATAGCGCAAGCCGCCGGTAATAGATTAGCATGGCAAACGAATAAACGTGCGGTTCGAATAAAATATCGCGGATAATCGTCGATATTAATTAAACCGAAGTTCATGCTCCTCGATATTCCTTCTTTGATCTTATCCTGCCCTTCCATCTTCCTTGTCGTCCTCGTCGTACCTCTGCAAACGTCCACACACACACACACACACACACACACACGTCCGCAAAGCCGTCCACTCCGAACGTTTTATTATATAAATCGCCTTTATCGCCGCGATTGAAGAAAAATCGGCGCGTCGAGCGAAAGCTCCACGAACCGTGGAGCACCGTAAACGAAGCGATGAATAACATTTGCCACGTTGCGGCACATTCTGCGCACGGATAACGTAAGATTCCTGCACAGTCCTCCGGTGCTCGTAAAGGGTGTTTATCGTACATGGAAATGCGAACGTTCGCATTAGCGGCAGCCGGGGAGCGCGAGTCGACTTTACACAGGTCCTCCTCATGCGCTCATAGTTTTCATTGCTCTCCCTCGCATCATTTAAATCCCCTATCTGATTACTGCTAGATCGTTAACGGTACTTATGATAATATCAGAAGGGCGGGGGAGAGGGGGAATTGCCGCGAAAATCGTTACATTACCCTGGACTTTTACGAGCATCGTCTATTCCGGTGCGGAAAATGCGCCGCGATTTCTTCCCGCGATAGTTCGAACTAGGTCTTGGTCTTGCATTTCCAGCGGGCCTCGAGCGGGGAGCGATCCTTTCACCCTTTCTTCCGCGTGTTTGCGGCCCAGGGAATTAAAAGCGAGGAAAAGGTACGTCGCGTGCCCCGCGGATCGATAGCCGCCCTCGAAGTTGCTGCCGGTTCGTGCCTTGGGCCGAGCACGTCGGTTAAGGTGCCCCGGCATAAAGGTCACGATACATTTGGAACCGACCCGAGGCTTCCTGGGATAATTATCCCGGCAAATCACAGCACTTAACGGAGTTATTTACGTTGCGTGAAACGCGAACGTAAGGCGGATTGTTGTTTGAATAACGTGTCCCGGGATAAAGGGTACCGATGTCGGAATATACTTAAGCGGGGAATGGATGCCTTTTCCTATCGAAGGTTATCTCGTTTTATGGAATATTCGTTGCGATCGAGGTGGATAACATCGATCGTGCGTGGTATGATCGAGGGGAAAGAAGAATTGTATTTTGATGCTCGGGAAATTCACTGGAAAATTGTGTACAGAATGTTTTGCGCAGACATTTTATACAGGATGTTTGGAGAATTCATGTGGATTTGAGGGTTTGAGAAGCGTGGATCTTTATTGGTTATTTTGGGGCGATAAGAGGGAGCGGTGGATAGAGTATTTTTCTTCCGGCATCCTCGAAACGCATCGTTCGTTAACCTTACAGCCGTTTTGGACTATTCGAGTTGCAGCACGATATAATCACGTAATTTGCATTATCTCTCGACCGAGTTAATGATCCAAAATATCGACAGGTGTTGTCGCACGGTTTCCTCCGGTAACCTTGGGGAACAGACTTTCTTTAAAATTCCTGGTCTCGCGGCAAACGAATACCGTGTGCCACGCCGCCGCGTCTCGGTTCTGCCGACGAAATTTTCGAGTTTCCTCCGGCTTCGGCCGTACGCGAATGATTGGGCAAACAGCGCGCTTTCTAATGGTTTCTCAAGTCCAAGTTGGACGGTAATACCGTGATGTATAACGCGTGGCGGAGACGTGGATAAAGATGCGTGCAGCTCTGCAGAAACGAGGGCGACTGACGAGTTGTGCATTGAAACGTGAGTAAACCCATTCTTCTATAAACTTCACGGGGAATATTGAAGTAAGATATATTTTTGTTTTACCTGGAGAAACATATAACGTGGAATATTGCTAGAAAGCAAACTCTCGTTTAACACCAGCTGAAATATTACGTCGATTCTCGAAAAGAATCGTACGTTCTTTTCGAAAAACTCGCTCAACCTGAATCCTAGAAACGTCTTTTCGGATTTTCGCGAGTCTTATCGACGGAGCGACCGATGCTCGGTCTTCTGGATAATTTAGTAGGGCACTGGCTTGCATAATGATCGAGACTAATTAATATAAGCGATATTTGCGATGCGTCTCGCGGCGCCTCGATAAGCATCAAACGTACGTTCGAGGACGTCCAATGCGGGCCAAGGCGGTTTGTATCGTTGTGCCAGCCGTTGGTTTCAAAGAGGCGCGCATGTACTTACACTTTGCTACGCACAGCCTGCAAATGTCTGGCCCTTAGTTTCCGCAGCGACGCACGCCAGTCTGGAACGTTTAATATTTCAACTCGAAGCATGGAAAATTCTCGGGAATAAGATCCTGGAGGGGAAAGAATATTCTTAGGATTATCCGTGAAAACGAGAATGACCACTGGAAGGGTCATCGGATTATCCACGATTGGAACACGTTTAGTCATGGATCTTGGTAGCGAATATCCGCTAAATCGATCAGAATTGCACGACGGTCGATTGCGTGGCGAATGGAAAATCCCAATTGTCACGGTCAGAGCGGAGGAATTTCGATGACACACACAAAGTCCATGACACGTTATTACAATAGTCATGGAAATTAATTTTCGTCCATCGTGACAGTCGGCAGCGCGGAAATAAGAAGGAAAGTGAAAGTGGTAAAATTCAGGATACTTCGTGTCAGCATGCTGGTCAGCGAGATAAGAGCCGAGGGAAACGGAGGCTAAAGATCAATCTCAAGCCGCTGATTTATTAAGAGATGTTAATGGTCCACTTGACACGATTATCCAGAATCAAGGTGCCGTTCGAGCGAACCGTCGTATTCGCTCCTACCAAGGCGCGGATACGTTTAATAGACGCGAAACCGTCGATGGAGTGCCAATGACACGTCGAAAGAAATGTCGTGTCAATATATTTATGATAATCGTATGCCTGAATTTTTACGATCGGCGGTCTCATGCCTTTGCCGTGCAAAATCTTTATCGCGTACTCGGCTGGAATGCATTGAACTTTGTACCGTACAGTGTACTCGATTCGCAGTTCACTATCGATTGGGCTGTGCACGCCCGATATCCGTGACTTCCACTAGGCGACGATAATTGCACCTGGAGTAATTCCCTATTTCGTAAGCAAGCAACACCCTCTGCTCGTGCGTCGGCTGCTAAACTTCTTCTCGCGAACCTTTATGTTTCTCCGTCTAACCACGCCAGATTCCACCACGATTTTTCAGACGCTACATACGTACACATCGTGCAGCAGATGTACGAAAGTACTGCTTGTAAATCCGGATCAGAAAACCTTATCGATTTACGTCTACCATCCGCTCTTACACCGCACCGTACTCCCAACTAAGGATATAAAATAGATCCGTTCGCATATCCGAGTATTTATACTCGTATTTCACACCTTCAAGATTCGCCCTCGATCGTAGGACTAGAAAGTTTCATCGAACGACAGTCATCCTGATCCGAGATACGCGAGTGTCCCTCTACCAGGACACTTCCTATATCTATACCTACAACTCCACATCGTATTCGCCACTTCCAAAAAACCCGTATCCATCATCCACATCCTATTTTGACGTAGAGCCCAAATACAAACCGCAAGGTGAGTCGATGTACGGAGGCCATAAATTCCTTTGAGTCGGCCAGGGCCCAAGGCTCGTCGACAAAGGTCGAGTTTGCCAAAGAGCAGCGGATTCAAACGCCGAGTTTCAGGGGATAATAGCTCGATGGCTGAAAGGGTCGAATTCGAGAGGTAACGGAGGAAGCGGAGTCACGAGGGAGCGCACAGGCGGTTTGGCATTCCCCGAGGAAAAGACGTTGGCACGCGTTCGAGCGGTGGAAGACCGGTAACCCGATAGCCAACTCCTGCGCGAGGTAGCAAGGTCCTCTTAAGGGTAACCAGGTCACTCTCGATTCTCCTCCTTCCTCCGCCTCTCCTTCTTCTGGTTCACCTCCTCCGGCACTCGGCATCGCGGGCTCCATTCTACGGCCTCTGCGGACGGCCAATTTCCCGCGAAGTTCCCGGTCACGTTTCCCGGCTCCTTCCCTGAATTCCGTCCCCGACCTCGCGATAGCAACTCCACGACGCTTCGTACCTCGAATCGAAAGCTGGGCGCGAGAAAAAAATCGAGCTGGCACCCAGCTTTTTTTTCCCGCGATATCGTCTCGGATGGATCTTGAAAATTGTCTACAAATGGCGCACGATGAGAGAAAGAATGATTTTGGAAATCGATTTTATCGAGGTAATCGAACGGAATTGAGAATGAGCGAGCGATTATTCCTTGTGTTGCGACAACGCGTCGTGCGTCGTTTATATCGTTGCTCAGGTTTACTTGCGCTATGATGGATGTGTAAGTAGTGGTGATGGATGTTTGGAGGAGAGGTTTTCGAGGGATTGATATTATTCGAGATGTAGGTGCGCTTATTTTTATTTTTCGTGCTCTCAAAAACGCGAATTGGGACATCTGGCGGGTGGTGAGCGGGAGGGCGATCGCGTATTTCGTAAAAGTTGATAATTGGAGGTTAATTTGGACCGCAAAGCGTGTCTCTCTGATTTTCGACGTATGCCAGACAGCGATTCTGGCACGTAAACTCGCGTGTTCCAGTCCACCGTCCAATGATCTTTTCTCTTGGCACGACAATGCCTCCACTGTTCGTTAACCAATTATTTCAACGTGAGATATTTTCTGCACGTGCGTAACTTACGGAGTTTAGCCACCGAGATTAACCACCGGAATTCCTGTGCTCGATTGGCACCGTGCCCTTTCCGCACGTATATTCACCCTTATCTTTGACTCACTTCGAGTCGCACAGCCTCAAATAAAATTGGCTACTAAATGACCGTTGCAATGGTGCAGCGGCATCATCCGCCTCTCGGGCTTCAAATGATCGAGTAGGAGAGCGCGATTATGAAATATTAAGAATGCGGTTATAGTATATCACGATAATCGATTCAAGGATGTGATTTAGTGATTATTAGGGAAAAAACTTGATCGTCGATTATCGACACGCGGCACGCACCGATATTTGTTACGAGGTTTGAGCAACGCAAATGGTTTGATCGCGACAATGGCAGAAGCTTTATTCCATTCGCTTTTAGAAAGTTCATCCGCATTTCGGGCTCGTCCATCTGGACATCGATTTTGAATTATAAACCTGGGTTAGCAAGGTTCACGAAAAGTGCAAGGTCGAGCTCGAGGAATATACCGATAGTAACGTTAGTTTTATCAGATACGCCCAAGCAATCTAAAAGAACCAGCAATGATTTCTCATAAAATCTTCGATAATTGCGACTAC
Source organism: Ampulex compressa (assembly GCA_038496175.1). Lineage (NCBI taxonomy): Eukaryota > Metazoa > Arthropoda > Insecta > Hymenoptera > Ampulicidae > Ampulex > Ampulex compressa. Next base: position 178,049 of record JBCFXI010000298.1, read on the forward strand.
AAGTTTTGATATACCATCGTTTCATCGCCACGAGTGCGATGATAATAAACATTAATTTCTAGAAATCTCGATGTTCATTCATAAAGTATCCTAGACGCGTAAGCGTTATTCGATTCGACCGAATATCTTTCATTGTCATTCGCAGACGTCACCCTCCCCAGAAAGCGGCCAAATACAACTCGGGGTTAATCGTCCGCCAGAAATCACGAATTCAGCCGTGAAATCTATAAATACTTCCATCCGCAAGGCGTCCCCCACCGATCTTCGAGGCGCGCACCTCGAGTAGGCGAGCTTCGATCGCACCCCGGCCCCCTGACCGCTCGTTAATTTATCATCTCGACGTTTTAATTTAATACATCCTGGAGAACAAATCGGCCTCTCCCGTCGACGGGACTGACAATGAGAAATATAGGTCGTGGACTTGGCGAATCGCGGCGGCGGCACGGCCTTGTGCCAAAAATCGTTCCACGAACGAGCACCGCCCGTGATTTCTCGTCTCTTCCCGGGGCACGCGTCGCCCCCCTTCCTCCCCCCTCCTCTCCCGCCCCTCGAGTTGCATCCACGGCGCTTCCACGAACCGCCAGTGAAATATAACGAAAATATTTCACGCGGCAACCGGCTTTCCTCCTCGTTTTTGCTCCCCTCCTCTCCCCCCTCTCCAGCATCCGGGGCAAAGGGTTTTTGCCAACTGGAAACTTTATCGGGGACGTTTATCGTGGAAACGACGGCAAAATCCCTGGCATTGTCCCGAGCGACGGCACGTATTACCGATTGTTTGCCCCGCGAAATTGGGTCGTCTTTTAGCGCTCCTCGCGGTGTTTTCGACTTGGATCAACGGCACGTCCAACAAGGCTCTAAAGCTTGCCCGCTCGTTCCTTTGGCGCGCCCCGCCTACCGCCAGCCTTTGATACTTCGTTGTGTGCCTACGCGCATTGTAACTTCGCCGTGATCCACTTCCACTCGGGATTTTAATTACGCGCGCTTTTGTAACCTGCGTCAACGCTTCTGCGCATGCTCCCCCTCGGTGATTCGCGGATAGAAGCGAAGGTGATCGATCGATGATTTTGAGAGTGGAGCTGAAGGGTGGATAAATGTGTTGAAGTTGGATAATACTTACGTGCGATGGATTGTGTATTTTAATTTTTTGGTGAATGGCAATCAGCGTTGCAGAATAGGTTGTGGGTTAAATCATCATTGTAGCGAACGTCGAGAGTTAAGGATTGAAGGAAGGAGAAGCAATAGCATTGTGAGTCTCGGTTGGAGGTCCGTCCAGTCTTCGGGCTTAATACCGTGGTCCGCGATGATTTGCAAGCCATCTTAAGTGGCCAGTCTCAAGTCGGACGATTCGAAGAACGAGCGCAAAAAGTTAAATAAACACGAAGCATTATAAGTCCTTTAACGCAGAACCGCCGGCTGCTTTATCCACGTACCTAAAAATATCTATTATAAATATTGAAAAAGAAACACGCGCCAAGACTTATCAACCGAACCGCCTACCGGCGCGAAGATTTCCAATATCATATTAGCTCGTCCCAAAAGTTTCTCTCGTTTCACGAGGAAATAATACGCTTACAACATTTTCTATTTTATATCCTTCCATTCAATGATGTATACAGCTAGAAGAGAATCCGAAATAAAAACTACATTTCGAGGTTAGGTTCCATCTTTCCATAAACATTGGCAGATACAGCAGCGACACGCCGATAGCTGAAGACACTTTAGGGACAACCTGATACAACGCTTTAGATACAACGTAGCGATCTTTAAATGGTACAGAGGCAATTATCGTGCGTTTCGAAAGTCTTACGTTTCCAAGGGAAACGCGAGGCACAGGGTATCCGCAGACTCGACCCGACGAGGGCTTAAAAGTCCGACAGGGACCTTCGCGAGCCGTGCTCTCGAGGGCCACTCGACCCCGTGTGGTCCGCTCGAAGTTCGCTGGTCCGAAGGAGCGTTGAAAAATCGGGGAAAAGCGGCGTCGGGGGCATTGCATTACCGCGCACCATTCAGACTCGCATTCTGGCGCACTTGTGCGCCGTCCTATCGACACGTTCCAGGGACGGCGTATCCCGCTTTGTCCCCCTCCCCCTCCCGCTGCTCTTCCGACGTGTACCTTCCCTCACCGACGTCGGGCAACAATGCGCGGCCGTCTGCTCGGATACAAACCCCGGCATTGTCCCGCGGACAGTTTCGAAGGGTGTGGGAGGGCGAGAGGGAGGGCCTGTGGCAGCGCACCGAAGGAGAAACGTGTATGATATCTCGATGAGATACCGAGTGTCTGCCTTGACTCCTGAGCATAATATGGCCGTTCAGAGGCGCCCGTTCCGGTGCGGCGACGCGCAATGTCTCGTTGAAAATGGGTCTCGCGACGTAAATCGCGCGTTTAGCGGACGCTGGTTCGAAGGTAAATTTGGAAATGGCGGAATTGGGGGAAGGAGGATTGGAATAATTCGTGTTTACTTCAGGCTATTGATGGAGGATTAAATGAAAAGTAATGACCGCATGCGTGACGAGTTGTATATTTTTTTAACGCGTAATGGCGGTGATTATATTCCTGGAGTACCAGTTCTGAGTACCGGAGCTAATGAAATGATTTTTTTATCCTTGCAGGTGAGTCTGGGTTGGCGCCCGGAGATTCATGAGTCTTCGATCGAAATGGGCGGAGGGTATGTAACGCCTCTGATTATTTGCGTGTATATGTATGCATTCGCAAGGCCTTCGTTGAAGTGCGTTATGAAAGAGACTTCCGATACAGCAGACTTTGATCAATTCCGCGATATTCGAAACGTAATCTATTTTTAATTGCCCGAATAAAACCACCGTGCTCCAGAACCCAAGGATTTGTGGCCGAGCGATATGAATCATGCGCAGGTCAAAGCGATTAACTCCACTTTTATCAATTTCTTTTTTTTTTTTTATCTATTCGCTAATGCGCTTGATCGATACTTCACTTCTTACACTTGAAATACACTTTCGTAATAATCAGATCTCAACCCACTGAACGATAAACATTTTCCTGGCACCTTAATGATAAATCAATCACTCGAGAAGCCAGTGGCATTAACTTCACGCTCCGAAGTAAATTCTTCCTGCATAGTCAAGCAAGCAGGTACATGTTAGACCATCGACCTTATCAGAACCGACCGTGAATTCTCCTCGCTCTTTGTCCCGCGGGTCTAATCGATTTGGCAAATGAGCGGCTCATATCCGAAGCGCTTAATCGAATAATAATTCAGGCGGTCCCCGAAAAAGCCATAAGGACCGCGGGGTAATCCCACGAAACCAGATGCAGCTAGAACCCGTTTCGGCGACGTCTCTCTTCCTCTTCCACGATCGCCCACGTCCTTTATCGGGATGCATTCACGAGTGAGATCACCGATCCTGCCTGGGTAGGTTCAAGGCCGATTACGGAGAGCCGGTCTTCATTGTCGCCCCTGACGGCAATCCGCCAAACGAGGATTCCTTAATCGACGATTTTTCATCGCCTCTCTCTTTCTCTCTCTCACTCACTCACTCACTCACACACTCGCACACTCACTCACACACTCACTCACTCACTCACTTATTCACTCACACACTCATTATCACACTCACTTATTCACTAACACACTTATTATCTCACTTACTGATTCTCTCTCTCTCTCTCTCTCTCTCTCTCTCTCTCTCTCTCTCTCTCTCTCTCACTCACTCACTCACTCACTCACTCACTCACTCACTCACTCACTCACTCATTCACTCACTCACTCATTTATTCACTCACTCACTCACTCATTTACTCACTCACTCACCCTGGCTCAAGATACGCGCGTGCACACGAACACACACACACACAGACGAATGCACAAAATGCGAGCGCGCACTAACTCACTCGCTCATTCTCCCTCCTCCATTCTGCCGATTTTCTCTCTCCCCGTGGCTTCGTTTCTTTCACGGTCGACGGCATTCCTCCGGAATCAAACCTGTGGCGCACCTCCATTCGGATCCTGCCTCTACCCCAACAGCGCGTATCTCCCTTTTTCCCGCTACGCCTGCCGCTCCCTCTCATCCCTCTTTCCCTCCTTTTTATCGTGCGTTACGACCGCCATAAACTCCTCGGGCGCGAGCCCTCTCCTCGAACGGCATCGCCGATCTTTCGGCGGCGCGATTTGCTTTGATAAGTGGGCCGCGCGAGGTTTCGTTACGCAAACAGCACGTGGCACCGGGGATGCAAGTTTTATCCGCGCTAACGCTCTGCCGGAATGCTTTGTTTGGTATACAAATATCCTCGAGGAGGATTTCGCGCCGCGGCGGATTGTTGCCACAAGTCGAACGCCCTTTGAGTTGTGGCCAGGTATAAGTTAGCGGGCGTAATGTCCTTACTTCGCCCCATTGAACCATCCGCGCGTGGGTCCCCTTGCACCTCTCCCACGATCGCTTAATCTCAACCCAGAGATACGCTTCCGAAAATTCTGTAATTTATATTTAACTCCTGTTTTTCATACGTGGAATTTCCAGTTTCGAGGGTAAACGAGTTTCTCCGAGATGCAAAAGGGTAAAAGATCGAGGTGAATTTTGTCCGGCTTTTAATCGCATCGGCTCTCTACCAGGCGCGAATTCCAACGGAAGAGGAATAGGGGAACGAGGTGGCAAAAGGAGGACGAAACGAGGATCGTGGGATAGGGGATTAACATTTTCGTCCCCAAGGCCAACGCGCGTCGGGGGCGGAGAAAAGTCGTTGACGCGATCCAAGGTCATCGCCCACGATCATTCACGAACAATGGACGGTGCTAGGGAGGCCCTGCTCCTCGGCGGTTGCGTCATTTGTTATCGTCTGATTTGTGAAGATATAAATGCGGGTCGGCTCGAACCCCAAAATGAGGGTCCCCGTTACGCGCCATGTAATTTTACCTTCTTTCACACGTTCTCCCCGAGTCCGAAAATCCCGCCAGGAACACCCCGTGACCCACCTCTCGCGTCGCTTCAGACCTCTGGAAAGCCACACGCCCTGAAATAGGGAGGAAAGGCTGCTCGTTAGTTTTCCGGCTCATGGACCAATACGCTTTGCATGGAGAACGCCCTTGGCTTTGAATCCTCCCCGCGTCTGGATCGCGATCGTGGATAAAGATCGTGGTACGAAACCATTGCGCGTGTTATAAGGTTAAGGAAGTCGTCCCCGGGAACGATTTCGTTTCTCATCTCCGTGCCAGAACAGTTTTTCGTCGCTAAATTCTCCGTATAATTCCGGGATGTACAATAAAATCCCGATATAATCCTAAAACTCTATTACACGATTCCAGGCCGCGGCCTCCCCCCCCCCCTCCCCTTTCCGCCGCGCCGAGGAATTATTCCGTCCGATAAAGAGATTTCCAGATAACCGGTTTTGCGGAGGAAATCCGAATTGAAATTTCTCGCTTTCCTCGTCGTTGACCCCACGGACTTTTGCGAATTTCAGGCGTCAGGTATCCTTCGCGAAACTGGGACAATGGCATTGAAATAGGTTACATAATTATTTACGTACTGATTCTTCGTTCGATATAAAACAGAGCGTGGTCAAAATTTACGAAAGAAATATATTTATAGACAATTTTGCTAGAAACAATAGCAAAATTATCTTGCCAGAGATAAATAATTTTGCTGAAAAAAAAAACACAGGTTTACAATTAAAAACCGTGAATTTTGCATCGCTCCATAAAGTGTACGGTATAGGGCTCTGCACAGAATAGTATATCGCGTAAATGGTCTCCGCGGCTTGGCCGGCGCATGCGCACTCTTTTGTTGAAATTTTCAAGTCCCGCGTGAATATTGCAACGTCCAATACATAACGCATAGACGGAGGTCCATCGAAAAATCCTTTGTAGCCTCCTCCCGAACAGGGCGCGATCTAATGGCCTCTTATCCCGCAGTCGAGTCGCTCGAGCGCGAGGCGCGTTCAGCGCTTGCAAATATTCGCGATTAAAAGCGAAAGGGCCAGAGTAATTTCTAGCCGGCTGCTCGCGACTCCCGCGCATTATTTCCCGTTAATACCACTGACATCGAGCTGTACGATTCGCCTTTGCCCTGCGCCCCGACGTTCCGCATAATGAAGCCGCGATCTCTTCCAGAGCCTCGTGCGCCATTCCAGCGGCGTGCCTCCTGAAACGCGGCCGACTAAAAGCGTTACGTAAGTAACGAGAATAGGGGCGGACGGGGAAAAAGCCGGGGTAAAGGAGAGAGAGAGATAGAGAGATAGAGAGAGAAAGAAGCGGGAACAGTTGGGAAAGACGAATAGACGGCAACACATGACGCACCGTAAACAAGTATGCGTAATGCATATGCCTGGTGCGTTTGATGTTCGCAGGCATGCCCGACGTCGGCGCGATAAATCGTCTTGCCCGTTAAAAGTAATGCGAGCAAGCCCGTGGGATTACATACGGGACAATTTACGCTCCTTTCTTCTCGCTGCTCACTCTCCCGCCTTGGACGATCTCGAGGAGTGGGGTTCCTTCGCGTAATTAATTTCGTTTCGCCTTAATGCGATCGATTTCGACTGATTTATCATCGATAGACGTTGCGATTGATCGGAGCTACGGTGGTGCAGTGGATAGAAGCTTGGACTTCCTCGCGGGAGATCCGGGTTCGAATCTCGTCCATCAGCTCTGGTTTTTGCTTGTGATAAGTGTACTGTAGCTTTGGTAGTTGGAAACCAACTTTAAAGAGTAGGTCCTAGGCTAGATGACCTTGGCATATTGCAGAGATATCAAAGATTTTGTAACCTTAAGATACGCACTATTATTTTTATTTTTTATTTAACTACGTTTTTGAATGCAGAAAAATCGAGCTGCATTTCTTGAGTGAATTTTTTAACGATTTATTACCGATTATTTGCAAATTCCTGACTCGCGCTTTTTAATCTTTCTGATATAACGCTGTTGCTCAAAAGGGAAATAATTAAAACTTCGATGCATGGATATACTCGTTGAAAATTTTGTAAGAAATAAATGACCGCATCGTCGTACTTAATGTACTTTGGTCCCTTCGACGATCCCTTTGCGAGAGACGTCGAGACACCCAACGAAGCTTCGTGGCACGAGTATTCGACATTTTATGCCAGGACTTCGATCCGCAAAGTTCTGTTAACCCTCGGCTTCTTAAATGCATCTCGTTACCGGTCGGACGTCCTCTCGTTATTCTTAATTGAGGCCAGAATAATTTCCCTTTATTCTTCCCCGATTGCCAGGCGGTGATTCGCGGGAATCCTCGACGGGGTTGCGTTCCGAATCGAGGAGAACGCGTCGTTATTCTTGCCGCTCTTTATCGAGCCCCGAGTCTCAAATGCTTACAAAGGGAAACGCAATTAGCCGTGGCGGAACGGGAGACCTTTGACTTGCCGCCGCTTTTAATCGATCATTTAGCGGCCTTAATGTCCGGCCCGACGATGCGACCAGAGTTTGTCATCGTTTGCCACGCGGTGCAAAGCGTTTTTTGTCCCGCCCCCATCACCGCTTTCTTCCTCTCTTTGGAAATTAAACGCCACCCGGATCACTAAAGGACGGGCTTTTTTCCTATGGAGGCAAAGTCGATTCTCTACCCTCAATGGGAATTTATGTACCTCGATCAAAAATTCTTCGATGTATCCTTCCTCAAGTCCATTCGATCTCCCAATCTTTTTACAAACCGAGGGGAATTATTCTACAGCGTGCGATGCTGATGTTAAAGAGACCTCGACATGTCACTCGACACGCGTATATTATGGTTTTTAAAGCTTCGATCTCATATCCCAACATCCACCTCGTTTCGCATTATTCGAAGTATAATAATCCAGTATAATACTTAAGATATAATAAGAATAAGATAAATACTAAGAATTAAGTATAATAATCCTTACAACCGGATATGTACAAGGAAGGCCTTTTAAATTTTTTGCGATTGAAACTTATTTGTACCTGTATCTGTATTGTTGCGAAACAATATGAAACTAAATTTGTACCCTTCTCAAACTACTTACCTCCTCACCGCATCCCTTTCCCTGCACGCTGCTCTTTCCAATCCAAGTCTCTTTCTCTTCTCATCGAGAGGACTAACGCGAAGTGGCGGTCCTCTCAAATGAGGCGAGGGCCGCGCCGATGGCTCTGCGAGCGCAATTTAGCCGGCACAGAACCGCGCTCTTCCCGGTAGCCGCTCTGGTACGTTGCACCCTTCCTCTTCGCGCTGTATTTTCGCGATTCCCAGAAGGAGTTTCAATGTCAGGGGGTCCATTACGGTTCAGTCAGTCCGGCGGCGGTCGCGATTCCTCGGGCAAAAATATCGCGTGGCAACGGCCGCGTGCCCGAAAACGTACACAAACGGCCGCTTGTGTCCGGCCATGTGCGCCCATAAAAAAGTAACGCCGCTCGAAGGGCGAAGGGGCGCCTCGAGGGGGCGGAGAGGGGTGGACACGACCACCGCGCGCGGCAGGAGGTCCTCGCGTACGCGCACATCCAGATTCCCCTTCCCCCCCTCACCCCTCTCTCTGCCACAAATTTATTATCCGCCGCCTCATTTTCGACCAGGGCCCTCGATCTTCCGTGAAACGGGTAAATCGAGTTCCGCGAATTCGAGCCGGGGGGAGGAGGATCTTCGATTCGGGCCTGATCTCACCTGCGTTCCTTGGGATGCTTGGGAATTATCGCGGAGGTTGGATCCCTGGCGGTGGAAGCTCGAGGCGTGGAGCTTTTGGACGAGGTGCGAATACTCGATCGTGAAGTCTGGTTGGATGGACTGGATGCTTGGTCGATGGTGTACGTGAAACGCTTTGTGAGGGTGTAGTCGCGTTTTATAAAGTGTTTTTTTTCTTCTTTTCTTGTAAAGTGTAGGTTGGTTAGGGTATATTAGTTTATATGGGGTGTCCTAAGATTCGCGCGAGATTTGAACATTTCTATGAAAGAGTGTGTATGTACGAGCGAAACGTGAGGGTGGTTTAGCGGATATTTTATTTCACGGATAAGATTATTCTGTATACTTTATGAATGGATAAGAAATGTGTAATTTTGAATCATAAACCTGTGCGTTCTATAAAAATTACTTATGCCTTGAATTTTGGGATATCTAATATATCGTGCGCGTTTGAGTATTTGTCGAAGGCAGCTAAAACCCTATGGTGCCAACGCGATCTCCCGTGTTCGAGGCATTTTGTGTAATTGTATTAGACGGATGGTAGCTTTTATATAAATGAGTCTTAAGGTCGCCATTGAGGAATCGCTTCGATCGATGAAAGGTCTGGTGTAATTTGATCGATGCGACAATAAAGAATTCTTGCGATACATCGATCCGTATACACTCGTATTTTTTGCAGCCTGCTTTTCGAATTCAGCCTTAGGCGATATAACGTACTTTCTATTATCGCAGGTTTTGCGGTATGACACTTGGCCGCTATCCGTGCCTATCGACTGGTTCATTCCGGTATTTGCATACGTAGCGTGGCAGAATTTCTGTTAAATATGGTACGCCGACTGTGAATATGTCAATATATTATATAACAACGCAATTATTGTGCCCGCCGGTACGCGCCTGCTGGAATAGTCGAATTTTTAGATACCATCCAAGATTTTACGTAATCCACGGGCTTATCTCTCGCTGTCTTCGATATAACTCTAGCCGAAGCACATTTAGTTCTTCCTTGGAATATCATTACTTTCTCAACCCGCCGTTTCTTCGATGCGAATCTCTCGTCTCGATATCGTCCTTGCACAAAGCATCGTGCAATTTATCGTTGCAAGCTTTTCTCTTAAAGAACGAAGCTTCTTCGTGGAACCGGCCGTTGGGGACAACGATCATCGAAGTACGATCCGTGAAAAATAGTGGTAACATTGGCTCTTGTGTATCGTTAGGAACACGCGTGTAGCCTGGCCGTTCGATTCCAGATCCAGGATGCGGGCCGTTTTGTTTGAGCAGCTGCAACTTTGTATTGCACGAGGCTGCAGCAGCCGTTTATTTGTGCTATACTGCGATCGCGCGAGTGCCAGAGGGCAATGCGATGCCCGGCCAATACCGAAGCGATCTTCCAAAATTATTCTTCTCTGGGCCATAGCATTGCCCGATGCGACTTTCAATTTCGTCCATCCTATTTAAAGACCCCCTGTCGGCTCGAATTTCTCAATCGCGCTCCCCGTTATTAAATATAATTTTAGATAGCCAGTTGCGTAGGCCGAGCTTCGCGGAGAATGAACGTACATCGCGATTTGGGAAACAGCGAAGAATTAGATGCGGGAATAGCGGGGATACTTACATAACGCAACGTGGTCCGTGAGATGGGACAAAGTAGGGCGAGAAATATCTTCGAGGAGTTTGATCAGGCTGCTTAAAGGAATCGGGCTATTAATAGGATAGGTCAGTGTCTTAGTCGCAAGAGCGAGGAAAGTTTCGCGCCGTTGCAAGCGAGCAATGCGTCTTTTTCTCGTGCTCCTTGGAAAAGAAAAGCCAAACATTAATTATCGTTCGCGCTTGCGGCTCTGGAAAATGTCCGGGGATATTTTTGCGCGACACTGCGGAATACGAGATTGTCAACGTTCCAGGCTAGAAATCGAAATGGACATGTATTCTGGTCCGTTCATTATCAATTATACCAGTGGTTTTTGCGTAAGAAATCCACGTCGGGCGGTTCTCGATTTGGCGAGAATGCCTTGGAAGCCGGGAGTGGAAGTGGCTTTCGCGAGTAAGGCGCATTTAAGTCCGTGGGGTGTCGGCGCTATTTCGAGGGACCCAGTTGCATCCGTTTCTCTCTTTTTCTCCCCTTCTGGTATGCGCTCAAAGTTAAACTGGACGCATTACTCGCGTTATCGGCGCGTCGTGATAACGGACATCCGTCTTGATTTTTGCCACGAATCTGAGAGCAGTTTCGAGTGTCTCTTCGCCGCTGCATCGTCGCAGAAGCCCGATTTTTAAAATGTCGCTTGCACCTTAATCAGGATAATATACGCAGGTCGTTTAAACGAGTGATCGCTCACGCTTTTCGTACACCTCGGTTTTTTCTCGAAAATCGAAAATCGAAAGACAAAAAGAATGGTACGAGCTCGATTGAAATTATATAACCGACTGAAATTCTCGTTGAATTTACAAAGAGTGGTGTGGACATTTTTCTTTAAGAAAATGCAGATAAATAATTTCCAGTTCCTCGCAAAACACTATACGCGATTACGAAAACATTCGTGTATCAAAACTAGAGTGAAGCTTTTGTCGTCGATAAATGGGCGAATAATCTGTCTTATCGTGGTTTACCTTCGATTTTTCTTCAAAACTTCAAATCGTTGCGGTACAATCAAAGTCGAACTCCAAAAAGGGAGAAAATTAGCGATGGAGCATCCTTGACCGTGTTGCGCGAATGGACCAATCGCGTCGCTTCGTGGAGTTATATTAATATCAAAGGCACTATTAATAGCGCGTGACCCGATACACGCTCGTGTAAGAATGGTCTCTGCAGGTCAGTGGAGTACGTCGTACGCACGAGCGATACGAAGAAGTAAGCTGAGCGCCTCTCGTGAGTCGAGCGAGGTCCCACTTTCTTCTAATCGCCGGTATCAAGTTGCCTTTAATAAAGGAACTGCGCTCGTTCCCGAGGGACCAGCCTGCACGAGATCCTTCACCCCCTTTGCAACCTCTCTTCCTTCGTCGGCGATCCTACAAACTATTACGCGTCGATCGTCCACGAGAAAGTATCATATCTTCATTCAACAGTTTCATTTAGTCTTTCTCAGAAGTAATAATCCTCGAGTGAAGAAACTCTTGTTCCATACGCCTTGCGTAATTCGTCTGCTCGAAGTTCCAGATTTTAATAGTGTATCGCGTGCAATTTTATTTTTGAGGGAGCAATCGAGAATGATGAATGGTACGGTATACGACGTGGACAGGATAATGTAGCAGGATGTAATGCAACTGGAAGTATAGGCCTGGCAAGTAGGTGTTACGGATAAGTATCTTTTATTGCGAATACGTTAAAAGTATAGTGGCGGTAGAATGCACGTACTTGTCGCTCGAAACCTATTTGCAATGAGAAAATAGATGGATTATGCGCAGGTACTTTTCACAGGAAGTACATTCACGCTCGATTAACTCGCCGGATAGCCTTGCTCTATGAACTAGGTCGATATGCGTCGTCCATTGACAGGGAGAGGGTGTCTACCCCACGCGTCGTCCGCGTATACCTTTTTCTCTCTTTGCTCCCGATCTTCAGACCCCCTCATCGATCCCCCGATGCACGCTGAAAATGATATTTCGATGCTGGTTCGTCGCAAAGTGCACCTACCCTACTGCAGTGGCCGCCTCTCATACGGCATTCATATTAGCAATAGCGTATACTTATTACGGTGGTATAGGTAAAATCGATACCAAGTTTCACGCGCCACATTCGACTTTCGATTCGACCCATTAACCATGCAAGTTTTTCTACAAAAAACTCGAATTCGCCAAAAAACAATACATCCCCAATTCTCGCTAAAAACCTTCCACCAATCCCGCGAGAATTCAAACTCGATCAATCCCATTAAAGTAATTTCACAATTCTCCCGCAACATACCGATTATCGCACGGCTCTGTTTATCCTTCCCTTTTCGTCCCACTTTCGTCGGGCAAATATTTACGGTGTATTTAAACTTGTCGAAATAGCGATCGCTTTAAATTCCAGTTGCGGCGTCAAATTGCCTCGGCAATCGATGCCGAAATTCCGCGAGACAGTTCGCCATTTCCCAGCTCTGGAATTACGCCGGTAAAGGGCGGCTGCGTGCTTCGTCATCGGACCAAAACCCACGTCTCCACTCCCCTCTCCCCTCCCCTCTCATCCCCCCTCCCCCCTCCACTGCCCCACGGCCCCGCGCGCGACTTGGCATTCAGCCTTGTTCTATGAACTAGGTCGTCGTACGCTGTGCATTGACGGGGAGAAGGGTAGCCACCCCGCCCGGTCTGCTTCCCCACCCCTGGCTTCCTCCTCCACTCCGACGCACCCTCCGACGCTTCTTTCCGCTCCTCGTCTGGCTCGCGCGGTTCGCAGCCGCTAAAACGTTCCGCGGTGTAATTGCGAAAGGCCTTCGCAATCGCTTTTCATGACTCGCTGCCACGAGTTCCTCGACTTTCTCCTACCTTCGCCCAGCTCGCCGCTCATTTCGTTCGGCCGATACTCGCGCACTGTCGGCTTCCTCGGGATTTTAATTGCCCACGCAGCCCGTTACACCGGAGGATGGCAGTGCGCGTGCTCGAGAGTTACACCCCTTTCACGGTTTTGTGGGGAGATTTCTTTTTTTTTCGATGGAGGAGGGGGGGGTTGGAAGTCGTGTAGTACGATGCGCGATTGTCGCGTCCCCTTCGGAGGATGGCTCGTATGTAGGATTTCACCGTCACTGCGGTATTGGAATCGATGGAGATCGATCATCTCGTCTGGTACCTTTTGCCTGGTATATTTATATTCGGGGAGGTATCCTTGGTTTGAGAGAGGGAGGGAGAGAGGGGATATGCATCTTTGTAACATCAGCATATTTGTAACGGTATAATGCTGTTCGTCGTATAGAGGTAGACGCGCTTCGATTGAAATCGATACACGAAATTCGGTATTGTGGATTTTCCACGATGATTAGAGAGCATTGGGGTGACTCCTTCACTACGAGACAGATTATAATCAGCGTCGACTTCAAAGGTGTTGATAAAATATCCATCCAAGCCTAGTAGCCAACGAAACACGGCGATTCTCCTTCCTAACGGAGATCGAACATCGAACAGTCAGCAGCGCGACAAAAATTTGTATTCCTCGCACAGAAATTGGAAACTGGCGTTGTGTCCCTGTTTTTTTTTTTTTTTTCACGGGGTAGTCCAGCGGGCGGAAATGCTTTTTGACGTACATTCGTTGAATAGTCGCGGCAGGGAGGCGAGGGGGGGGGTGGTTTCCCTCGTGGCAGACGTATCCGGCGATGGCGTCGGCGTCGGCGTCGTCGTCGGCGTCGGTTGGGGGTAAGGGGCGGTACTGGCCTAGTTGCAGCGCGCATGCACGGCCCGCGCGAGAGCCGAATAAGGGAGGAATCGATTTCCATCCCTCTCGTAACGAGCGTAAACTCGCGGTAAGTAAGTGACTACGGCGAGAGAGATATAGCGGTAGTCGTCGCTGGGCGCGCCAAAGCCACTCGGCGGTTTACCCTTCGGGACGATTCTACCTTTGTCCTTTCCCACGATCCGCGTCAGAAATCGATTAACAGCCTTTTTAATTGGCACGCTGATCGAGCTGCTCCAGGATACTGCGCGCCATTTTCACGATCCTCTCGTGTATCGTGAGGTATTTTCTGATGCTGGAGTAAGCGACCATGGCGGGGGATGTAGCAGTGGTCATCACTGGGCGCGCGAAAGGCGTTCTACGATTTCTCCTTGGAAACAATATTTGCTTAGTTATTTTTTCACGATCTGCGTCAGAAATTAGTTAACACACTTTTTAATCGCCACGTTAATCTAGAAGCCATGGAATATTCTGCGCTGTTTTCACGATCTTCTTATGTATCGCGAGGTATTTTTTGATGCTGGATGAGCGACTATGGTGGGGGACGTAACAGTGGTCATTGCTGAACGCGCCAAAGGCGTTCAGCGACTTCCCCTTGGAAACAATCCTGGCTTCGTTATTTTTTCACGATCCGCGAAGACTCGTTAGAAGCCCCTTTATTTTTTATTTCCGCGTCGATCTAGGTGGTACGGAATATTTCGTGTAATTTTCGCGATTTATTCGTGCATCGTGAAGCGTTTTCGGATGCTAAGAACTTGACTAGGGGGAGGTATATAGCGGTGCTCGTCGCTGGGCGCGGCAAAGGCGCTCAGTAACTTGCCCTTCGAAACAGTTCTACCTTCGTCTTTTCCCGCGATCTGCGAAGACTCGACGGAAGTCTATTAATTTTAGGTCTTTTTACTCTATTATAGTCTTTTTAATTTTAGGTTATACAGGTTAGAAAATATCCCATACTACTTTCGTGATCTTCTTGAAAAAAATACTATGTTATATATTAAATAAAATGATGTTATACCATTTCGTTGATTAAAAATTGTAATTGCTTTAAAAATTCGCCACCTCCTCGATATCGAAGATTCGACTATTGGCAGGTTCGAATTGCGAGCAGGACGATTATGTCGACTTTAGCCGCTTGGGAGGGATTACGCGTTACCCAGAGGTGCATGGAATTTTTACCCGAGAGGGAACAATGATCGACCGTCTTTTCCTCGCGAAAGGAATCGCGTTACAAGCTGACTTTGCTCTGGAGAGTCATTTGCAGACAAAGTAGAAATCCCGCGTCAGCAAAGCGTGTTCCCCGTCTTAAAGATAGCAGAAGGATGTAAGTCAGCAGTTTCTCACACTCCGCTCGTGAGTTCTTGCCCTTTCTTTGACTAGTTTAACTACCCCGCTTTAAAAGCATGTCACATGCATCTATCCGCTCTCGGTATCGAAAATATTTCCTTCGTACGCGCATACGTATACATTCGCCTGAGATCTTGCTAAAAGTATCGACTCGATACAGATACCTCCACTATTCCCGCCCAAGGTACGTATTTACTAGACAATGCATACACGCAAATTTATGCGTTATCAGACACAGCGTACATTTGATTCGAAGTAAATATATCTGCTTTACAAATTACTATGATTATACACCCATGAATATACATTTACCTAAACGATACTTCCATCGCAAGCACACGTGTCTTAAGATTCGCGCAAGAAGTAACTGTCCTAGAAAACACGGGTTTATAATTAAAAATTGTACACTTTTTTCTTATCCTCAAAGTATACGGTATAGTATTATACATCTTCAACATCGCCTGCATATAAGACAATCATTAACATCTCCTCAATCCTTTCCACAGATTAGTAGCGAATAGATTTAATATTCATCTATCACCTACCCTATGCAAGGTCAATAATAAGATTCATATTCTCATTGGTATGGAATTACGTTTTTCATTGGTTGGTATGAAATTTTCAAGTCTCGCGCGAATTTCGCGACGCCCAAAAATTCTCAATTGGCAATCCTTCAAGATCCTGCGAAGCTCGGAGCCCGCAGCTTCAAGGCTAGGCGAACAGAACGTGGAAAATATGTATCCCGTGGTCGAGGCAGGCGAACGACTCGTCATAAAGCGGCGATCGGGGTCAACGGTAGCCGGTACGATCATATTTTTGTCGAAGTGCAGCGGCGCGCAACTCGTGCCAAAGGCGATCGTAACCGCGGCAAGACGCCCGTGCCCGGCTCTGCGTATCCATGAATCTTGCATCCAGGTCAAATCGACGCGCTTCGACGAGCGCCTCGATGCCGCTCCGTTTTAATACGCTGGCCATTTTTGCCGGGGCACACGCGACGGAGTCTCAATGTTGGAAAAGAGCCCGATGATAATGCCAGACCCCGATAACGCGTCGTTACGTATACTCAAATATCGATCCTCGAGCAAAGCAGACTTCGTGGCGAATCGCGAGGAAGCGACGAGGATTCTTCGAACGCGTCGATGCCTATTTGTCTTCGAAATCGAGGTCTATGGTCCTTGAATACCTCAGGTCCTCCATGGAAATTATCGAAGTAACCCAACATGTATATATATATCCAAGTTTATCTCTCGACATACGAATTTTCGATCATTCTGAATCTGCGCACATGGTTGAATACGTTAATCAAGTTATTTCCGCGCGAGAATTCGAGGAAGCTCGATGTATCGAGGATCCAGAACCTTCATGGGAAAGAACGTATCTTGCCAAAGTGGCTTGGAATCGTCCGGGGCCAATGTTTCGTCAAGCCTCCGACCCACGAGCGATAACACTGGACTATCCTGCGAGTGTAACGCAGCGCGATATGAAATTTTACTTTCCTCCAGGAAGGCACTTCCTTTTCGATCGAGTCCCCATTCCATTGCTCCTGGTGCCCCCCCCCCCCGTTCCCTCCTCCCTCGAGCCGGTCGCACGCTTCGACCCAGACCAAGAAAGCGAGGTGAGCCCGCGTCGAACTTGAGCGGAGATGGCGGGGAAACTGGCGGTGGCAATGGCTACGATGGTGGTGGTGGTGATGCTGCCGTTGCAGGATCGATCTGATGGCCTAGTTACCAGGTGAGAGCGAGAGAGGAGAGACGGAGAGAGAGCGAGAGAGAAAGAGAGAGAGAGAGAGAGAGCTCGAAATGTACACGCGGGTACACGGCATGGCGGCCTTCGTGGATACGTGACTCGTCGCACAATGGTAAAGATTCTTGTTCCATCTGAACGATAACGATATTTCTCGAAAATTTCAAAATACGCCTGGTTGAGAAGAATATGTCGAGGGACGTATGGAAACGATTAATTCGAAGGATTGCAGCATCTATTTTTTGACATCCGTCTCCATGCGTGGATATTTGGAAATTTTGTATTATTCAGCAGTAATCTTGTCTCTATAAGGATGATTTTTTAAAACAACCACTCTTGATGGGAAGGAGTCGATCGATTAGGATAAAAAATTGAAGCCGAATTGGTGATCAATACTGTTTCATCTCTGCACGAGTCGTTTTCCAAAGGATCGATCAAAAATCTCCTATTTAGGATAATAATTCCCTGTCACTCCTCTCATTAAGTCTACCATTTACAAGAAGGAAGAGAAGTAAAATAACAATATCATTCCTAATAACTCTCTCCATCGAGAATCAGAACTTTTACCACTGTGCGCAGACGAAGGCGACGGCCGCGCCTGGTATCGCTGGTTAGAGAGAGACAGAGAGAGAGAGAGAGGGTTTTGTTGAACGGAGGTTATATAGCCGGGAGACGAACCTCGGAGCGGGAGCAGGCATTGACCTACATGCCTCCTCTCGCTACTCCTATCCTAGTTGCGCCGGATTTGCGGAATAGTAGTGCTCTTGCTCGTCCGACGGCGAACCACGCGCTGGGCTCCAGCCGAATTTACATTTTTACTCGGCTCGCGTGTTAGCCTGGGATAAAGTCGAAAACGGAATAACCGTTAGGTACCTAGGAGTAAAGCTATTTTGCAAACTGCTCTTAGTCCATAATGAGCGCAGCTCGCATCGCTATCGTGGGAATAAAGATCCTCGTACCTGCTTACGAAGCGTGTTCCCCGTATTATCTTCCTGCCCAGATGAATATTTCGTTCGAAGCTAGGTACGAGAATAGAAATGATTTCGTTCAAACAAGACTACAGGATGTTTCTTTCCTTTAAATCCATTTTTCGACGCCGACTGCTAAGGTCACGTGGCCTAGGATTTACTGTTTAAGGTGGGTTCGGAACCACCATGCATGATGTTTATGGTTTAAATATATTCGTGTCTCCAATCCTGGCAGGTATCTACCTCGATGTCTTCGAACCTCAGCTCGTCTCCGTCTCGACGCTCCTTTATCCTCCTGCCCGACACCCGGCGCACGATCGATGCCCGTAAGAATAGAGGGTAAAGATACCCTCGGCATGGTCCGTGTCCTTGCTCGAACCTCGTCTCGTGGTCTTTTAATCTCCCTCCTTTCCTTGCCTCTCAATTTTTCTCGTCAGCGCCAAGTCGCGGCTCCCAAGGCGGAACACCGTGCCGCGGTATTGAGATCCTCGATGCAAAGAACGCACTTCGAGCGCCTCTTATCAGGATTTCCTCCTGGTCGCACCGGAGGTGGCTCCAGGGGGGCCGCATAGCGGTGGGTTTTGTTGGTCGAAGGTCGTGCCACGATAGCGAAGCCTGGAACGAGAGCAGGCATTGACCCAGTGTCCTTTTCATCCTCTTTCCCTGCCTCTATCCAAACCCTCCTCGAGCGTCTCCTTTCGCTCTCTTGTTCTCCGGAACGTCTCTCTCTCTCTCTCCTTCTCTCTGTCTTCCTTTTTCTTTTTTTTTTCTAATGCACCATCCTCGCCGTCTCGTCCGCCTGTCCTGCTTTTTCGAGGTAATTTCTTTCTAAGAACGTAATCTCCCGGACGAACCCTTTAGCGAAATGAGAGTCGCTCCCCGCGTTCTCCGTCCCAGTTCTTCCTCGGGGTTTTATTCGAGCGTAAGGCTGAAGTATCGCCGATAAAAGGAATTACGTACTCGCTGCAGCATGCGATTCGTGGGTAGATCCGAGAAAATCGTCGATCGCGATTTAAGCCCGATGTTTATTCGTCGGTCTAATGTGCCGCACGCGAGGAAGTCTGGGGAAGGTAGATTCGAGGCGCGGACTTTGCCATTAACCCAGTTACTTTTATCGTTTCTATACTCTTATGGATTACTCTTTGTCCTCCAGTGCTTCTACACTCGCCTTTGGAGCCTCCGCGATATTTTCGACTCCCTTCTCTCACGACATTTGTCTGCACCTCGAAGAGACTCGAAAAGCCTTATATTGATTATATTAAATAGAATACAATCACCATCGTCTTATACTCATCCAAGCTGCACATCCACTAATACTCCTAACGCATTATTACCTAACTAAATTCTTATCAACCACGAAAAACAGATCTTCATCAAGATCATCTATCATCGGACAAAATCAAAAAATCATCCATCATCAAGATCCTTCTCCTCGAAAACAATAGTAATCCTACAGTGATTCTCGCGGATATAAAGAAAAAAAGTTAGGATCGAATTCCACAATCCCTTCGTTCCAAGACACCCAGAGCTTTGTACATCGGATAAAAGGTTTCCATGCCATCGTGCGGTGGCTCTGGCCGACCTCCTCTTGGCGGATCGTCATTTCCTATTCAGGACGAGACCCTGGCCCTGGAGCAGCTCTTGGTCGGTGCTTCTGGGCTCTTTGCGCCGCGCCAACAGGCGCTCCTGGTTGGCTCGCCTTGAAACAAGGGACGAGAAAGGGGTGGTGGGCAGTCCTCGCTTTTGGCCGGCGGGTCAGGGAATCAGAAGTAGGGAAAGGTTTCACGGTTATCCCGCGGGAACCGCCACGGTCGCCTGCGAAGTAAGATGGAGGCTGGAAGATGGGACGACGAGGAGGGCACGGGTGGAAAGGAGAGAGCATCGCTCCGCGGTAGGACCTGGAGAGCCATTTTATTGATCGACCCTGGATACCGTTGGTCTGTCCACCTTCCGTTTCGCCGGTCGCCCCGCTTTGCCTCCTCCGCCCCCAGGAGTTGTCCCATTTTCACACCCGAGGTCAAACGTCCTGGATGGCAGGAACTTGCGGCCGCCACGGTTTGCTGAAAGCTCCGCGCGGATAAATGGAATCACGTCGCGATCGTGATTCCTCATTGAATCCAATCGATGAAATTAAGCGGGCAAAATTGCGCGCCAATGTTTTTGAAAAGCTCGCTGAAGGGAATTGGCCAATGGAAAAGGACGCGTCGAATATTTTAGCTCTTTTTTGCCGAATCAATTATTCTCGACAAAGCGCGGTTGTTTTTCCCCTTGTAAAGAGCGCGAATCATTAACACTATTCCTACCAAATAGCCGGTCAGTGTTCTCTTCGAAAAATCGTAGAATTTTTAAACGCGGTCGCTTCCGAGTTTCTTCGTGATTTTCTTGCAGCCTGAGGATCGATATATGAATGTATCGACATTTTTTCTTCGCCTCCTTTTTCTTTAAGGATATATTTGAACATGTCTGGAAAGTAGCTGATAGGAATAGTGTTAATTATGAAACGAAGGTCTTTTTCTCGAGGAACTTATCGTTTTCTGATTTAAAGTGGTGGGGAATAGCGATAATGAAACGTACGAATGTGGAGAAATCGTTTCGCGTGCTGGAATAATTCTGTATCGAGCCAATTCCTCGGCTCAATAGCGGATGGCCATTGAACGCGACAAATGGAATTTAAAACTTTTTCTCGAGGCCCACGCGTACGGATGGATCGGTGTACAGGGAAAAGTACGATGGAATATTCGACTCTCGGTGGTAATAACGGTTTTTAGCGTGGTGGAGCGAAAATTCGAACAATGCCAAGATCCGGTTTCCTTCGTCGAAGCCGGGGCGCTCCTTTCAATTTCCCAGGGCTCGCAATATCAGTCCGGCGTATAAAACTGCGGCGGGCTTTTTGATGGACGATTTAGACGCGTTCGATTCACGCTTCGAAAGGCACGTCGATTCCGGCGCGGATTCAATATCCGTAATAATATCCGTACGTGTCCCGATAACATTTCGTAATTCGGTCAGTTCGAGTACACGCCCATAAACGATGCGTGGAAAACTCGCTCGCCGCCGGATCGCGGACCATTGATCCGTCCGATGCTTAATGAATTAATTTAGTTTATCGAACGCGCCGGGCCGCGCTGCAACGGGATCGCGATTGAACGTCGCCACGACGATTATTAGAATTGCGGGGCTTTGCCAGGCGGCTGAATAATATCGCGATCGAGAGTCAAAGCGTTTCTATCGCGTGCTTCCTTCGACACAGATACGAGCAATACGTCTGCTCCGGACACGCCCGACTTTTTTTCCCTTCGTCGATCGCGTCGACTCCTTTGCATTCGACGATTTTAAGCCTTCATCGCAATTCCAGGGTCGTCATCGTGGTAAGGTCACTGGGCGTGAAATATAATACTCAATAGGGCTGCGAGGACGAGGAGTAAATAATAGGCTGATCGTTGGTCCCTCCTCGGCAAGCGCGGTACGTTTAATCATTCAGCCGCCGTGGTATGCCTTAACCAGTTTGTATTTACCTTTTAACCTTTATACCCGACGACGCAAAGAATGCTCCTCGTACTTGGCTCGTTTCATGCGATAAACCACCTTGGACTCATCGATCTCGGTCCTGCCTACGCCGAACCGTTTTAGCGATCGTTCTCGAGGAAAACACTGGGCAAGGGCGACGATAAAGGAACAAAGACGCTCGACGAGAGGAGGCAGCGCGACGAAGTGTCACGCGTTCCTTCCAAAAAAGGCTACAGGTGCAGGCGCATCGCGAAACGCCGCTTTCCAATCGACACGTTTCTCCTCCGTCCGGCTGTTGCGGCCCGCCTATAATTTAACGCCTTCCCCGCCGCGCGCACCGTCTTCAGTGCGCGCTGCACTCAAAAGAGAACGCTAAACGAATCATTATCGCGCAACTTTTTACAACATTATTATTCGATGCCAGTGTACAGCTCGCTACATCGCCAATCGTAGTATAGTATGTTCGAGTAATACAAAGAGGATTTCCTATACGCGCTTATTCCTTCATCGTAATATAATTCACGTTCCAATCAAACACGTACAAACTAGTCGAACCCCCTCCTTTTCACACACTCTATACCATAACATCAACACCAGAGCTTCCAAAGCAATCAAACCAACCTCCAGGAATCTCCGAGACACTCCACCATCGAAGAATTCTCATTATTTCATTGCAGTGCTCCAAGCATTCAATGGATCCTCTTACTGTTCCTTTTCGCGCTCTCCTCTTTTTCCTTCAATCCACTCTCGCCTGCCTCGCCTCTCCCAAGCGCTCCAATCCTCTCCTCGATGTCTACGATGAGGGATCATTAACATGGTCAATCGCGGCAGGTGGGGGCGCCAAGGAATCGGCCATCCGGGGAATCGTGTTAACGATCCTTCCATTCCCTCGAAATCTTCCGTCAGGAGTAACGAGGTATCCTTCGCGAATTGGACCGGAAAGCGGGGACGCTTTACGATGCAGAGGGGATGCAGTTTCGCAGGGCGCAGGAGTGGGGTGAATGGCTGGGCCATGACTGGTCGCCTCCGCCAGCCACGGTCCTGGCTTCCGTTCCAGGGTCTTCTGGGTCAAGCCACGTACACGTCACGGACGCCGCTCTCGGATTCTGGTGGGGCGCAACTCGGTTATCGATATGCAGCGTGCACGTTGCGGATGCACGCTGCACTGCATCCGCTCTGCTCTGTTATAGGCCCGGATTATCGTGACGTAGAGACGGAGTAAGGCTAAGGAGGATACACCGTGACGTGGCGCTTCCACGGCCGAGGAGCCTTTATTATACGACCCGGCCGGATGTTGACGGTCTAGTGTGCGGCGCGGCGTCGATCAAATCGGGGAGGGTTACTTTATTTTGGCGCATTTTTGCTTCGTGCACCCTCGATCGAATCGTGCGCTGGTTTGGATTTTACGATTGACAGCCTCGATGTATCGGGATAATTTTAATGATGAGGTTCTCGGCGATCCGCGTGATTGGCCCCCACCCGCCACTGAACGTATAAACATCGGTGCCGAATGCTCGATGAATTTGCCGCGGTATAACACGTATGTATGTGGTTTGTTTTATATGAACCTCCGGAGGTATTAAAGTCTGGCTTTGATTGAAGTATTTGAAACGTAGACTTTGATTTGGAATTAGCTTTACGCGAATGTGGAATGATGAAGGCGAAGAGTGGAATTTTGCGGTGCAAGCTCTGCAGTGGAATAAGATCGTATCGATCAGCCTTCGATGAAAACGCAGGAATCTCACTCGCGATGTTTGAATGGATACTAAAAGACACCTAACAAAGCGATGCAATTATTTTTTAATTATGCAATGCGCATTATTATAAGTCGATCTACCCTTCCTGGATTTCGCGAAGAGTATCCGATCCAAGTACAACGATGTCACGTTGACGAAATTCTTCCTGCCAACGAATCGATCTCCACGATTCCGCGAACGACCTCGATCCTACGACTCCTCCGGACAGTCCCACGTATCGATCCCCCCAACGCTCCTTAGACGATTACACTCGAAAGCGGGCGCGAGAAGGAGAGCGGCTGGAGAATGGCCAACCTCCCCCCTCTCCCCTCTCAAAAAAAAAAAAAAAAAAAAAACCAAAAAAAAATCCTCGGTTCTCTGCAATTAGGCGGCTCAGAACCGGAGGTGAAAATCTCCCTTGATACATTAACCGTGTCTGGTCCCATAATTCACCGTGGGATTAATTGGCAAGCCCGACGAATATCGTTTTCCCCCCGGCACGTAACGCACGGCCCGGTGTCGTACGAGAGGCCGCGCATAAAACCCCTTATGTTTACGCACGAGCCGTAAGTGCGAGGGAGGGGAGAGGGGCCGGAGAAAGAGAGAAAGAAGGAGCTGATGGGAGGGAGAGGGTGAGTGAGAGAGCGAGCGAGAGAGAGAGAGAGAGTGAGAGAGAAAAGGAGCGTGGAAGGTAGGGGGAAATGGGCGGACAGTTGCAGTGGGGTGGGTCAGGGTTAGTGTCGAAGGTTAGGCACTCTCCCTAGGCGGAATCTTGGCTGGAGGAAGAGAGACGTGGAAGTAACGAGGAGGGAGAACCGAGAGCCGCTTTGCGCTGATCGATAATCAACCGGCGAAACGCGACTCGTATGGCTTGCCGCGTTATTATCGGCGGACGCGACTCCGAGGCCTACGCAGGGTTCAATGTTTTTGAGGCGGCGTCGGCCCCACCTGCCGTTAAATTCGGAGCGCGGATCGAATCCCATTTTGCGTCCCCCGGGTTTTTGACCTTCCCGGAATTCTCAGAAGCCAATCTGGCGCCGATCGAAAGGAACCCCGGGCCCGATGCGCTTTGCCGAATACGGGCTTTTGAATTATTTATGCCCGTATGATACACGCGACGAATGCGATAAGGGCCGCGCATCGCGGACTGTTACGCGTGTATGGACGCGAATCTGCGCCTGTGCCGCTCCTCGATCGTTTTGGTTATAATTCAAAGAAGGCGGACAGTGCGTAAATTACGTTATGAAAACTCCCGAGGAACCCCTTTATTCATCGTGAGCGCGTTTTTGTCTCGTACCGTGCTTTCGATTTGCGCGCTTTTATCGAAGCGCCTCGTTATCGTTTTTCGCATCGATTCTCCGAGTCTCAGACGGAGGCTTAAGCGCGTATTAAGTTACTACGGTATGTGGGATGTTCAATGGCAATAATGCATCGCCGTAACAAACATCGATCTCGGCCGTAGTTTTTCCGGGGCGCTTTTAGTTCCTCAAGGGCCATTCAGCCCGGCTCCTTTCAATCGGCCCGATTTTACCCTTGCATCTGCCGCCACGGACGTTTTATTAATGGACACGGCTAGCTGGCTGACATGCACAATCAAGAACGACTGTGATGCAGGGCTCGACCTTTCTGACCGGACGTGCCTATCGCGAAAACGCTATTTCATTCATCGTCGACGCCCACCTAAGTTACGGCACGAGAGCTTCTACGAAACATCGCTATCTTGCGACCGTGTATACGTATATGCATGCATACATTTATAAATACATACATTTATATATATATATATATATATA
>JBCFXI010000299.1:0-110562 GCA_038496175.1 Ampulex compressa
TTGGGTTGTTCGGAAAGTAATTTCGTTAAGTAAAACCACCTGAACCAGTTTTTTGCCAGCAAGGACCAAAACTTTTATGAGAGGGGAATTATGTTACTGCCAGAAAGATGGCAAAAGATGTTGGACCAGAATGGCCAATATATAATTTAATAAAATATTTATTCATTATACGAAAACTGTCTTTCCGAACGAAATGACTTTCCGAACAACCCAATAGTATTCACGAGTGAATCGATATGGTTAAGTACAAATTTGTACTGATCATAATGAAGGGATAGGTTTATGTACTTTTCTCTGGGGGACTTTTGTTTAATATGTATCAAGCTCTTCATATATGTTTATATGCATCAAGCTCTTCTTGAGATGGACTTGGACTGGAGGACTTTTGTTTAATATGTATCAAGCTCTTCATATATGTTTATATGTATCAAGCTCTTCTTGAAATGGACTTGGACTGGAGGACTTTTGTTTAATATGTATCAAGCCCTTCATATATGTTTATATGTATCAAGCTCTTCTTGAAATGTGAGAATCCTTATCGATGGATCCTTTAATTTTTCACAAGCTGCGGTTGAAATTCTTGTGAAAATTCTTGAAAATCAGGTGAGCGTGAAATTCTTCGCAAAGTTTCTCTCTTTTGAGTCGAACCTGAAAAACATAGCATTCCGATTACTCGCCTGTGTATATATATATCTGATATTAGATAGGGTTGCGTAACAGTTCGCTACCGTGTTCGCGTAATAATTTAGCGTTATACCAGCATGATCCATTATTCTTTAATCTGGTCTACTAGTTTAAAATGGCAACCGTGTTAAGCAAGACGGACGAGCGGGTAGGCCGTTTCTGACACATTTCCACATCGTTCGCGCGATGGTTAAATAATGCGGTTCATCCGTACCGCCAAAGCCCGGTATAATGCAATTCGTCACTTGGATAATAACGTTTCACTGTTCTACATCGTTGTACGCGAAGATGAAGTTCCACCGAGGTGCGAACACGATTAATCAAATTCGCGCCATATGGCTACCCTGCAGCAAAGGAGATGCATTTTTACAGGACGACCGGCGCACTAGGACGATGCGTGCTTTCTGTGCTTCAATGCAGTGCTCATTGTTCGGGGATAATCGATATTGCGTACTTGAGGAAATAAATCCGAATGTCTGAGCAACTTTGAACCATCTCGATGAATCGCAGCGAATTTTTAATCGCACAATGGACACATTAAAACCGCAAAATAAGAAAAGTATACATTTTATCCCTTTACCTGACATTTAATAAGACTGAATTAAGAAAAAACTGTTTGACAGACGATTCACTCGAGTAAATGTATAATTTAAATATTACAAGAAATCTAATTTTGTCAACAGCGAGAGGTGTATGCACGTCGACATTTATAACATTCACAATAACTTTCCACGCAGCAGGTTGAAAATTATAGAAACCGCTCTCGACCCTCCTCTTTCCCTTCTCCACGAGAGCACGACCATTCATATTTAAACTACAGTTTTTAGTAGAAATACGGAACTGTGAGAAACGAGCGTGCAAAAGGACAACAACGTGGAAGAATACCATTTTAGGAGCTCATCGCGAGTAGGCGGCTATTCAATCGGCGCTCGCGTGAAATCCTTTCGACGAACAAGAATGCACCAGGAAGGTGAACCAGCAGCTCGTCATCGAAGCCGCGAGCGGCCATGGAATTCTCCCTCATTTTTCACGTGAATCCATCGAAATACGCGTGGCTAATTCACGGCGAAATCTTTCCTCCAAGCCCGAGCAAGAATCGATCCCCTGCCAGCTTTGCCTCGAATTCGCAAAACCGCAGGACACAACGTCGATCGCGGCGCATCCTTAAGGATCATATTTCAATGAGGGGAATAAATCGTCGGGTGCATCGGCAAATCCCACAAAAGTACGTGTCGATTAAAGTTTCGGATACGCAAGATAAATGTGATAAATATTCATGGAATAAATTTCTCATTCTGGCGGGTCCAGCTCTAATTGGAAACTGGGGCCGCGACACTTCCACGTCTTTCGACTTTCGTCCGACACGAACGCGGGGCGGCGGCATCGTTAACGAGATAAGCTAAGGACAGACAAATCATTAAAACGGGAAAGGCAGGCCACCCTGTCTCCTTCTGGCCATTCGCTCGATCAACCGTTGATCGACGATTTATTATATTCGGAGCCGGCCGCGGCCCACTATTGGATAATTTAATCTCTCGGACTTTGAGCACGAACCTATAAGCGAACGTGGATCTCCCCCCTCCCACACCTCTTTTCCACTCTCGCCGTTTTATCGACCGGAAGTATTGTTTTTTCTACCAAAAATTTATGCCCACCGACCGAAGCCGAGGCGTTCAACGCACGGATAATTGCCCATTTATCTGGCCGAACCAAGGCGCAAGCTCGTTCGACAAAGCGGAAACGATGCACGCGCGCTGTGATCCCCCGATACAGGAATCTGCTTTGACACGCGCTTTCGTCTTACTTAACCGCCCTTCCCCCCCCCCCCCTCCCC
Source organism: Ampulex compressa (assembly GCA_038496175.1). Taxonomy (NCBI): domain Eukaryota; kingdom Metazoa; phylum Arthropoda; class Insecta; order Hymenoptera; family Ampulicidae; genus Ampulex; species Ampulex compressa. Next base: position 2,519 of record JBCFXI010000299.1, read on the forward strand.
CAAATAACGAAACCTCGAGGTGATATGCTCAGCGTTGTTTCATAAGAACGTATATAAAGTGGTAATGCAGCAGTTAGATAAAACTGCTCCTCATTATAATTATTTAATGCTGCAATAAATAATAGAGTGCTATTAGGAGGGTTCCAAAGAGTCCGAATGTACGTGTATAAGTGACTCACCAGTGACACAACGGTCGTTTTTAAAGAACCTTCTTGATGCGATGCATACCAATTTTCAATTCTGGCTAATCGAAGATTACGTAGTATTTTTATACAGAAACCTTTTTCTGCTTACAGAATTTTCAATAAAATCGCGAGAAACGGCATACCAAACGTTGCTCGTAGTATTTCGACACGAAAGTTGGAGGACGGCGATATGATAAAGCTCCCGATATAAGGGTCGTTGGTAGTCGGACAATTTTAGCACGTCGTAAATTCCATCTTTCCCGGCGCTCGCAGGGCCGGTCCATTCGGACGAGATCGATTAACACGGAGGGGGTGAATCGTGAAACACCGGGAAAGAATTCGTTCTGACCGAGCTCCCGCGAGAAAACTTTTTGTAGATCACGGCCGTGTCGCTTCTTTTTCAGGCGGGACCCTCGAAACAGCCGTTGCTTTATCCCAGCCGGACCACCGTCGAGTTCCACCTACGTGTTAAACGCGTTTCACACGTGCCAAGCCGGACATTTGCCCCGGTGCTTATGAGAATCTCTCGGGTCAAGTGCGTTTTCTTCCGAGGCGAATCGGAAAACAAGAGTCACCCTGACTACTTCCATGAAAAAATTACAATTTTCTCCGACGCTATCATATAGAGGAAGAATAAGGTCTCAAGGAATTCATGTAGCTTCGCGTAAAGTCACATCCGTTGATATTTCGTTAGGTGACAACGAGAGTTCGTAGCTCTCACGATTCGCTTCTAAGAATAACCATCTAACAAAAGCGCTGAATTTACGATGTTACTCGCGCGAGAGCAAAGAGTCGTGCAAGAACGCTTATGGCGTGTTTTTCGGTTATCCTCACTCATGGAATCAGTAAACCACTCTTTGCACCACGCCTCTGTCCTTCTTATATAAACCATTGAATGCATCGTCCGCGTAAATATACAGATATACGCGTATCACGCATCGTACATGCGATACATTTCCGTAATATTTTATTATGCTAAAGTATGGTTTTAAAGTATACTTCAAATCGATGAACGTGTCTTCGTAGATCCAGCAGATGCTTTGAATCAGCAATTCATATTACTAACGTTTTTCGACATTCCCTTCCTACTCGTCATGGATCACGAATAACCAGTTTCCAGCGGCGAGCAATAACATTTGATTATTATAACAGTGATTCCAAACGATCGCGCATGTACAGAGGCATTCTGTACTCCCGTAAGAGACGCGAAACAGGTAGAACTTCTGCGCGGAGTCGAGCAGCGCTCTTGAGGAATTTAAATGCCCCACGGACTATTATGCAACTCTATGCCCTCGCCTCTATCCGCTCGCACTTCCGCGATTTCGTTTTCGCTGCTTTCGGCGTGAACGAACGTGGTCGTGTGCGAAAAAAAAAAGCGGGTCAGCTGAAAATACCGCGGTGTTAAGCTCACGTGGCACTTACGTGCGGCGTCATATGCGCCTGTGTATATCGTCGGGGAATGTGCAGTTCGTTACACATTCTTTTGCTCGTGTCGCCACCGCCGTCTGTCGCCCGTTTCGTTATCGGAGAGGATCGTTCTGTCATCCTCGGGGAGCGCGAAATAAAAGAATCCAATGTGCGCTCAACACGATCGACCATTAACCAGGGTTATGCTCGAACAAACTCAAATTCAGGCCTCGTATAAAACTCGAGCAAAGCGAAATTATGATCTCTATCTTAATATTCCTACTTCTCTCTACCGTCCTGCGCGAAAAATATCGATGGAGACGTTGCTGGAAATAAAAAAAACTACCGATAGTTCACGATCTAAGGGATTCTGCGGTGCTTAATTCGTATTGCAATTTATACTCGAATTATATTGTAGATTGAACATAAATTATAAATTATATTAAAATATAACATAAATAATGAAAGTAAATTAAATATAACATAAATTGAACATAAATTATATTACATAACTCGTATTATATAGCGAAATATACGATCGACGGATAGAGAATATAAAAAAAAAAAACATTTTTTAATCGATTCATTCCGAATGGATGAGAGTGAGAAAAATAAGCGATCATCGCAAAGCATACGATGTATCGAATTACACTTCCAGGACCGTAAAGGGCCAGGCGACAGGCTACTCATCTATCAACGCAGCTTCGACGAGCGTTCACGGCCAAAAGGGGCGATCGACCAGGCCGCGATCTCGTTACTGGCTAATTCTCTTCTCGCTTTAGAACGATTTAGCTCGCATAGCTCGAACAGTTAGCGCCAATTCTATGCGCCGGCCGACGTAGACGAGGAGCTCCTCGAGGGGGGAAAGCGACGAGGCTTCGGCGCGTCCCTGACTGAGAATGGAAGGCGGAAACGCCGGAGCTATTTGCCGGCTTCGGCGTAATTTCAGGTCTAACTCGGAACAGGCTCTCGCAGGGCTCACTGTTCTAGCGCAAAGTACGAAGTACAACCGTCAACTCACGGATAACTCACTTCTCCGCAGCGCTACGTGACTTCCGGGGGACGTTCCATGTATTACTTTAACACTCTACTAATCGGTCCATCGTTTTTGCACGCGTATACCGTTTGTCACTCGTCGGTCTACCGAGGAATACCTATTTCCAGGTGCTCCTCGAAATGCCTTCACCCGTGGAGGCTTTCAGGACGATTCGCCACGCTCTTTTATCCGGCGTATCGTAAGAAGTACTTTAACCGTAAACACGTGCAAATATCGAACCGCGCGGTTTGAGGTCATTTTAAATGGTGGAAAATACGTTTTTTTTTTGGAAGAACGAGGCTTTCAATGTAAGCCAGGCTTCGGTAGATGGCCGTGTTTATATCGTACATTCGAATTCCGGCAGCTTAGGCAACTCGAAGATGATTGGCATTCGCGTTTCTTTGCGCACACCTGACGCGGGATACGAAGTACGCGTAATCGAGGATTATTAGCGGGTTCATGCAGCGCCGGTAAAGAAGCAAAATAGTTCTTTTCTCAAGCCTATCCAGGATGGACCTTTCGAACTCGAAGAGCGCTAACCCCGCACGCAATGGGGCTCTTCTTTTATTGCAATTTGCTCCCATGTGAGCCGAGGAAATTTATTAGCTCCTTCGACTTTTTGCGCTTTCTAGTTGGCCGAAGGGGCAACTGCGTGCGGGAAAAGGCTCTACGTGCCTGTCAAGCGAATATCGAAGCGGACAAGTTATTACGCGCGGCTATGTTCTGAGAAGGTTGCAAACTTTGTTACCTCCTATCGAGGTTTTTTCCTCGTAAACTCTTCTCAACGAACCGACTTTGATAAACCTTTTACCCTGCTGCTTAGTGAAACTTCGATGATCCCTGAGAAATCCTATAAGCAAGCTGATCTTATCCTTCTATGATATTTATGCTGGTTCCATTTAAAATAGATTTCACGCTGAGATTTGCCACGGTTAACGCGTCGCTTTGCACGCGTGAAAACCATATGTGAATGTAACTCTGTGTTTCAAGATTCCACGCCAGGCTGACAAAGTCACTTACATTTTCCATTCTCTAATTTCCGTCTCTTCTCTTTTCCATATGTAAATATATATTCCGACAGCGGATACTCTTCAAGTAAACACGATTCCAACGATAGTGCCTAAGATTTCCAACGGAAGAAACGAATTGCCTTACGATCATATCGTTAACACGCTGGGAATTACGATAATGACAAGTAACTAGTTTTGTCTTTTTCAACCACACTCCGCAAATGATTGGGTCAAAGACTTAGCAGCGCTGGGCGGCTCGGTTAGCGATTAACCGAGGGAAAAGGGTGGAGGATTCGAGGGACATCGTTATTACGAAAAGGAGAGATAACGCGAGCGAGGGAGAGATAGGTAATCGTTTTGGTCGTTACTTTGCCCTCCATTGAATTCCGTATCGGAGTAACAAGCCAACGGCGCCGACCTCTAATCATCCGGAGGGATTTACTGCCTATGAGCAACTGCGGCCAACCGATTCTCCAGTCCTTCGAGGATTTCCTCCCTCCCTTCTCCTCCTCCTCCTCCAGCTGCAATCACGGCAAACCTTGACCGATTCCGCCTATTTTGCACTACTATTGATGCACCACCATCGAACGCCGATTACGAGGCACCAGATCAGTGTCGCGTTAAGTAAATTCTTTGGAGCTGATTAAGTATGATGATCTTGGAACAAATGTTATTCGCAGTCCATTGATCGTGTATTATATCAAAACTACATCATATTAAATATAATGGAATATCGGTTTAATAGCTGCGTTATTAAAGTTAGAACCACACTATCAGAGAAGCGATTATTTCTCGCGCATTATCCTCATACGTGCACAAACTTCATATTATTCCTTCGGATTCGATGATGATATTAAATTAGTCCTTTACATTAAGTAGACCGTACACAAATTTCTCTACGATTCCCTCGCAGAGTAAGACGGTACAAACCATGAATCCGTGAAACCATCGAAATGAATGCAAAACCAAATCCATGAATCCGCGAAAATCCATCGATACCTCGGGCCCAGCGACTCGGGGGACTTGGTCGCGAGGAAAGTCGCGGAGCTTCGAGAGCCATGTGAGCGAGCGGGGTCGTCGTCGGGACGCCCCTGGCAAGGCGCGAGCAGAGGCTGGCCGATTAGTCCGGGCGGCTCTCTCGCGTCCCCGCGTTCTGTCGCTTGAGTTATGATAGGGCGAAATAAAGATATCGGTGGCCAGCGACGTCCCGCGCATTGAGAAACGGTGAGAGAGGAATGCGGTCTCCGTGGGCCCACTCTACGATCTCCTTGCCAGGCGATGCGGGTATATAGGCGCGCGTATCGGTGCCAAGGTGTCGCCCATTTTTCTCGCCTTCCGTGAAAATTGATCGGCTTTAAGCGAGCGAGCCGGTAACGAGTGAGAAGTAAGGCGACGTCCCTCGCGACTCGAAACCGCGGTCCTTACACGCGGCGCCTGCTTCGGCGCAATGTCGGCCCCTTTGCCACCCGCGGAAGAGGCGGGGGAAATAAATCGGCGATTTGTCGGCGGGAATAAATCGCGGCGATCCGTTCGTCGTATTTGCGCCGCGCTATCCTCCCCGAGAAAAGCCACGGAGGCGCCGCACCTTCCAGGCGCTTTTTGGTCGCTCGAATCTTCGCGCAGGGCCGTCGATGGGCTCCTTGGTTTTCGACGATCATGCTTTCTTCCTGGGATATTCCGGGTTCTAAGTGTGTACGGTTCTTCTTTGGGGGAGACGATTTTATTGGAAGCCACTGTGGATTTGTCGTGGACAGTTTGCTGTTGTGGAGAAGAGAATCGGTGCATCGGTGTAAGGAGCTTTGGTAGGACGCTGATAAATTTGTGCACGTTTCACGAGGATTGATCGAACGAGTGTGTCGGAAGGTTTATATCGATGAAAGTCGTTTGTAACGAAGGATAATTGTGCGACTCCTATTCTTGCTGACGTTCATGGCGGTTTTCCGTTCGGGCCGTAAAGGAAGTAAAGCGGCGATTTGTTCGGCGCTATCTCGCGGACAAATCGTGACGATAATTCCTCGGAATTGCAGTTTGCGACCTTCTACAAATTACGATCCCGGCAACCTGGCGTGGTTACCTTCGACACGCGGTTCACGGCCCGTTAGGTAAGTCGTGAAATTAGTCTGTTAACGCTTCACCGGAAACGCATTAACACCTTATCGACGGGCGACCCCGAGTGGTGTTAAACTTGAATATCGCCACCTGTTACGGAGTATGGAAAAGTGTGTCGAGCGATTACCACGTGCAAGAACTCCGCGATAACGTCGGGCCGACTTAACTTCTCTGGTTCGCTGATTAAATTCATATAGTATTATTGATATTTTACATAAAAAGAAATTAAACAAAAGATATCGAAGTTAATCTCGGGATTAAGGATTAAAAACAGGAACCAGAAACGTGCCAAAAAGCGATATATAATAAAATATTTTTTCACTCCCACTTCGTATTCTTCAACTTTCTTCTCGTTGGAAAAATTTGTCTTTTGGATAATTTCGAAGGAAGAGTAATCATTCGAACGATCGCAAATCGTGGTAAAAATTCAATATCATTTCCCGATTGCGTATTATAAATCGCCCTGATATAAATAAATACGAGCAGGGCCGGCTTGGTCGAGAGCAAAAAAAAGAAAACCTTTGGACGCGCTCGGGGCTTTCGAGGCGTTGCATAATTTTCTATTCCCCGGCGTTAAACGGTTTCTCGAGACAAAGGCCGAAAAATCTAGGCTTCCGTGGCCTTGGCGCGACGCCGCTCGTGTACGGGAAGGGAAAAAAGTGATATTATACGCACGTACGTAACCGGCTTGCGAGGAGCAAATCGCGGGTTACGAGCGAAAGGAATTCCTCGGCTACCCCCATTAAGTCTCCTCCTCACGGAGCGGCGGTCGGCGCGGCTACAACGCAACAGCGCTCCACGAATACCCTCGCCGACAGAAACGAAATCGAAAGGTTGGGGTCAGAGCAGAGCCCCACCTTCGGGTACACCTACACCCACACATGCGACCAACCGCCAGAAACACGTTCCAAGCATCGGTAACGCTTACCTACGCACTCGGATCCGCTGCTGCAACTGCATTGAGCACGGATCGTACCGAAGGACTACCAGACTTGGCCCTATGGCGGCATGGCGCGTATAGATTTCCACGAGCAGGACCCTGGTTCTGATTGCATCCGTTGCCAACGAATGCTTCGATGTAGAATGTGTTATACCATGGAGTGGTGGTACCGAGTGATTCTGACTTTGGCCTATCGCGAAGTGATGTGTCGCGATTCAGACGAGGAAGGCCGTGATTTAAATTTGGAAAGGAATGATCTTGAAATTTTTGGAAGATACGCAGAAGGAAGACTGATTTGAATTTGGAAATTAATGATCTTGAGATTTTTTATGTCACGTATATCGTGCGATGGACACTTGGTGATATAGAAGAATTAGCAAATTAGGTTAGAGGATGTTATCTTAGTTTCGGATTTCCACGTGAGAGAGCTTGTATGGGAATGGTTTGGGTTTAAAGAAACAAAGTTTAGTGGCATGTGTTTAATTTGTAAACTTAATTAGCGGTGCAAAAAGCGCACAATACGCAGTCATAGGATAAATGCCCCCGTTGAGGTACCTCGTTAAACAACATTTACGAGCTCGCAGATCGCTCTTACAGAAACGAACGAAACGCCACCATAAATCGGGCGTAAGCCGATTAAAATTCCTCCTCGAGTATTACAAGATGCTGATTTTCATACGAGCAAGATATAATCCTGAATCCGTTTCAATTATTGCCAGTCGTGTAATGCACCTTATGGTGTCAGATAAGCGTTCCTTAAAATCGAATAACCAGGATTTTATCGCGCTTCGTTTACCTGGGATTTATGCTTCCGCTAAAGGCACATCCGAGAACCTTGAAGCGTAAAGCAGCGTGTAAGGTACGAATAAAATAAAAGTTAACATTTTCCACTTTCCATGTACTATCGTTAACTCAAATATCGCTCGTAAATATTACTGACAACGTGAATATAATTTTACTAACTTTGGTATACGTGTATATTTCTAGTGAGGCCTCAAAGAGCAATATATTTTTAGGTATCATTACGCGCTTAATCGGTTTGCCATCCGAGCCGCGTATTTCTAGATTGAAACGTAATGAGTGTCGATAATCATCGCGAAGACCGTCATCCCTGTCCGGCATTGTATTTTGCGGCTAATAAGTGCTCCCTCAACATTCGGGGGAATATATATTGCCGAATGAATCATAAATCACGGGAGCCTTGATGCCACACGGTTATTTATAGTTGGCAATAAATTATTGTTAATGAGCGTTTCCATTGCGGTGAAAACGCGAAAGTGGTATAGGCGATGGATAATGATGGAAGTCGTTACGTTATACAAAACAGAATTGCAACTTTAACCGTGAGTCCAACAATAACGGCAATTATCGACTGCGAGGAGTACTGCGAAAGTAGAAACGTAAAACATGCCTGAAACGGCGCAAAGTAACCAAACAAACTCTTCGGATTATCACACACTTCAACACGTACAACCCATCCACGAAATAATTATCACGATCAGAAGCTCGATATCCCGTTGTTAATCTCCACGTCTATTCTCACGTTTATTCCACACAGTGTTCTTTCGCATAATAATAAAACCGCCTTACTCAATCAACCACAGGATGTTTACAAAACCGAATGAAACCAACGATCATAATCCGAGACAGGTGTGTAGAAAATCCCAAAACGATCGTGTAACTCGTTCGGAAATGACTTCTCAGAAGGTACGCCTGGCACGTCGACCGAATAACTTACAAAACATTTACAATGATATCGGCATATAACAAGGGCGGTTTTAGTAGGTGTATAAGCTCTGACAGGACAGATGCAGGGGGGCGGGTATCTATAATTGAGAGATTCAGCCGTTTCAATGCGGTAGCGCAAGCCGGACAGAGCAATAAGTACGATGAATGTAACTGGCAAGGAGCGAGGATACCAGCGGCCGTAAGTGAAATAAGATCAAATCCGTCGGCAGGTCTACAATGCGTGTTGTTGCGTAGAGATTAAAGGGGAGAATGATCAACAATGATGGAATTGAACAAGCATGTCGGGCCGGTGTTTATCGGCACGCATAAGTGCATTATTTCTGTTGACAACTTCATGAATAATAAGCGGCAATGAGAAGGAGCCGCGGCGTCATGGACCAGGAACATCGGAGTCGGTGGCATAAGCTGGTTCGAGCGATAAGTCCGATCGGTAGAATTGGCAAGGGGCAAGGCCATCATTACGCTCAAAGCGAAACAATATCAAACCCATCGACAAGTCGACGGTGCATCGCGTACAATGACGTATTAACGGGAATAATCCACAATGTAGACATTATACGAGAGTGCCGAGTCACATTTCTCGGTACACGATAATTGAGCCGTTTCCATTAGCGGCTGCATTATGAATTGTTCCGTTACTTTACCCTCTCCGACATAGGCTCATTTAAAATGCAAACTCGCGAACAACGAATATGCAGCTGCAATGGTGTGGCGGATAATGGCCCGGACTTTCACACGGGGGAGCCGTGTTCGAATCTTGCTTATCACCCCTGTATAATTTTCCATATGATACGGTACTTCAAAATCAGCCTTAAACCCGTAAGTCATAGGTCAAACCAGTTCAGCGGTCGGTGGTTAAAATCCAAATGAACAATCAAGACGACGAGCAAGTATCCCGAGGAGTGTAAAAGAACAGTAAGTTCCATGTCGCAGGACCTTAATGATCCGTGCATAAAATTAAACAGCGTAAATAATAAGGCTGGCGAGCAGGTATCGCGAAGATCGCGAAGGCAGGGGCGAGTCTGATAATTCAAAATGCACCTTGAAACTGTCAATCCTAAACCAAACGACCTTGGCGATCAATATACAAAACGAAATAAGAAGAATACCAAGATCACGAAAACTGCAAAACCACGACCGAGTCCGCTACTTCCAAATGCACCATAAACGATAAATCCTAAACCAAGTAAACTCAGTGTTAGATGCCTCGAATAAAACAACATAAACAACAACAACAAGTGCGACAAGTACCAATCGCGAGGACTGCAAACTCACAAATGAGCCCAAAACTTCGAAATGCACCATAAACGATAAATCCCAAACCAAATAAACTCAGTGGTAGATGCCTCAAATAAAACAGCAAGAACGACAAGTACCAATCGCGAAGACTGCAAACTCACAAATGAGCCCAAAACTTCGAAATGCGCGATAAACGATAAATCCCAAACCAAATAAACTCAATGGTAGATGCTTATAATGAAACAACATAAACAATAACAATAACAACATAAACAACAACAACAACAACAACAACATCGAGAACGGCAAGCAAGGATCACGAAGAGTGCGAAAGCACGAGCGAGTCAAGCCGACAATGCGGCAGGTACCTACCCCGCAGGCATTCCATCAAGATGCTATCGAGAGTGCCTGGACGAGGGGAGGAGTAGGAGGAGGCGGAGGAGGGAGCGAGGATCGAGGAGGAGGCCGGCGAGAGATATTAAAGGATGCTGCGCCGCCGACGAGAAGCGGAGAGAGAAAAGGAGAGGCATCCCGTGGCGTGGTCGGTCCCAAGGCACGAAGGGATCAGGGCCGCCCGGCACGCCGTCTTCGGGGCCCGGGCCCTGGCCCAGCCGCTATCACTGGCTGGAGCAGCAGCGTCCTCAAAACCGTGACTTTTCGTCCTGTGAAAACCGAGGAAGCGAACCCGTCGATCAGATCACAGCCTTCTCCCCCGATGAGTTATCGCTGCACGTTGCTGGCCGTGCCTCGGATAGAAGGGAAGCCGGCTTTGGCGGATAATTCACGAGGATGACGGACCTCGATATTGTGCTTGTGCGAGGCTCCAATGTACCGATCGTAAAGGCGAGCCCTGGAGAATTGGCCACGTCGGATAGCGTGACAACGCGACTCATCATCCTCCGGCAGTCAAACCGAGGAGTTAGAATCGGCGCCTCGGACTTAGCTCTTCCCGGAGTCCTCCCACGTCGATATCCCGACCGGAGAAAAACCAATTCGCGAAGTACCCCCATATAGTGTCTCCCCGATATTTCCGTACCGTTCCATTGTGTCCCGCTGGTTTTTCTAAGAACAGCGATAAACCACTCATAAGGGAATAGCCCCGGGGATGGAGCGCGGGTCGATAACCCAGCTGTCTGTCACCGCATTACCGACTGAAACAATATTCTATTACACAAACCAATCAACGTCCCTTTGTGAAGTCCACCCCCCCCCCCACCCATCGACCATACCCGCCTCTCCTTCGCTCGAAAAAACCCTGTCCGCACTGTGCACGCTTACCAAGTCGAGGAACAATCCCGCTGAGCTCCCATAAGCCCGAGGAATCCAGATTTCGCGGTAAGGCTTTTCCGCGAAGGGCGACGATATCGATTCCCGCGCGGTAACCTCGCACGGTACTTAAGGGCCGATGAATAAACATAACCGTGCGTTTGAAATTCGCTGCTCGGCGAAAAAGTACGGTGGCGGTGGCCGTGGATGGCTTCCCGCGCTTTAAAGGGCAATGCTTATACACAGATTGGATTAAAGGTCTGGTACGTCTGAGAGTGGTAGGCGGCGGCACGGGAGGCCTGGAGGGGCGGAGGGGGGGGGAGGGGAGGGGAGGAGGGCGAAGAGAGGCGGTTTAGGTTGAGACAAGAAGGAGGAGGGAAAGGTATGCGGCAGGATGGCGTATATACACGTACGTGGGTATACGTGCTACGTACGCGCGTATGTACGGGACCTGTACATACATACCTACGGAGCCTGCCGTCCCACCTTCACAAGGTGATTCACTGCGATCCTGGTGCAGTGTGCTCAACCATTACGCACTCGCAAATCGTCGCAGAAGCGTTCGAGATACTTCGAGGTAAATCAAGGCGGTTTCGTCGCGTTGCCCACGGATGGAATAAAAGAGGGCGGAGGGGGGGGGGGGTGGGGGGTTCAAACACGAGTTTCGCGTGCAGCCAAGGGGGTTGTCGGTGCTACGGCGAGAAGTAAAGGCGAATCGATCGCACCTCGTTCCCCACGAGTTCTTCCTTCTCGTATTTTTATGGGAGATACGAAACGCCGATAGGGCCGCGAGATAGGCCGCGTTTCGAAATGTGCAAGTAACGAGCTGCCAAATTCGAAATGTCTCATCGATCGCCGGGGCAATGACAGACCTGCCACCTCGGTTCGCGTTTCTAGGAATAGATCCTGAATTCGAGTAGTTTTGTTGCATCGCGAATTTTCGTGCTGAATTAGTGTGCGCGCTGACTGTTGGTTCCACGAACATACGACACGTTTGTTGTAATATGATAAATCCTTATGTAACGCTGTACAAAGCTCTACTGTACACGGTTCACGGAAAAATATACTTTGATCTTTGCGTCCAAATGAACTTCCGCGAACCGTATATGTATATAGCGGAAAGAGCGGTATAGCATTCGAACAAAACACTAGAGATTTTTCGCAGCCCGCCAAGTATCGTATAAGCATTTGTCGGTTTAATTATTTAGCAAAAGTAATTTTCGTACCACGTCGATCGAAGGTAATAGCGATTTCTCAACGAGGAACGAATAATGCTCGAAATTCCAGTACCAGGATGTTCGACGGCTGATTATACTTGTTGCATGCCAAAAGCTCGTTTTTTATTTGCCACGCGAGAGCAAAGTTTTTACCCCATGAATTAAAGGTAAGGCGCGATTTTTCAACCGCGGCCAGAAAAATGACCGAAATTCAGGTACAAGGATGTTCGAGGGTTGACTGTATTTGGTACACGTCGAAGGCATCGGAGTGCGCGAACGTGTTTACAGTTTGATCGTATACGTCTCGGCGGTGCAATCTTGCACGAAGGAACGAATGTGTGTTGCCGTCTGAAGCGACGATGCAATGGGAACCGCCCGGGGCGTGTCGGTGCACCCTGCAAAGGCTCTCAATCGCAAGAATGCAAAGGCCAACCGGTCGGCCTGATTCCGATCAGAATTTCGGACAAACGGGCTTATTAAAATTAGGCTCGAGTGTGCCAAGCATCTTCCTGCTCGGTTGCTCTGAAATATTTCTATCGATACTTAGAAATCGTTTTCACATCAATGTTGTCCAGGATATTAAGAAATGAGTGTAAACCTTGAGGCACGTTTATCAATCACTATTTGGACTTTAGGAACTGCTTTTATCATGTATTTTTTACGTTTATTCTAATAAATTCGCGAAATCAAAGGTTATTTTTTTTTATATTCGGATATTATTTGAGTATCATTGTGAAACCCTTAAAGGATTATATCGACAGCTGCGTATCAATGTGGTGTCCTTATAGAATTCCTTTTTTCCTACTTGTCAAACACGTGTATGTAACTTTTTAACTCGCGGACGGAGATTCATTCATGCGTCAGTCATAATCCAGCTGCGCTGTTTACGAATCGAAAAAGGAAGAGCGCGCGCCAAAAGGGACTCGATAAGTTTCAATGTGAAGTAACGATATATTTGCGAAGAGCGATAAGCGTCTCGTTTAAGGGCCCATCGAAGGTAAGTAATTTGTTTCTTTTTCCAAATCTCGCGGTACGCTTCGATGCAAGAGATGCAAGATGCGAGAATGTATTTCTCGAGCCCCTTGGCACGTGAAATAGTCATTTCGCAAAATCGTCGAGTACGGCCGGCGGAAGATGTCATTTCTGGCCATGGCAAACATGGGAAAGAAAGCTCGCCACACACGCGGGAGTATAGCACGGCATTAAAAGATGTGTAGTCGGAAAGGTACAGGTCGTTAGTGAATTCCTGGTAAGCATTTAATTTATTCAGACGTGGCCTCGTGGACTGCCGTACCCGCGAACTGATTCTCATGTGCAACTCGGCTCTTTAAAGGCCCGCTCATACTCGGTGTCGACTCACAAAACAAACAGTCGGCCCGCCATTAATCCTCGTTAGTATCCTCTGGTATCAGGATCGCAGATTATTTTTAAAACCCAGCTTCCTGCGTCTTAAGGGACATTTGTGAAACGTCTTTCGCAAAATCGGAGTGCTAAACTGTGCCGACGGGCGAAGATAAGGGAAGGTGGATAACATTGGAATGCGGAGCCCTCCATTTTTACGATTCTTGCCCATTGGAATAGTTTCGAGTTTGCACGCTGAAATAAAAGGAGCAGCCGTTTTGTCTTATTAAGGCATAGGAATATGACGATAAAGAAATTCTATCTCGAAGTATACTTCGTCTCCTAAAGGAGCGGTTATTTATGTATTTAATACACGAGGTCTCGAGTAATAAAATAGTCTTCGTTCGAAGATCTTTAGAATCCGAATTAATATTCGCCAACATATCTTAGACGCGTAACCAAAATACTTATCAAGCATCGTACTTCTTAACTTAGAACTATCGAGGCAAAAACATAACGTACCTGTATTTCTTCAGTAAATATATAAATGTGATTTTCAATATCTTTCTTCGATGTGTAAACGATTAAACGATTCCATTCTCACTTCACAAACACTGGCATCCGAATACCTCGAAATAGTGGTTCTGACGTCAATCGTCGAGATAATACTCCAGAGAAAATTCTATCCTACCAACGTAAGCGAGAGTACGCGATGCACGTGTATTCCTTCCGGCATCAATCGAAAGTACTGATTATCCAGGCACAAAAGTTCGCTGCCGCTTTGAGATTCCAGCACGTTTGTCCGATGTCGGTATGGCCGAAGAACAACATCGCAGAGAACTTTGAAGTCCTCGACGTCGCGTGCACCGATGCAACATTCTGCCCGCTCCTTCTTCTTCTTCTTCTTCTTCTTCTTCTTCAATATATTTCCGCCACCGACTGCTGAGAGCATTTGTTCTAGGACCTACCGTTTAATGTGCATTCCAAAACATCAGAGTGTACACAGTAAAGGAGAGTTACCAAAATCGTACTACCTAACGGATTTTTAATAATAATATTAAACAACAAATTTTTTGACTAAAATTGTTGCTCGCAATTATACTTTTATCTTTGCAGAAACCGCTAAATAAATATTCTACGTATGAAATAAGATTAAAGGTTTTCCAAAATCGCACCTATTTTATTTGGTAATCGATTTTATTTTGAATGTATGTAATTTATTTTTTTTTATGTCGAAGTACAACAGTATCAAAGTAAAGAAACGTAATATTTTTTGTAAAAAATATGAGATATAATAAATTAAAATAATGAAATCTTAGAAAACATTAAATGTAAAAACTATTACAAACATTTTGAACAATAGTATGTTTTGTTTTCTTTCAAGGCTCCTGCGTCCAAGGAGCATATTTTCTTTTCCCCATGCTTGAAAAATTCAAAAAAAGAATATGGTAAGATTAAATATTAGCGAATTAAGGCTTAGATAAAATTGCAGCGTAATTTCTTAAATTATACCGATACGATTTAAGAGTTTCCACTGCGATACAATTTAGGAAACCAAGCGAACCAATAGAAATACTATTCACCAAACCCACAAATCATACAAATTATACCATAAACTCACTATAAAGATGCTACATTACATATATTAAAAAAAAAAAAACAAAATGCATCAATCCATTACAGTATTCCATTGAAATCCGTCTTAAACCAATTAATCAAAATTTGCATCAGACTTACTCGAAATCTTCCGGCTTCTACGAATTGAGACGAAAATCAATCGAGACAAATAAGCTGTCTTCTATACTACCGATTCCATACACCCTTTATATTTCTCCTGATAGAAATCGCGGACATTAATCAAAAAAACGATTACCAAAAAAGTGAACCGGTACGATTTAGGCGACCAGCGCGCATTAAGCAACTCCCCGGCATATCGCCACAGTGGATTCCAAAGGCCACAGGCACGGTGCATATCGCGTGGAAAAAACCATCAGCGATGGGCGGGATTCGAACTCCGATCTCCCGCGTGTTCTGCTCGCTACACGTCGCAGCGAAGGATCGCCTATTATCCGCGGACCTTGCTTCCGCGATGGAAGGTTACGGAGTTTCGGCGTGCAGCCAGGCGAGAGGCCTCGCATTCTGTCCACCGAGTGCCGATAATTATCACCGTGGGAAACGTCCTGGTCCCTCGGAGGAGGCTCCTCCTGCTCGGGATTAACGGAGCCCTATTAACGGTTTCGACGATTCCACGGCCCGTCCAGCGTGATCCCTTTTTCCCTCCAATTTGGACAATCTCGTATCGCCATCCCGCTGCATCCCGTGGCTTTGGTCAATCACCGCGCTTCGCCGCATTTTACGAGGACAATGCAGTTAGGATAATTCATACGTGCAGTATAATTGCAGTTGCTTTACCGGGCTACGCGTTTCTATCGTCGCCGATGTAGCACGAATGTCGAGCGGAAGGGAAAATTGCTTCTGGAGGTCGAGAACGAGATTTGGCGCTCGTGGCAACGGGCTTGTTATTAGATTTGTATCGATTTTCCGATGAAATATTATAGTCGGCGAGACATGCGTTCCTAACGTTGATGATAGTTGGCTTGTGTGGTGGAAATGTTTGTTAAGATACGTAGCACGATTAGTAAGAAATACTCTAACAATCATACATATATTCTTCACTATATACATGATCCTTTAGCCTGAATAATATAATACATCTCGAACGCTTAATTCTTCAAATCTGATATAGTTCACCACTGCAATATCAGTAGTATCGGGTAATATGGAATTTGAGGTAACAGGAAAAATGATAAAATCCTCGAAACGGTCGGCCGTGTCCTCGAGGCGAGCCAAAATGTCCAGGGGGGTTTTCAAAATTTCGCGGAAGATCCGAAAGGTCGCGTCGAGGCAATCGGGACTCGAGCGCCGGGGCATAATAATTAAGATCTTATTGAGAAACTCGAGGAGTCATTCCGGCGCAACGTTCTATCGTACAATACATCCGATTTAATGACCCGATGCGTAAATCAAATCCTCCGCCTTCCACTCCCCGCCCCGCCGCCAACCCTCGCTCCTCCGTCTCTCTTCCTCGCCCCCAACCGCCCCTCGCCCTTTCCTCGCCCCTTCTTTTTCCCCGTAGGAGATGGAGGCTCCTTTGAAAACAGGCAACCACCGGCGCAACCATCGCCACCACCTTCGGCACCATCTCTCGCAAGGTGGGTCGCCTTGGGTGATACACGACGTTTCTCACGGTGATAATTATCACCGTCTACGTGGAAACGCGAAGGGACCCTCGGCATGGCGCTAAATATAGCGGTAAAAATCTCGGACGAGCGGGGCAAGAAAAATTGCAAAAGGCTCCTGCATGATTTTACACAATGTTCCGACTGCACTTGAAATTGTCGGTTCACGTAAAAGGATTTTATTCGTAATAAAGTATCAAAGAGCGATTAATACGTTTTTCATGTTTGAAGAATATAAGCAACGGTTAGAGGAAGCGGTTAAATCGACGAGTATCGATATATGCAGGAGGGGGGAGTAGAGAAAATTGAATGGACGGGGATAGAATCGGGGGGAGAATGAAATTTCAGGTGTCCCGCATATGTACACCGATGCAAATCGTTGCAAATGTCCGTTGGCCACTGGAGGGTTAATAGCGCTTTCCATTCTACCAATCCACGGATGCAACACCCACCGATTCATAATTCGCAATCTCGGAGCAGGAAATTTCATCTCTCTCACGCTCTTTGCCCGCTGGCGCTAGACGGGAGAATCGATAACTCGACCTTTAAAAGGGCCGACACGAGGGTCGACTCCGGCCGGAATCGCCCTTACGGTAACCCCGCGCGGGGTGACGCGGCCCCTCCGACGTTTCGGTGGGCCATTTAGAAAAAAAATGACAAATTACAAGGCTGTCAGAGGGACCTGTTCCTCGACAATGACCAGGAAGGTGCATTCTTTCGCACAATGTATCCTGCTCCTCTTTAGCTCCTCGACGTAAGCCAAAAAGCCAAAGGTTTTTGAGGTCTAAATCAGAAATGCGCGTCCCCGTGGATCAGGAGCGGATGTACATGTATGTACACATGTGCGCTCCCGAGTCTGGTCGAAAAAAGGATTTCGTTGAAAGAAAATCGTCGTCGCGCTTCATCAATTATGGCCAAGGGCTTTCCATTGAAGCGTCGTTTAAGATTCCTCGCGTATTTCCCCGTGTCCTCTTCTTATCTCCGCTCTATACCGAGCCCAAGGTGCTCGTTTGGTACGAAGCCGACTGGAAAACGACCTCGCGAGAAAAATTAGTCGATTCCTTCCCCGGGAAATCCCGGATGATGAATCGTCCTCGCGGATAGTGGACGATGTCGGAAAGGAGGACTACGGGCGGATATAAATCATCGTGACTCGAAAATCTGTATGCGAAATACCGTGGATCCACGGTCCTACGTGTGCCTGCGGAATTCTGTATAAATATTCACCAAAAACCAGGAGCGATCGAATTTTCGACTGGCAGGGCCGTTCTCGTTATTTCCTGTAAACAGAAACCAAAGCACGCGTAACTCCCGAACTCAGGCTCCCTTTTACATCGAGCGTCACAGCCCAAGCTCCAGTAAAAGAAAAAACATTTTTCCCAGTATTCACCTATAACAACAATCACCGACTGCGCAAAACAAGAATTCCACACGAAGCAACAACGCCCCTCGTAGCGCCCATCGATGACAACCTTTAAACCACACCGCGCGCGGAGCACAACCATCGCGCTCCACGAGTACCACCTGTACAAATCCCACTCGGACTATCCGGAAGATAGAGCCGAGCCGTAACTCCAAATCCCGCGGGTGGCCGCGAGCCGAAGGGAGCATCCTCGAGCATCCTCGCCGCAGACGAAGATGCGCGCCGAATTTCCCCTGATTTCCAGGAAACTCCGTTAGGCCGTCAGGGAGACGGAATCCGCCTCGAAATAAATTCCGGCAAAGCCGACCAGGAAGATACCGCCGATCCTTCCTACGTAAGCCACGTGATCGTGGGAGGGTGAGGCTGCGGCGGTTGGCCGAGGAGGGGGCGAGGGGGGGGGGATCAGGCGTCGACGCGAGCCGATAAAGAGGGGCAGAGACGCAGGGGCAGGGAGAAAGAGAGAGTGAGACGGGGTGAGAGTTCGCGACGAAATAAGAACGCGGCGAGAGTCGTACACGAGGACCCACGGCGGAACTCATTTTAATTAGAAGGGGTCCTTCGCTTTATCGAGTTATTCCCTACTCCTCCGTCCCCCTCCCTCTCCCTCTCTCTCTCTCTCTTTCTCACTCTCTCTCTCTCTCTCTCTCTCTCTCTCTCCGTCCCCCTCTCCCACCTCCCTCTCCCTCCCACCCGTTCCCCTACTCGGGCACCTCGTGGGCCACATCCACGGAGCCGCCTTGGAATGCGGTTCTACGGGCCCACGGGGTTTGCGCGACGTTGTGCTTGTACCTCACCGGCGATGTGTCCGCCTCTATACGCCTCTACACGCCTCTGCCCGCTCGCGTGTGCAGGAGGGGCGAGGGGGAGGAAGGGAGAGAGAGGGGGGCGTGCACGGGGAGAGTAAGAGGAGACCTTGTCCTCTCCGGGGCCTCCGCCCTCCCCCGACTGCGGGGCCCGTGAGAGACCGCGCCGCCCGGGGGAGGAAGGGGGAGGAACGGGACCTCCGCGGAGTCAGCGGAGTCCAGGGAGGTCCTTACTTCCCCGAGACCTCTCCCCGTACGAAACGTAGAGCCAGGGAGAAGAAAGGGAACGGCTCCTTCGCAGGATCAAAGGATATATCGGGATCCTTTTTGCTTCCAGGGGATTGCCGCGCCGGCGAACAGGCCCCGAAACTTCCGAGGGCTCGGGTTTCGAGTTCTACGGTAGAGCGCGAGCTTCTTACCTGGCCATCGAACGGCGAAGCGCGATTTTTCTACCGGCGCCCCGGATTGGACCTGGTTTCTACGCTTATCACGATCGTTTTTGCGGGGCTAGCAACGAGGTGTAGGGGTGTATGGAACTATGTCCTGGTTCGATGATCGTTTAGGAGGAGTCTTGTGAAGCAGGAGATTTGTGCGGAGGAAGTGTGTATCCTGTTTCATTGAAATACTTGGATAAGTCTCTCATGCGTGTTGTACAGCTGTGTGTTGTATTTAATATTTTGTTGTCTAGTATGATCCTTGCGGCTGGCTTAAAGGAGTTCGTTATGTGGAACACTGATTAATGGCCTTGCCCTATGGAGAATTCTCTTTGGTGGATTAAAGAATTGATTAGAAATACATTGTATTGGCTTCGTGTTTATGCGGCCGTAGAATAATGAAACGTGTATTCCACGCTATTTTACAAGGAACGATTGTATTAATATTCCGTGTATGTATAAGGCCAAGATTCGATTAGAGGGGATGGCGAAAGAGCGAGGCTCGTGCTAAAGGTTCGAACAGCCGTGGAACCTTTTCGAAAAAGCGGCGACTTTATCAGGCGTCAGACCATCACGTCCCTTGAACCTGACCCGAGCTTGTTTCGTAAAGCGCGAGTTCCGGCCTTGCCATTCCACGAAACGCTTTCGGCAAATCAGCTGCAATAAAAGGTAAGGCAGCGTTGGAAGCTGCATAAAACAAAAAAAAGGGAAAAAAAGAGGGAGAATGCTATGCGTTTCTCACGCAGAGATTTCTCGAACGCGAAGCATGCGTGAACCCGTAATTTACCACAAAAAGAGTGGCCCGAACTAATTGAACTATATTACCGGGCCAATCATATCGGTCGAGGTACCTTCATATTTACATACATGCAAGCCGCAATCACCAGTATTGAAATTCTTACCGAAGACGCGAATGTGCGCGAGGAATTCGGGCTAATACAAGGCCGAAAGAAGGAAATGAAACTTGAGATTTACGTTTTTACGGATTTTGCGTGGGACTTACCATCGTGACTTCGATGATATACCGCCATTATCTTATATATTTAGGTTTCTTTCCGATAAAAACATATTAGTATACAAAGAAAATAAATAAGAATTTAATTTGTATTATTTTTGCTCATAATTATGTTCTTTTAGAATAAGAGTTTTGATCACATGGAATTCAAAGAAAAATTCTTATTTCAAACTCGGATGCATTGCATAAGTAGAAAACAAAATAACCTGCATAATTTAAATACACCTCATTCCCACTGCGTAACCAATAAAGAGATGAAATATTTCAAACAAGCGTATCACCTTCTCACCGTCCGTAGCGGTACATAGCGGTTAGAAATTCCAATACCCCTTCGTACCTAAACCACAGGTGTAGTCATTCGGATATCAAACCAACTCCCGTTCTCACATCTAAATCCATATCCGAATAAATAGACATCATCGCCGAATCATCATCCACCTCGAACTTTATCCCATTCCACGGAAGTTTCAAGGGTAACAATACCTCCAGCTCGAGATTACGCATAATAGCAGCTTCGCTGCCACTCCATGGACGTGCATCGCAAGCGCTTATCCGTTTGACGCCTCAAATCGTTGTCGTCAATGGCAGGTTCACCGTGCAACGGGGCTGACTATAAATCAGCCTTGAGAAGATCTCGAGCGTCAATCCGAGAACTTTTATTTCCCCTTCGAGGACCATTTCAGGGCGTAGAGCCGCGTCCAGGGTGCCGCCAAGCAGCCGTGTACCCCTCCGTGTTTTTAACCTCGCCATTATTAATATCGATTATAATATTGATCGATGGGCCGAAAGTTATTAAACGCCCCCCCCCCCCCTCCTCTTCCTCCCCAGGTTCGGCTCCTTTGCACCGCTTTAGGTGGCTCCGCGGTCGCCGCGGCCCCGGCAAAATGGGCCGAAGATTACCACCGGTGACGGTGGAACTCGAGAGGCAGGGAATCGCGTGTTGCGCGCCCCCTGGCCATCCTCGTTTCGGCGGCACCGCCGCCTTTCGACCACCGGGCCCTACACTTTTCGATCCACCTTGGACGGCTCCTGCGCCCTTTCATCCATCGGCCGTACCTTTCCACGCACGTCTCGGCCCCGTTCAGCAATTCCTGCGGGCGCGCACTCTGCCTCTTCCTTTTCTCCCGGCTCTTCCCTACCCACTGCATGCCACCCCGCTCTCGATCTTGTTTTTATACGGGGAACGCTATGGTCAAGGTCGACACGCTGTAAAACCTCCACCCCGCGAGACGCGATCGCAATTGCAAGTCCTCGGTGCGTTCGACGAGGAGCAAAGTGGTTTTTATTTTCTCCTTCTGTAAGCTCCTTTTTGGTGCTAGCTTTTAAGATCGTTTGGCTTGGGATTTAATGATCGAGGTAGGCACTGAACTGCGAGAACGAGAATATAGGTGTGATATGGGAAGAGCAGAGATGATGGCTGGGATTCGAAGGCGAGTCTTGAGCGTGGAAGTCCGAGCTTCTATCCGCTACACCACTATAGTTCCTGTGGTTTTTATTCTTCGCATCCAACTGAGGGCTCCGTTTATGATGAGGCGCTGCCGCGGATCTGTGAATGCTGGGATGTGTATGCTTTGAATTTGGCAGAGAGGTTTTTGAATGGTGTGCGTGGTGTCTTGAGTCTTGGAGAAGCGGCGTGGTTGATGCTTGGCGGATGGAAAAGTCTGGAAACTTGGGAGTCGTCGATACTGTTTAACGTGTTAAAGTCGACGCTTTAATGTGGTCCGGTGAGTGTTATTATTATATTAAACAATCGGATTTCGAGGTTTCAATGTCGTTCCTGCCCTACCTCTCTGTCCATTCATCACGGCTCCGGTAAGCGTCTAAACCTCCTTTAGTAATACTGCTGAGTAATCTTCCACTTCTATTTCTTTTCCATCACCTTTTCGGTTTTGTTTCCTACCAAAGAACGAACTGTGATGGCTATTGGAAGGATAAGGTCGTAGGAACTATCTACGGGTTTTATTATACCAACCGAATATTATCAAGGAACGTTTATAATCATATTAGTAGCAGCTATATCGAAGGAAGGTGAAAAAGAACATAAGACATCAATTTCCTCCACCTCCCAACTTTGAGAAAAAAGCAACAGATTTCTAACTCCAACACTCCGCAGTCTTATCACTCACATTTAAACAACAAATCGATAAAAAAAATACATTACCACACAATCATAGTCTACTTACACGCCATCCAACAGTAACATATTTCTCCGCAATACAAAATTCCCCAGTAACCAAGGATCCATCCAACCCCCCCCTCCCCCCCCAAAAAAACCATAAGATTCCCCAAAAAAAGTAGTACCAACTTTCCCTTAACTTTCTAATCGGCCATTATCAGGCATCCCAAAGGCTCCAAGGCCGAATTGTTCTCGAGTTCCCCCGCTTTGAAGCCGGCAGGAAGCCGCGGCGCAGAGCGAAACGCAACGCCCCGAGCGTTCCCGTAGATTCGCTGTTGGTTCGGGCCTTCGTGTAAATAGGAAGAATCGTCTCCTCCGTCCGGCTAAACGGACCTGTTTGTCTCGATGCAAACGGCCGTGTGAAAGTCTCGCCGGCTCGTTAACGCCACCCCTAAGACTCGGGCCTGGCGTACCGTAACAAAGAACAGAATGGGAAGGATGAGCGAGACGGAGGAGCCTTTTTAGCCGGACCAGAAGATGCTGGAAGCTCCGAAGACGAAAGGTCAACCGTTCGGTGGCAGGACTGGCGGTGGAGGAGGAGGAGGAGGAGGAGGAGGAGGAGGAGGAGGAGGAGGACAAACTGCGATGGGAAGAGCAAAGCCAAGATTCCGGGGAACCAAGAAAAATAAGCGGCCGTAGACCCCGCCACGAATTGGCTACTTTATCAACGGCCCAACGTGAGGGCGTATGCCAGGTTACGACCGTCTTGCGCTCGAGAGGCTCGTATCGCGTAACGCGATTTCTAGGCAGCTCGATTTTGATCAGCGTCGATCACGTCTTCGATCGTAAGATCGTCGCGAGGTTGATGTTCCTCTTCTTTGGCGATGTATGGATGGAGTTTTGTGACTTGATTGTGTTCTTGGAAGAGGGGTTTTTAGAAGATTCTCGATGTTCGATCGGTTGTGCGTGTAGCTCAGTAGGTGATAATGTGTTAATTTAGAGTAGATCGCGACTTGGGTGCTCGTGGGAACATTATTGGAATAAATGGAGTGGAGAACATTTTTCAGCGCATGAGTAAAATCAAAGGAAGCGAACTAATTTGAAATGAAAAAAAAGGTTTGAAAAAATAAACTGGGTAAAAATCGTACGCGCAGTACAAAGTGTAAAAAGAAAAATATATATTATGTTCTTATAAGTGCTTAGTAGCTTAGTAACCATGCTTATGGCCTTTAGACTTAAAATATTATCGAAATGTCGCCATTTGCGTTTTACTTGCTACCGAATGTATTATGTATATACGCGATGGTAATGTAATGGAAGAATTAATAAGTAACGATCCATTAATGCGTTTGTAGTATCACAGAGTGTATATTCGTAAATCCTTATAAGGCGCATGGTTATTCGGTATTGTTGTTAATCATAAAAGAGCAGCAGCGCGTTCGTAGTATCTATCGATGTTTAACGTGTAGATTTAACGAGACATCGTGTTTCGATTCATGTCAGAGCATCGCGCAGGCTGCTTCTTAACCTCGACTACGCCAAGTTTATAAGAATATTACCCCAATGACAGCAACAGATTGAAATCAATTGAATCGATCGATCCATTCATTTATCTCGATTCATAATGTAACGCAACAGGACACGATACAATGTAAGATACGATGTTACAGGGAGACGGAGGAAGATGGAAAGCTAGAATCGGATAGCGTGTAATTTGTGTCTCAACGTTTGTAATGAAAAAAAAACGGGTTATACCGACAAGTAAGTAAATAAACAAACAAAAACTAAACATCGTGAGGTAAAGAATGGACATTTACTTTACATTAACATTATTAGTTTCCATATTACACATTATTCCACTCATCACATTCAGGCTTTAAACAGACTTCTCCAACCTTTTCTACTCAACTCATTCCACATTCTCTTTTCGAGCATCGCTCAGTCTAAACTCAGTGTGCACATTCTTAACCGGCCACGTATAATATACGTGCCTATCATATAAATCAAAAATACACGTAACTCAACATCTTTCCGTACATTCGTCTCAGAAATGTCTGCCCATGTCTCAACATTTCTGCAACTAAAAAATTCACTCACAACAAACGTATCGTCAAACTTTAATCAATATACCTTGATAAGGATTGACAAGCGAGTCAAAACCTCGCTCTTATTACTAAAACTATTCCTTTACTCCTGGACCGAATAAAACATCTTCCTCGACCTTCGCGATAAAAGGAGCTACAAAGAAATACCTTAAACCCACATTGATCCAAGCCAATCGTAGGTTTACCCTCTCAACATAATCACCAGATATCCAAAAATTTCCGAAGATTCAAAACTCAACATTAAACCCTACAGTTGAAAATCTCCTGAACCTCTTATAAATCCCACATCCTGGAGATGATGCAGAGCGCTCGCATCGAGATCCTCGTACGCGAGCAGCAGGTGTCCCGACACTTCTGAACGGCTTTGTAGGCGCATGGGCCTCGCGGATCGCGGCATTCCCGGATGACATCCGCCGATGGAGCCGCGAGCAAAAAGGCAGGAGGCGTCGGGCGTAATGGGCGGCGGAGAAGGGAGTAAAGGGAGAATGAGTCAGAGACTAATAAAATCGAGCGGAGCCGAAGACTCGCTTAGAGAGGGAACTCTGCGGTGCTCGCGGGCATGGGAAAAGGCCAGCAGATTCATTGACTGCGGGGCCCTCCAGTTGGCACGGCCGGCCCTCCTCCCTTCCCTCTATCCCATTGTTCCATTAAGCTCCACCGAGGACCGACACACGCGCGCCTTTCTTACGTGCGTGTCCTCGGGCAAATCGCTTTTTCCCTCGCGCGATATGTCGACTCCGCGAGATTAAAACGGGCCCTGCGCTCTTCGTTAAACCTCCGTAATTCAGGGTAACTCTTCTCCGAGTGACGTTATGCACACGCCTTTCGCCGGAAATCGTGCCTCCCGGATGACTCGGGATAAATCGAGCCGCTCTCCTATGTCCGCCTTGTGTCTCCCATTGGTATATACGTGGAAGGTTATAGGGAAAGCTTGTGGGAATTGGAGGTTCGATTAAAGAGATAGGGATTGAAATCTTGAGATTATCGAGAGTCGATCTTTGGTCATTCACCACGAGGGATCGAGGCTCTGTGCTTCGTGTATTTCAGAGTGTGTCTTTCAGAGCGGTATTTTGGGATCGTTGTAAATCGAAGAATTACGAGTGCCAGATGGACCGGTACGGATTATATTCTCCCGGGATTTTTCTTTTGTAATACGAAAATTATGTAAAATATTTCTTAGATTTGTTTAGAATGTAGGATTTATATAGGGGTGAGGAATAAAGTGCGGCCAGACCGTTAGGATCTGGATGAAATTTGGATTGCGGAGGGTTAACGGCTTTCGAACTCCGAGCGCGTATGTAAGCGCGTGCAAGGTCGACGCTCCCTGGGCGGATGATGGAAGGGCTACACGCGAATTTCCACGATTCGTCGATTATCGCGCAACACAAGGGACTGCTTTGGGAGGAATGGAGGAACAGGAAATACCTTTCGATATCAGTGCTTGAAATGAGTTAATCGTACTGCTTTTAAGGCGAGCCGTTTCTAAATACATTTTATTCTCGATGTAAGCTCGAAGGACGCCTTTAACCGCCAATTAGTCTACTCGATTACGGATCAGTTGCGCTATGAATTTACTGCGGCTATGTGCGCGTACTTTACAGCGTGCAATAATGCAGGTAACGTATGTAAATATATCAATTAACGTGCTAGTACATGCGCGTTTATAGCGCCATAATAAATTTCTATAGAATATTGCGCTAATTCCTCTTGCAAAAGCGTAGGTAACATCGACTATCGTGATAAAATAAAACGTCCACAATAAACGACCAGGAACGGGTCATTAGCCTACTATTTTTACACTTGACTCAACGCTGCCGTGACTGCGATATAAATATCACGCGGAGAGGTTTATTAGATTGTTTATTTACGATCAAAATTGGCCAATACTTAATCGTTTAAAAGATCGTTCTTGACCTCCATTTTCG
Organism: Ampulex compressa; assembly: GCA_038496175.1. Lineage (NCBI taxonomy): Eukaryota > Metazoa > Arthropoda > Insecta > Hymenoptera > Ampulicidae > Ampulex > Ampulex compressa. The sequence goes on from JBCFXI010000299.1 coordinate 29,078, forward strand.
ACGAACCCAAGAAATATTCTTATTTAAATCTGCCAAGCACGTGAATTTGTAAGAATTTCGTTTTGCGGAAGTAGCTTGTACTTTGCTATAGATTATTACTATATATTCATACAGATTTCTGTAAACACCCGAAAAGCACTTTTTTTCAAGCGTAAGTCACAGTGTGCATCAATTATTTTTTTTTATATTACGCGTGCTATATTTTATATATACTACAAACATTCCAATGAATTTACGTACGATCTTCAATCTAGATATACGTTTAAAATCATTTTTAAATAGTTGTCCGTTGGCGCTTAATGTGATATATATCATTATTAATAGACAGCATCGGTTAACCCACCATTAAGATCGCGAATATTATAGTCATCGATACGTGTTTTTTATCCTCGAGGAAAAATTTGGTGCTCGCATTAATCCTTTTGGTTCCTCCTACCGGTCAAGTCTTAGACGGTTGGCCTTTCGCCTTGAAAATACCCGACCAGCCTAGATATATCTCGCTAACGGATTAAAATGAACCTGAACCTCTATCATTCTCCCTTCCTCCGCCCCGTTCCTCCCTCCTTTGTCTTCCGTTTCCCTCCGCCCTGTCCTTCGGTCTTCCGTTTCTTTTTGCGCAACACCGCCTCATTGTCGGCAGGCTTATTTTAAGCGATTACGCACTTCTGGATCGGCCGGGGCCCCGCCAAGATGAAATCGCTTCACCGATAATGCCAGAGGAACCTCTCTGGCCGATGAAGGAGCCCGTGACCGATCGGAACTCCGTCGAAAAATGAGCTAGCAGCGGTCAGCATCGTCTTCGGGGATTTCTTCATCGGCGCCAAATTGCGCTGACCTAAACGAGAGCCCCTTTGTAAATCGGTTACATTGTAGCTCATCCTGGCATCAACATTTTTCTGGCACGTTGACCGCAAGGTTTCCTTGCCTCGGCGATCCATCTGGTGGAATTTAATGTGATGCATCGCGGAGAGTGTGATCGGCGTGTTTTTAATTTTGTACACCAACCTAATAGATCGCATGATTTTCTTCAAAGATTCAAATGTTTTATTCGTATCGCGGAGAACTGCTTATGTCGCAATCTATGTTTCAGCTGTGTTTCGTAATGCACGGTGGAGAATCAAAGGGATTTTTTAAACGCTCGTTCTCATTTGCCAGAAATAGGAAATTAGGCGATGGAAATATTTGGATCGCGAATGAGAGCGCTGCAAAGTATTCGTAGCAGCTGACGGATGTTTCAAAGGATTGTGATAATACGCTTTGGCACGTAGGACCTTAAAATCGATCGTATCGAGGTAACCTTGATGACGTCACAAGTTTCAAGTAGCTGCTCGGGTTCAGTTTGGATTTGTTTTTAAAGCGGAGCCGTGCGGTATCTCGCGAGATTCCGGACGATCTTTACGTACGCGAGATATAAAGAGTACGGAAAGATCGTATTCCTAGATTAAAAAAAATACGCATTCTTATAGAGTTTATATAATGTTCATTCACGTTCAGTCGGTATTCATAAATGAGATCCACGTTCTTTAATCCGAAGGATCGCGATTTCGTAATCCTAAGTCAAGCACCGATGAAGAATGCAACGCTCTTATTTCTGCTGAATTTCGTGCTCCCCACTGGGATTAATGCTTGTTCGGCAAGACTGCTCGATCGTTTCTTCGAAAAATTGCTTCATCTTCATAGCGGCGCGTAATTCTACGATTTCCACAATTACATTACAAAGCGAGCACATTCGTATCCCTCTACCGACATATTTTCCCCCTCCCCTTTCCCTCTAAAAAAGAAAACACGCGGTGTATTTAAACACGCGTAAAAATAGCCGACAGCCCTGGCATTAAATGCCCACTAAGAATATTAAGAACAAGGCTAATTACCACAGATGTCGATGCCTCAAATTTATGAAAAAAAAAAAAAAAAAAAAAAATATTAAGAACATCTCGTCCTAGCTGCCAGAAATTTGTTTCAGTGAAAACAGCAAGATTTAAAAAATTTAATCCTAATTACTCGTGGATAGGAGTTCTGAGGTGACACTTGCAATACCTTGTAGGCAAAAAATGAAGGTACATCTCGTAGTTGGCGGTAAACGCGTTAAACGGAAGGCACCCTCGTCTCTCTGCTCGCCCAGATACAAGTCTCCTCAATTATTTTCACGCCCCTTACGTCAGGGGCGTCGTGGGTACGACGCCGGAATAATCGCGCGCGGTGACTCTCGAGGCACCCGTAGCAGGAAGTTTAATCGGGCTTAACGATATTAATAAATTTTTGCAGAAGATATTCGAGGCATCGCGGGGGCTCGTTACAGCAATGAAGCGGCCGGCATACCGCGTAAGTCAACGTCGTCCGTTGCCAACTCGAAACGGGGATTCGCGTAATTTCACGGCATTTCAGCGCATTTATCGTGAAGTAGCCACACGTATGTATGTAAATCGGCATCGCGGTTAACTCACCGCGGCTCTGCCGTGCACCGAGAATGTTTATCGACGCTAAAACTATTGAAACGGTGAAAACGAGCGGTGAATGGTCTCTTAGAAAAACTGCCCAAACTCGTGTAAATACATCCTCTCGATCCGCGTTTTCAGATTCTGTTTTTTGTTTCTGTTTTCTCGCATTTTGTATTTTCAACATCATCCTTATTCTCATTTTTCGTGCTTTTATTACAGCGCGTCGGTCATTGTATCGATCTAATGGCATTTCATTCCTGTTCTATTTTTTTTAAGGATATATGTGATTTTTTAGACTTTCTTTAAGGATATATGTGATTTAAATAGAGCTCGACATTTGTAGGTTTGGCGTTATGGGGTTTATGGGGATGTAAGAACGATGCCAAAGAGGCCTCTCGTTACGCTCGATCGAAGGAGAGTATTTTTACCCCGGTGAATAGTAGAAGATTCTCCCCTATCTATTTTATTTCTGTATTTCTACGGAATTGAAGATCCCCGCCGGTCCGGTTCTCTCTTTTTCCTCTTCGATTTCCGACCCATTTTTATGCAAATTTATAGGTAGGTATCTATAGGTCGGTGAGCATCTTGAGAAGGTCGACGGAAATTACTATTCCTGTTATATATTTAACCGACACGATAGTATCTCAGCTGATTCCTCTTGTTTCTCGAATTCCTCCGTACATACACTCAGCTCGTATCGCTGCCCTCGAAGAACCGTTATGTTTGAAATTGTGCGAATTTACCTACACTTCGGCTAGTCTATCGCCTACAGTATATATCGTCAGAGGGATACTTCGCGCCATCGAAGAAAGAACAATAACACGCAAAACATCCTCTATAACGCACCGCATCTCAAGTAAAATTCTAAATCTTGAAACTAATATCGCGTACAAGGAAGAACCTGGATCAAAATTATGCATCTTGGATGAACATCCGAGAGAAAGTTCTAACAAAACACGCGCTTTTGCGAGTAACAATAGAATGCCGATCTCTGGAGAGGAAGTACAGAAGTAAGAACCTCGCGGATCCTTAACGAGGTTCGACAACAAACCCGAAGTCCGTAACCTCGAGCGACTCTCATCAAAGGCCCACCTCCCGACTGTACGCACCGAAAAGCGCGTTAATCCCCGCTCAATAATCGAGATTATTCCCGTCGCTCAGCGAGCCGTTCGATTAAATAAATCGAACAGGTGCGCCGGGGGGATCTCGATTTAATTCCAAAAAGCAGGAAAAAATGCGGATGAAAAGTCCGCCGGGTCCCACCTCCTCCTCCTCCTCCTCCTCCTCCTCCTCCTCCCTCCTGGCCAACCCCCTTTTTTCGTGCGACAGAGGCCGCCTCCGACGAACCTGTTCCGACGGAGGAGCGAGGACCCGAAACGAGGGGATCATTTGTTTCTACATTCGAGGCCGGGGCCCTCTTTCAGCCCGCTCCGCGTACACCCATCGCCTCTCCCTTCATCCTTCGGTGGCCGAGGCGGCGTTTGTGGTTCGCTTCAAATATTGGCCGTCCACTCATGGTATGCGTGATACCCCGGAGTGCGCTTAAAATATTGAAATAAGACGGTCGTACGCCGCTCTTCGGGTTCTCGCTCAATTCTTCGGCCTTCTTTCTCACCGGGCTCCCCGAGGTAACGCTGCCCTCTTTCTCCTTCTTTTGCACTCCCTCTTTCTCCATCCCTCCATCTCTCTCTTTTCTTTCTATCTCTCTCCTTCTCTCTCTCTCATTCACTTCCCTCTCCTTCTTCCTTTTCACTAGACGTTTCCCCCTCTCTCTCTATCTCTCGCTCGTGCTTCTCTCCTTTTCACTCGATTCCTCTCCTCCTCCCTTTCACTCAATTTCTCTTCGTCTTCTCTCTCTCTCTCTCCCTCGCTCAATTTCTGCCCGTCTCCTCTCTCCTTCCCACTCGATTTCTCCCTGTCCCTCGAATCCCTCTTCCTTCCTTTCGGCCTTACGCTCTTTTTTCTCCCCCCTCCCGGCCCGCGGGCTTCGTCCTTCTTCCTTCGCGGATCGGCATTCCGCGAGGCGACGCGGGACCCTCGGGCACCGGGAAACACGCGAGCGATGGTTGGGACTCCGCTCGCTCTGCCCTGGGTGGTTCTATGAAAAAGTGCACGTCAGGGCGGATTCCGGGGATCGATATTTTGTACGTCTCCTTCGAGTCCCTTTCGAGTGTATTGATGGGGTAAGTGCGGATTGGAGTCAGGTTTGACGCGTTGCTTTACTAATGCCTGTTATTATCCTGACCTCTTGTAATCCGATTGGGCCGCGGAGCGGGTATATCTTACTTATGCGGAAAGGAGCTTGGCGTACCTGGGTCCTCGCGTTTTCGGGAGGACGCGACTTCGGGATCGATGCTGTGCTCAGAATTGTACGGATGCTCAGGATTGTTTGCTCCATCATTATGATCGTGGGAATATCGAGAGGGGACGTATGAGAAATTAATTTTTGGAATTTCAAAAAAGTCTTGACCTACGCTTTTATTGTGGAAGGACTTTTTACGAGGGAGATCGAGGAGGGTCGATTTTTAAAGAGATTTGTTTAATTTTTATCGGGAAAGGGATGCGAATTTTCGGGATTTCTGATCTCCGCTTCGGGTGCGTTTCGAGCTCATGATAAATATTTTGAGGCTACGAAAATCTCTCTTTAAATATTTAAGATTGCAGCTGGATGTTAGAGTACTGTATATATAGCACGAGTGCCACGTTTAGAAAATTCAGGGTACGTATCTAATTGTGCAATTAATTACCGCGACGTAAAGAAAGCAACTGAATATACAAGCCCGAAAATAATTTGCCATCGTACATCTGCACACTCGGCTTTTCTTTGACTTCCTACGGACATTTCATTTTTCCACTTATTCTACCTCTTCTCATTCCTTACTCCCGTCCTCATATTTCTTCCTCCGCAGGTCAACATTCCACGCGGAACGTAAAGTCGCTGGGAATCCGAGGAATAAGCAGTCCCTCATTGTTAGCTCATTTATTTCACCCACGGCCGAAACTAACAAATGTTTAATCTCGCGTATTTGTTTTGCGGGGCGCAAAAGGACGAGGAATTATTGCGGTACCCCTCGGTAAGGGAAACGCGTGTCAGAATTTCTACTTACGTTTGCGAGTTTCGTGACACGAGAAGGAAAATGTTATGATGGTACTCGTGAAATAAACGATTAATAGATAAAATATAATCGAACATGATGTTCTATAGCTGTATCGTGTTATATCAAAAAACAAGTTAACACGGCAACAGTCTATTTGCAAGAGAAAAAAAATGGACTTTTAGAGGTATCGGTTATTTACATTTAAACGTATTTCTCTACATCAACATGAAAAGCACAATGCACGTAAATGTCGGTACAAGTCGGTATATACCGGTTTTATATCAACACTTGTACACACTAAGTCTATACTCTGCTATCGCTTTATAAAACGATAAGAATATAGTTAATAGCGAGGGCAAGATAACATTAAACATAAATCCGATATTAAAGTATGGAAAAGTACCGGGACAACTTACATTAACCATAGGCGATGTAAAATATTTGCCGAAGAATATAAATTCGCGTAAATGAATCGTCACGTATGCATACAAAAGCAATCTAATCAATACTGTTAATTAACCAGAAGGAATGCGTTGTGTAATGTCATATATCCCGTATCGATTTATAACAGCTGTAACACTTGCAGCACCCATAACAGCATCCAATCGATACTACGATTAAATGGTTATAATGTAAATAAATTCAATCAATATTTCTTTAGTCTCATTAGATAGTACGGAAACCCATACAAAACGGGCCACGAAGAAATTACGATCCACGGAGGATTAATAATAATCGGCACCAAATGGCACAATCCGTCCTCTTCTTTATCTGAACTCATTTGTATAATAGCTGAGTCAACAAATATCGGAGAAACCCGATAAAAACTTTAACAAAGTGGATACTCATGGCGGAGTCGAGTAATGACCGATGTTGGGAGCATTTGTAACAACATAATTGGCTCAATCGAAAATGAACATTCGGCATATCGGAATAAATTGGCCGGCGCGGAATTTTACGGAGGTCCGGCACGACTGCATAATCTTAACAGCAGCTGTTTATCGGTAGGAAACTTTACTACCGACAAAAAATTCATATCGCATTTACAATCAGTCCTATTGTACGCCGTGGCGGCCCCTTTACATTTGCACGACAAAGCCACGATTAATGAATTTTATTATGCCAAACGATAAACACATGTTTCCGCGCGATATGCGCACCGTAAACAACATTAACCAGCGTGAACGAGATAGGCATGCGAGGCGTAAACGCCGACCTGGTTGAAATGGATCGAATAAAAACGCGTTTGACCTTACACACCGAGAATTTATATATATGCAATTTCTTATTAAAGAACCCACGTGCATTGCTTAACAGTTTAAGTTGCACAAGAATTGCAGCATATTTTTGAAGAAATTAAACGGCTATATAGGATTGACTGTTGATACTGTTGTTATATCATATCGTGTATTAATATCATCCTCTCGACACATAGTATCTCTGCTAACGCGAGACGAACGATATCAACCGTGAAGTTCCAATTTAACTTGCACGTTACGCAACGTGCTCAAAGAAACTGTCCCAGAAAAGAAATTGGCGTCTGCACTTTCCTTTGTGGAACATCGTCAATGCAATACCGTAACATCAAAGGTAATTCAAGTGGTATTAAGAGTTGAAAAAAGGGTAAATCAACGGCACTTCTTCTCGAGCGCCAGTGAAACTCCCTTAATTCTTAGGTAAATCACTGTCCGCCCGTTGGAGGCGGCCCAGCACGCTTCGACAATGGGAAATAACGCGAAAAAACGCTCTGCGTAATTCATGGCACAAATGTTACTTGCACAATTTGTCCCCTTTGTCCAGGATGAGTGCTGGTATTGAAAAAATTGTCCACGCTGAAACTCACGATAAGGCCCAATGGTGGCCATTCTCATGAAGCACTTCCGAGCGGTCGCGGGGCTGATCACCGTCGCGAATTCCCAATCACGATGATTTTACGAAGCGTCCTCCAATTAAAAGCGCTCGGAGGCCCCGAGGAACCAATCAATGCGATAAGGGCTAATGCGTAGATGCTTATCGGCGCTTAGCCGCGCTGCTGAATGAAACGGTGGAAAGCGATGTCGCGCCAATGGTGCCGCCTTGCCGGGGGCAGGAAATTATTTTCATCCCGAATTAGTGTCATTGACACCGCGGCGATGCATTTCATTGACAACGAGCGACTTGCGCCATCCATTCTTATAATTATCGTCCCCGGGACGAACGGCGAGACAAGTGACGCGCCTTAATCGTGACTCACGAGAACCGGGCGCATCCGCAGAAAGTAAACGCAGGTGCAGAGGCAGACTAGAATAATACGCAACCGGCCCAGCTTTCCAAGAATGGAGAATGCTACATTGGAAATTCGACCGAAAGGGAACCATTCCCAATGACGATTCCCGGACTTTGGTATGCTGAACGATCCTCAATGGAATTAGCTTTAACGAAGGAAGATCCGTGAGAGTAAACATGCCTCGAGTCGAGAACTTCACGTTCTACTACTATTACGACTTTATTAGTATTTAATCAATGGAGGGAATTAGGATATCGGGCCGGATGTAGGCTCAGTCTTTCACGAGAAAGATCCAAGTACGAATCGATCAATTTCTCTGCATCTCACATCGTTCGGAATTTACTTAAAATTTGCGCTCCTATGTCGAGTGTCGCTCGACAGTGTAGTTTTCTCAACCGATACTTCGCAAGCTTCATACACCCGAATCTAATAAATCCTCGGCTCTCCTCTTTGTCCCTTCCGAACAAAAACCTCTTCGAACATTCCATCGGTGGTGGGATGTATACTTTGCAATGGAAATCGAACATAAATTCGAATCTGGATTCCTGTCCGCGATGGAAATAAAACTCTTTGCAGCGCAAAGGGTTAAAAGATCCTAACCCAAACGACCCGAGCAGTTGGTACCAAAAAATAATAGAGGAAGATAAAGAGCCATCGATTTAACCATTTTTAAGTAACATCGACATCGCATACTGGGCTACATTTCTGCATGTCTCGCACAAGACCACGATGCAGCAACAGCAGCACGATCCTCCTCCGTCGACTACAGTCGCCGCTCGCACCGGGTGCGTACGATCGGCAGCTGCGCTCGACGAAAAGTAAAATCGAGCACATGCGCGTCCTGTTGCGCGCACATGCGCGAGCACGGCTAAGTGCCGCGCGACAAACCGGGACCAACGCGGAGAAGGCCGATTCCTCGTCTACGGAACACGTGTCCAGACTGACAAAAATCCGCCCGCCCCTTTTTTATCGATCCAAAGAAGCCCGGGCACCAAGCGTGGATCGCATTGCGGCGCGAGGCGGCGTTTCCGCTCCGCGTCCGGATGAAAAGAAACGAAGTCCGAGCGCCGACATAAGCCCTGGAAAAAAAGGGCACGCGAACAGGCCAGCTCGGTTGCCTCCTTTTGTCGACTTCTTATCGCCCTTGCTCTTATTCGGTACTTTATTTTCGCCGGACGACTCCTGAGGGATGATGAAAATGCAGGAGGAAGGGGAGGGCTTATGGATGTGCCTCTAAATGAGAGAAATTGTCGCTTCGGCGATGCTTATTTGCCGTTATTACGTGGTTGATTCGTTCCTTACACTTTCACTGTACCTTATTTCGTCGTTGGTTTATTAATATTTGGTATAAGACTTGGGGAGGGAATTTAAATTGAACCCTTTGTCTTATAAATTTGGCGGGGCTAATTTGTACGAAGTGACGTGAGGTAAATCCGAGAGTTTGCCAAGATTACGCAAACGGAATATCGCTCGTTGCGACTCGACTCTCGATTCTTCGACCGAATCGCTATAATGCTCTTTTTGCGCCGGTCGTGCGATTATTGCGCAGCCTCGAAATGGGACCGGAATCCAATATTGCGGCTAGATGCAGAATCGCCCCGTATTTTTCATCGCGACTTTGATTAACTTTTTACGAACATCAAGCGTCGCACGGACGCTTTCTCCGGGAATCGCATTCGCAGATTTCGCAGTGAAATCTTTTTGATCGTTTCGGTATCCGGTATTGTCCGGTGTCGACGGAATCGTAATACGATTTTGAAGTTATTAAAACTGCACCGAAAGGTACAGCAACAATATAGCCCGTATGAATGTTACTATAAACCACCTTCAAACACTCAAACACGCGAGTCGTTTCGTACAGTTTTTATTTCTTACTAAATTTCAGCATTTTCTATTTCTTACCAAATTTTTCAGCAAATCGTTATAGATATAGAAACGGAGTAATCGCGATCTAACAAAAAATCATACCACATCGATTCACTATAAAAAACATATTTCCGAAAAAAGTAAAAGCCACGATGTACCATTCGACACAGCTACTCCTTTTAATTCACCGATGCAATGCACATAATATTATTAACGATCCAATTAGGCGCAAAATGCGAGGCTCAAAAATCGAATCAGTCGCCTTCATTGTTAACGATAATTAGTCCCAGCCGTGAGCCAAGTAGTACAGCGCGCTATCCTTCGCTCGCCGTTGTTAACCGAACAACGAGCAAACGGTGGGGCCGTAGACAAGCCGGGCCTTCGAGAACCGGCAAGAACCGCCACGGCGTGGATATAGAGGCGAGCGCATGTGCACCGAGCGTAAGAGAGAGAGCATGGAGGGGAGGACTTCATTCATAAATGCCCGGCCGAAGGCGTCAATGGATTCGCCTGTGAACGAGCGAGACAGCGACCCCCCACCCCGCCCCGCGCTCACCTCCTCGTCGCGCGACCGCGGATTCCTTTTCCTTTCTTCCTTCGCACGGCTCTCCCTCGAACCACCGCTTCATTTCGCCCCTGGTTCACCCACTCCTCCGCCGACTATCGTCCCCTTTTGCCCTGGCCAAAGCGAGTCGCGCGTCGAGGGGCTCCCCTCGAAGGAATCCCGCGACGCAGGTGTCCGACGGCCTTAATCTAGCGATGGAATTCGGACTACCACCAATGGCACGTGAAGTTCAGGAAGATCGGGGAATACTTCGAAGATCTGAGAGGATTAATCCTGGAACTACGTGAGCGGTTGGAATGACGAGTTAGGAAGTGTTTGAATAAAAATACTGCGAATCGATGAGGATACGTTTTGGACGAATTGCTGTTATTTTATTATGATTGTGAAGACGGGACGATGATGGTGTGTGAAATATGAATTGGCTGATGATGTAAATTGGTTGAATAAGAGGATGAATATGAGAGAGAGATGTATGCGTTTCTATTACACAGATGCAAATCTCCGTGAGCTGTAAATTGAGTGGGGAGACGACAAGATGCATCTTTTAGACATCGCTAGTTTCAAGAAGATTTACCTCCCAGCCTACTGAGTCTGTTAGCTTTGTAAGTTTGCGTCAATAACGGTGCGACGCGCAAAGTAGAACCGACGTGGATAAATGGCGATACGAGAGCGACGTATCGTCGCGTATTTTGATTTTACAATTGTGACGAACAGCGTACGCGGTAGAATGTTATTTGTCGACTTCGCGTTATTCCGGGATGTCTTCCTGATAAGCTGGGATTTCAATTAAAATCGCGGCAAAATTATCGGTTATTTCGTTGAGCCTTATGAAGCCATTTATCCGGTGCACGTAGCTGGGAGCAATCTAAACGATAGAAGTAGAAATTCCGCGTACCCTTTAAGAAATCCAACAGACAGGCACGAGGCTACTTAGCGTCTCGGGAATACCGCAAAGGCTTAGAATTATTAGAATTCCGACGAAAGTGATTTCTAGCATAGCTGCACAGAGCGTGGCCGCTTAAAGGGAGAAACTGGAATCGAAAAACTCAACTATGCGTGCGCTGACCTAATCTTATCTTATCGGCAAATTACATTTTCCATATACAATAAGCGCCAAGCAGCAAGCTCATAACTACTTCCGCGACTTGCCCGGTATAATTTACGGGTGGTTAATACTTGCAAGGCACATTCTCAAGATAACTTGGTCATAATATAGTATACCGCTGTCTTGTACGCGATAATAAAACGATTAATAGACCGAATTGATTTATCATGCTCGTGTAACTTTTCAAATGATCTACGATTAGTAGTTTGTTTCGATCGAGTAAGCAAGTAGGCTAAACGATGTACCTATACTTTACGTTTGCTGTTATCAATCACGGTTATTTTGGCGAATAAATTGCCATATCACAAACTAGACGATTGGTACAGAAAATGCAGACCCTAATTTTCGAAGAAACATAGGTGAGAAACGATTCTCCGCTTCGAACCTCCTCCAGCGATGGCCCGAAGCCGCATAAAGCGCACGAGACCTGTGAAATAAATTCCATCCGATTCGATTCACGAGCGCCACGAGCAACCTCATCCGAATTGTCGGTTATGCGCCTTGCAAAAACGCGAGATGTTGCATAAAGACAAACGCACCATTCGATACCCGTCGATAGCAGTCGCTGGGGGACGGCCGACACACTCGACGAATACCGAGATGCAATTTATCTTGATCTCGCATAACTGACCGTTCTGGCTGTTTAACTATATAGGTATACATTGCATCCCCATGTAACGTCAATTCACCGCCGGAGGAATTCTATCGTGCATTCGATCAAAGTACATTCGACGTGCCGCGTCTGGAAGACTCGTGGTAGGTGGTTTAATCCGGACTGAATCGTATTAACTCGTGACACGCAAATAAGTGATAACGAACAATGACAAACGCAGGGACCGCACGTATCGTGGGGATAAATTAATGTTTTAATCACGCGGGATTAAACGCCGGAGCAGAAGGTATTCCCAATCCACATACGCTCCACAGCGGTATGGATGAAATACAGTTTGCTCGTCGTTTAATCGCCGGTTCGCAAAAATCGCCAATCAAACGCACGGGCTAAGGATGTTAATAAATAATACTCGCTGGGAATGCGATTAGAGTAACGATCAAAACATATGCGCACAGCAGCATGTTTTATCAAGCCTATGCTCGGAGTACTAATAAGCACTCTGTTGCGGAGTAACATTTCGATGTACGACGATTTATGAAACGTGGTTAATGTTCGATATGGATTTTATGGAAAACCGAAGAAACGCTTTGGATAGAGTTGGCACTTCGAATTGCATAATGCAAACCGTTGGAATCATTCACAGAACAAATGCGCCTATTTCCATGCCACAGCTCAGCTTTTATCTCCCCACACGTGGTATCTAAATCGGGGGGTTATACATTACGATTGTAGTTTTTTATTCACAGCTTGGCACACCGCAGAGCCACAGTTGTTCACCGTATATCGCTCACTTGCGGTCGTAGTATCACGCACGCAAATAACGTAATTATGTTTATCACGTGTCATGTGAGACCTGGATTGCATTTGTGTCGCCTCTACATCTACTATGTGATCTCAATAACATAGCCGTATTAAATATGTCATCATTATAAAGCACGCGTCATTTATGGCTCGCACTTCGTGGCGCGCATTTGACAGTGAAGTTCGCAGTACACGATAGTTTATTTTTCGAGCGTTACTTCCGTGCTACATTTGTACATCCAAAGAAATTTGTATTTTCCACATTCCAACGTAAAGATCATATTGAATCAGCAGAATCTCCAGATTCGCTTCGACCATAATTCAATTCTGCGCCACGGCATTTGGTCATTGGATACTACCAGCAAACATTGCACTTACTCTACATCTCCAATACTCGAAAAGTTTTTTGCTCCAAAAACTCTATCGGAAAAACAGCGCGAAATAAGCAAAATTTGGCATTTGGCGGGTCATTGAATACAATCATCGAACATTACATTCATTCTGCATCTCGATACTCGAAAAGATTTTCGCTCCAGCAACTCTATCCGAAAAACTGCGCGCAATAAGCAGAATCAACGAATTCGTCTTCGGCCAGAATTCAAGTCCGCGCCGCGGCATTTGGCGGGTCACCGTATACGACAGCTGCAACCAACGGAGCGAAGGCGGGGTACAGTTGCAGAAAATTGCTCGTGATCGTGGCCGTTGTTCCGCGTGTAATGCAACGTAGTTGCATGCGCCGTACGAGACGGTCTCATGCCGTAGTCGCGAGCAGAGTGTGGGTGTACAAAGGCGATCCCCGCTAGGGCCGGGCCCTCTCCTCTCTTCGGATACCGTGATAACTGCGCGCCGCGAAAAACGAGACGCCGGATGTGACGTCACCGAGCCACGGCATATTTGCGTACACAACGCGAGGCGGCGCGTGATTGTACCTGCGGTCAAGATCTCGGTTCTCCAAACGATTCCGCCTCGTGGAACCTTCATTGGACATTAACCCGCCATAATCGACGTCTCTTCGAGCTTTCGACACTCTGCATTTTAATCTACCCTTGTTATACCATCGAAGAGAGAGAATAGAATTAGAGATAAGTAATGAATTGCTCCAGGACCGAGGACTTTTGATTCAGAGCAAGCTACACGTGTGAGGAGAAGGCAAATTACGATCTAAGACAATGAACGCGACTGGAACGTTGTTTTTAAGTCGTCGCGAGCTCTAGAAGGATAACAACGGTAGTATAGGGATTGCGATAGTGTGAACGACAGATTGCGAGGATTGAGAGAACGCTCTTCGCGGAGAAGGGATTTACAAGCCATCGAGATATGCCTGCTGACGGCAGAATAGATTTCAAGTCTGCTCCGACTTGTGATTCGAGGTGATCTTAAAGGAGGTCTTCGCAACGTTTGACGAGGCTTGCGTTGGGGCGACGACGACGAATGGATCAAGGCGCTCAATGAAAAATTTGGCTTTACACTATACTGGCTTGTTTCGCCTTATGATTTCGCGAATGTACGAACAAGTATAACTCATCGCCACTAAAAGATCGAACATCTCTACACTAATCTTCGATATTCGTTATACATAATCTCATAAAAAATCCAGTTTCAACTCCCTTAATACTTCCATACTCTAATGACTCTTAAAACACGGATACGTCCCTGACAAATATCGAGGACACTGCTCTCTCCCCGCAGCACAAAGCGAGGACATTCCCTAAGGGCGTGTACGAATTCATTGGACATGCTCATCGGGCTTTGTCGAACGCGTATATGGATTTTTCGTGCCTGGTGCATTAAAGGGACGCGCATAAATCGCGAACGGCAACGCAGAACGAAAGGGGATCGCGAAGGAATCAAAAAAGTACGAACCGCCACGAGGAACCTCCGCTGGCGAGCCCGCGAGGAATGACCGCGAGGAAAAGGGGCCCGGGAGCAAAAGTGCATCGACGTTCTCGCGGCGGTAGTGGGTGTGGGAGCGAATGCGATATTGTGCACCCACGTGCAACTACGTACTAAACCCATAACTCTACGTACTGAAGCTGGCGCACGCGGATGTACGCTGGCGCACGAAAGTCTTCGTTCCTGGTAATTAAGGTACGGTTTAGGCAAGTTGATTTGGAAGTAAACTCGAATGCGTTAATTGGTCAATGGAAATAGTCGATAATTGGGTGAGGATTTGTAAAGTAACAATTCCATTGGATGTTCGAGGTATTCGTGATATTGGGATGTTTACTGTATTCACTCCTCGTTTGAATGAAATGCTTTGAAGGAGCGAGTTAACTGGGATAGGGAGAAGACTTCTATAACGCCATTAACTCTCCTTCCAACATAATCAAACGACCAAAACAACAACCAAACCCATGGTTTTGTTATCCAGTCAAATAATCATTTTCATTTACATCTAATCACTGGTAATAGTCACGTTTACCTCTCTCAGCAATATCACGCTCGCCCCACAAATTCCCTCCACATTGCTCCAAAGTGCATTTATAATTATCCAATCTGTTCTTTCATTTTTCACGCTGTACTTCTTCACGAGTTTTCTATAATAATTCAGTGTCAATGTAATATAATAGTATTACGTATTGTGAAAGGAATATATCCAATGAGGACCCATAACCGAGACTCGAAACCTCGTAGGGTACCTGTAGCTTTTATCGTCCATCCATTCCAGCCTGGATGTTTACTGCTCGCAATGACCAATCGTTTCAAGTTATAAGGCATTAAATTTCCAGTAAAATTACTAAGTACACAAATTTGTTTCGTTCGTTTGGAAGGTTCCGTAGGTTCGCCAGCCAGTGTAGGTAGACACACGAGCGCAACCTACACGTCGCAGGCGACAAAGCGCACCTTGGGCCAGGACCGCGCACCGTGAACCTTGAAATCCGCTCGGCGGCGTGAGCTCGTATAACGAATGCACACGAGAACACGCTACCTTCTTCGTGCATCGGTTCTCACGGAGAAGGTATATATGCACCTCTATGCCGCTCTAGCGGATAGGAGAGGCTCGAAGCACCACGAGGACGGCCCTACGACGAATCCTGTTTCTTACCTCTGATTACGTACTTAGCAGTCGAGGGTGAAAATGAACGAAATAATAAACCACGCACGTTGTTAACTATTTCCTTGATTTCCAAGGATAACCACCAAGGTCGTTGGAGTATCTACTGTTTTCCAGGTGAATTTCTCCCCTTTGAAACTATAGTATGGAACGTTGATTAAATTTAAGTTAATTATTTGAATGAAATTTATTAAATTAAAAGTGTCTCTCTAGAAGTAAACTCTAATCTTACGCGTGTTTCGATATGCTTCTGAATCCTGTTTGTGATTTCGAAATTTCTTCCAAATACTTCGCTTTTCGCGTTGTTTAAACGTTCATGGCGAGAATGAAACTGATGATAAACCAGCGATTTTGTTTATTAGCGGCTTCCTTTTTGATATTAAGCGTGGAAGCGACTTTATTTAGGATCTACCGTTTTAATGCGGATTCGAAATCATTGAAACTGCAGTATGCATATCATATGGGAAATTATGTAAAGATATCTGTGTAATTGTCTGACACTCCTTTCATACGGTGGATGGGTTTATCGAACTGACGGCAATGAAAGGGTTAATTTATCCGCCGCCAATCGGAAGGTTGTACAGCTGGTATAAATCATTCTCTTTGCAGTACGAGCTGGCCTCTGTAATTAGGATCATTAATTCCTTGACTTTCCTACGGTAACCACTTCCTAGAACTCTAATGACCATTATCGTCGCCCTATCGTTTGCTCTATCAAAACTACGGCCATGTTGGGGCGATTCACTGCGTTTCACGGGACTTTGGTACGGTTTAGAGTTATTTTATGAAAGCATCATCGACGATACACGTTTAGACATCGCTGCTTCTACGATCGCAATCGCCATTCTCTGTTATGGATCGTTTCACATTTAAACATTTTTTTTTTTTGATACCAAAGAATACATTTATGAGCAACGTGAGTAATATTTTATTTATTTCAGCGAGCAAGGAAACCTTACAGACGAATACAATGATATACAGATTTAGTGTACCTATTCAAAATAAAACATCCCCGTTCCAGTTGTACTTTTGGAACACCCCTTATCTTGCTTCATGCGCGAACATCTTCATAGCGCGATGCTAATTCTTGTGGTATAAAGCATTAACCATCCAGCACTAGGTTTTGCATAATAGTACTAATGTAGATAGCGATCGTACACGGTTGTTCTCAAAAGACATGCGTTAATATATCCTGTATAATTGTCTGCCACGTAAATCAATCACGTCGCACGTTCTATACGTCGTGGCAGCATTCAGCGACGACGATGGAAACGTATGGTAATCAAAGTCAAAACGGTAGGTCGTACGTCCGTAATAAAAATGGGAATACAACCACAGGCTACGGCTATCCGCTAAACATCCTTCGACTTCTCGCCTCTTAACAAGTTGTACTCCATTTACGTTAAGTATAGAGGTTGTATATTATATTTGCTACTGAAAATACGAAATTATGATAGTTTCAAACTCAACGCAAAATCCTGAGAAACTCACTCTCAGGACTAATGATCTTAGAGATCGACGCCTGTTCAAAAATAAAAAAGAAACCTTTCAAAAGTCCTGTTTGTACATCCCTACCTGTTTTCTTTAATACCTTTCACTTTCAAAATTAGCCGTTGTCAACTTTATATTATTTCTTATCGCGATGGTATTTCGAATAACCTTGTTTTTGGGAAATATTAAAAGTTCACCGCGTACGTCGCTTGCTAAAAGCGCATAACGCCTTCTTCGGCCGATAACGTCCCTGATTAAAATTCATTCATGCCGCACAGTGCAGCAACCACAGGACACGTTTATCGGTTAGAGATTAAAAGAGTGGAACGACAGAAACATGTACAAACCTGCGCTCTAGTTTAAATCATGGTCGCACACATGTTCGGACACGTGAATACTCGAGGCTCCAAGGATCGTCGAGAAAAAAAAAAAGTCGGAGTCGAAAACAGATGGTTTTGGATAGCAACGGGGCTGGTTCTTTAAATATTTTGACTTTTAATGAACACCACTTGAAGTTGCTATGCATCTGATAGTATTTTCCAGGACGAAAAATAAATAATACACCTAAGGTTTGCGCTGGCGGAGGCGCCGCCTGTGGAAGTGTCGAGCGTGTAAATGTTAGAATGAAAGAGCAACAAGAAAGGCTGGAGCGAGCGATAAAGAATGACGTTCTTATTAAAATGTACTCTTTGACAATTACATTCTGACATTTTCTTCAAATTAGACTCAACTTTTATACCCACTCTATACAAGCCATCTCAAATCTGCGTGACCAAGATTTAAAGTATATCACACATTCGAGACTTCATACTTCACGAAGCACTCTAAATACAGACCTACCCTGCACATACTTTAAGAAAATAACAAGAACCCATCAAAGGTGCTTCATAGAATTCAGAAAACTGATACAATATCGTAGATCGGTCATTGCCACGCGACAGCAGTTCGGACTTCGAGAAGCAAGCAAGTAGGCTGGTACAAACGTGGATTACCTCGTCGATTCTCGGTTATTTCGCACGAAGCGCGCTCCGCACTTAACACTGTATGTAACTGGTAAACGATGAGATTTTTTTCTATCCTCCGTCAGAGTCGAATTGTTTCTGATGGCTTCTCCGAAGAGCACAAAAGGGGAGTGCCCGACGGGAGGCGGCGGCATGGAGCTCGAAATCGAAAGGGATAGCCAGTGTGGCCGGTGGAGTGGCATTTAAAGTCATTTGTGGTACGTGACGTAATGTGGCGCTGGTCTGCTGGTACCGTGAAGGACCGCGGTGAAGAGGGAAGAAGGGAATTTAAGAAGGGGACGGAAAACATCGGCGAGGGGCAGGACAGGGACGTAAATTCTTGACCCAACGTGTGGTTTCGTGGAATATTAAACTGATAGCCTCGAAATCATCGTCTGAAGGAACTCCGTGCCGTTTGGCGAACCACGGTTGCACGCCTGTAAGGGACCGGTGCGTGTTTCAATTTGAAGGTATTGCGATCGTCACGGTTTACCACAGCTTCATCGTGAGAACAACATTGTAGAGTTCTTTGCGGATGTCGCGTCGTTCTCGAATAAACACGATGCTCGATCACTGGAATTGGTAACCTAACCGTGGATTCGGCGTTAAATCTATTTAACACTTGCTCCTTCGAGAATCGTCCTTAAATTAATTAATAACGATCCATCGTGTCACAATAAATGACTAATATTCTAATGATAATAGATTTCTAGATCTTTTGACTAAATACTTTTTTATCCTAAAACAATTACTGTGGCAGACGAGTAGTCAGGGAATTGGAGTCGTATTTATCCCTCGAACGATCACGAAGAGTACACGTGTGCCATGCTTTAAAGTGGACATTGTCTAATGTAGCACGATGTTTATGGAACTCGAGTATTTCGGTAGAATGTTTTTCTAGTCTTTCCAAGAAGCTGCCGGACTAAAGTGTGGAGCAACAGGTGCCGCTTGAGATTTGAGCATCACATGCCGGTGAAAGGTTTTCCAAAGCGGGGATTTCGAAAGACTCGATTGGTACCTTGGACTAAGGACGGACGCATTGGGGTAGGTTGGATCGAATTCTACGCGTGTCTAGCCTTTAAATCCACCCAGATTAGACGGCGCTGCGTCTTTAATCTGACCGCATCCCAGACATTGGATACGAGAATGCTGAAAGCAAAACACAAACATGTTACTTTAAAAAGGCAAAAAAAGTTCATCTTGACTAAATTCCATCCTGTTTCCTAAAATGCTTCTTTACAAAGCGTTATTTGAATTTCACACGCATGTGCGTATCTTGAAAGCGTATATATTAGACAAATGTTATTCGCCTATAGCTAAATCGAGAATGTTTTATTAACGCTAGAATCATCGAACCGCCAAATAAAACCAGTTGGGCCTATATAAAAAAAATGTTAAACTTCGTAAAGGGTGATAACATTTACACGCAAGACGTGTATTTCATTAAAAAATATACATTTATTTATATCATCGCTTGCACCACTTTGTCAGAATAACGTCTGTCGCGTCATTCATATTCACAAGAACCCGTGCATAGAGGAAACGAGCAAAGGGAAAGTGGTTGAAGCATTTTATTAGGCAGAAAAGTAAATAACGTTCCGTTCGCCCGCATATCTAAGTATCCAGCTGCTCCAACTTCGGGGAGGAGGAATGATAAGGGGACATTTGGCCTTTAATATATTTGAGAAGAATGGGGAACGTTATAATTAAACATGAAATGGCGATCGCCAGATCGGTATGCGGTGCTCCGTAATGAGAAGCAAAGCTGCGTAACGAGGCGCATGGGTGAATGTAACGCGAAACTATAAGTAGCGCCGTCAGTAAAGGCAAATATTGGCGAAGAGCTCCGATGGCTACTCTAACGTCTTGAAGAGATGAGCCTAAGACGACTGGACACACAAAAGGCTCATCAAATATGTCCAACGCCGATTTTAATGAAAGTTAGTAAGATAATAGATCTATATTTACAAGTACAACTATAAATATAGCCGTATGATCTAATATATCGTAAAATGAACCATAGAATAGATGAGATATATAGCAAATGAAAGACAAGTACGTAGAAATAGTAGAAGTAGAATTTTAGAAAATTTTACAGAAGACACGTATGCTACTTTGTTTACGAGTGGCTATGTTCAAGTAGAACGCGCCAAAAAATTCTCATCGTGTATATTTTAAAGATTAATCAATGGTCAGTGCCGACCACCGGCCGATTGCGTTCTATGGCTCTTACGTCTGCTTCGTACACGACAATACATTATACTTGCAGAGCAAACGGACTCGTGTGCAACTTTATTACGTGCACTTCTGTGGAATTCAATACCAACGTCTGCCCCGTCGTCCGCGCGTATCTCTGCGGCGCAAGGATGTGCATATAAACGAGCTAAATGAACCAATTAATGATGATTACAAAGAGTAACTCACAAAGAGTAAAGGTATACTTAAAGGAACCGATAAAATCCCTTTTCCGCAATACCGTTATTTCGATAAGTTCCCCCGCTCGAGGAGTTATCGCGGTGTGACGAACGAAAATCGAGGGAAGACGAGGCACTGAATTATACCAGGCACATCGTATATAACATAATAATGATCGGCTCTAAGAAACTACATAGCAATTTCCATTAGTATAAAATGTCCAAATCTATGCAACAGTATTTACCACACTTCGATAAATATCCTCATATCCTTATCTTTATTTAATATTTACAAAAAACATTTATCCATTATTACTGTTCAAACCATCGAACTTTAAGAAACCAAAACGCGCCTTAAACAATCTTCTAACCAAAACAGCATTCTCCACATCTCCACACTCGAATATTCAAACTCAAGCCACGAACATAAAATCAACGAAAAGAATAAAAAAAAAAAAACCTTCACCATCCGCATATCCAAAACTCGAATACCCCAACCTAAACAACCACCTTATCGATCAATCCCACATTTCCAAAGTCAAACATCAAAACCTCTCCGCGATTCGCCCGAAGACTTTGAACTCCAACCCAAAGGGCCCATCCAGCATTTCCTCCGTCGATGTCCGGTTAACAGGAGCCCCAGGGGCGATCGCCCCGGCATAGGAATCATCGGCGTCGTTTTATCCCCGCGCAGCGTCTCCTCCATAATCGGAAACCTGAATCCGAAACGAGCAGTCCGGGGCTTTAATTCCGCGAACGGACGATTGCCCCGTATTATCATCGGCCCCAGCTCGGGCGCAGGAGAGGGCAGCGTTTGCGCCGCTTTATCCATATGGGCCGGTGGTACATGGACGTCCATGAGGTCCCCCACCCTCGGGGACTAGACCATTAGTGCGCGCGTACCGTCCGTGAACGGTTTCTCAGAAGCGGCCGAGAGAGAAACTGGCACGTTAGGATAGGTTGGACCGCTCGTCCCTGGCCCTTCTATAACCGTGGCCCTGCCAGGGACCGGCGCTAGGTTGGGCCAGTCCTCGGCCCCTTTAACTCGCCCGCATCTGCGACCGTTGCCTTTTTTCGGACGCCCCTCTCCCCGCCCGTCCCTCCGCCAAGGGGAAAAACGTCACGATCGGAGGCGTTAACTCATGCGGGCGCGTAACTTCCTGTAAGGATGTGGAAAAGAGTACAGGCTCGTGGATATGCGTGGGTTAGTGTGGATATCGGTGTGTATGTGTGTGTTTATCTTCCATATAAATCTTAAATAACCCGTTATTTCAAGGTTAATAAGTAGAGGTTTGGGAGGAAATAAGGAGGGTTTGGAATGAGGTGGAGAAGGGGGTTTGGAGGATTGGGTGCATGTTTCCTTTTTGGAATTGGTTAATTGTGTGCGTGTTTGGGGAGTTTCCAGGTGTTTCATGGAGTTGGATAAATAGATTATCGATGGTACTGTGAGTGGTGAGTGTGGAAGCAGGGTGGAAGTGGGAGAGGGCGAGTATCTCGAGTTTATTCCGAATGCGTCGGCCACATCGCGCTTCGTTTAAGAGCCTTTTTAAAGCGCTCTCTTTCGACACCCGTGATCTCTCACCGCCCAAGATTGGTCCCATTCGGTAGGATGGGTCCTGGACAAACTTCCGAAAATCCCCCTACCTTGGGCTGAACTCCGCGGGGGCAAAGGGCACGGCGAGTTTCCTCCTGCATACGAATACTTATCCCGGAGATCTCGCTTCCATGAAGGAAGCTACGAGCATACGTCGCTTCCTAAACCGTGATTAGAGGATCTTCTTTGAGAGAGAGTACCGAAACGGTTTCCTCCTTGGAGTTTCGTGGCGATTAAAAAAAAAAGATAATTAAGGAAAACGTGGATAGGTACTACTGAAAGCTTCTAAAAGTCTGTAATGCACGCCCGTCGAAAGCAACCAGGTTGGATTGCATTGCACGATCTAAAGTACGAGTTTACCATTTTGTCCTTTCCCCCGAAAAAAAAAAAAAAAAACTAAAAAACCGTTCTTTTGTGAGTACTACGTTATCACGGTATCAACGATACAGACTTCTCTCGCGTGTAAACGCATTTAAACATTGCCGAGTTGAGGGGGTATATTTACTGTGGAGTATCTAATTCATAACGCCTTGTAAATTTAAAAGGCACAATGTTGCGTTCTATACACAACCGCTAATTGCATCGCAGCTAAGGAAACGTTTACCTCCCGTGCACCAGGGTTTTTAAACGCTACACATGCACCTCCATTCATATCTGGACGCGGCTCCGCGCAAAGGGAACAAACAAAAAACAGTCAGGTTAGTAACAGAAGACGGAATTGTGTTAGACTGAAAAGAAATAACGTCGTTTCCGTATGCATTTCCAGGCGCCAAGCTGCCCTAATTTTAAGGAGAAGAAAAAGGGCTTTGGAAGGCCCACCGAGAGGTGAGTGGAAATGCTGGACTTAGAGCGACGACGGTTACGATCGTTTCTAATCTTTTCAACGTTTTCCTGAAAGCATGTACACAAGATACGCACATTACTATACGCATGGATAATCCATAAAAAAGCGGACGAAAGGCAAGTAAGATAATAAACGCGCATTAAACATGAAGCAAGCTTTAATTATAAAACAACGTTAACATTAATCGTCTTTTCATTTAACAACAAAATATCCGCTACTCCTCCAATACTGCTCCCTTAAATATTACAGTTCCAAACTTCCATTCCTTTTGCAATACAAATAAATCGCTCAAATTAACTACGTACTCAAATTAACTAAGTACAAACAAATCGCACAAATTTAACACGCAAACCCCGACAATCCATCGATCTTATTATCCATCGATTCCTCAACGCTTCGAGGAAATCAGAGTGACGCCTTAACAGAACCTAAAACGAGGAATTCTGGATTTATCCAGAAATCCTGTCCGCTGTCGCGACACTGGGTGGCGCAAGAGAACTCTCTTTTAACAGGGTATTAAAGAAAGGCGCATATCGTAGGTGACACTTGCGTTTCCTTATTCAAAGGTCTCTCGGGGAAAGGGGAGGGAGGTGGTGAAAAGAAAGAACGGAGTCTCGGGTTTTTACAATTTAAACGAGGCGCCGCAAGGAGCGCATAGCTTCACGCGCCGGGCACCGAAAGCCGGTGGTAAGAGAGAGAGAGAGAGAGAGAGAGAGAGAGAAAGAGAGAGAAAAAGAGAGGGTGAGAGAGGGGGGGGGGGAAGAGGGAAGAAAGGAGGGAAAACTTCCACGTATAAGATAAGCGAGATTTGGGCTGTTTCTTCCAACGGAAGAGACGTAGATCCATCGCTAACACGGGAGACACGCCTTGCATGAAGAACACTTGTGTTACTGCGCCCTGGGAAGAATGTGAAATCCAAACACGACACCGGCAGCATCGGCTACACGTTCGACGGTGCCTGGTAGGCGCTTACCGATAGTTCAACAAAACCTCACGTTTCCTGCACGATTAGAATACCATTGTGATAAACCGCTCGCCTTTCCAACCGAATGCGGATCAACGAAATTGCCGTTTACGATAACAGCGCCTAAAGGTTGCATTCGCATACGTTGTTAACATTAGAGCTGGCAAAGCTCTAAATCAAAAAATGATGGAGCAGTCGTTTCTTGGGAAAATTTCTGTACCTTGCAGGGGGTATTTTTTGGCTTTTCATGATTCTAACGTAGAGTGTGAATCATTATATCTATCTATGGGCTTTGCTCTTAGTATGCTTTTTTTTTAAGGATATATGTGGTGTAGATAAATATGTACGGAAAGTGGGTGATAGGTTTAGTGTTTATATATCGGGTTATAGATTGCTTTAATGGAGTTCTTGGTTTAGCAATAGGTTGATAATATTGTATTTTTTACTGCACACAGTTTCATCGTTATTTAGGACCCTGAATGGTTTTCTTCGAAGGGGGATAAAGCGATTCAATGGTAAGATACTGCAATAGTGTTACCACAAGAAATACTGTATTTCCATCGATCTAAAATGGTCGAGGTTTGGAATTGATATGGTAAGTGGTGCAAAGCTATCGATATATGTATACGTGGAACAGCACTTGTATATCTCCGACATCGGTTACTTCGGATCGAGTATGAACGGAAAAGTTAGTGCCTCGCTTTGAAGTAATATCCATTGCAGAATGCTATTTGTTGCTCGTTTAGAACGAATAAAGCGAAGTACAGGCGCCTCTCGTTTGATGAAGGAGAGAAATTTGACTTTGAAATAAGATCATACGGGCGATTAATGTCTTCGTTTATATTCAGACGAGCACCGCGCTCAGGCCGTCGACCATTTAACCGCACAGTATCGGATCAGCAGCGAGCACAGAACAGTTGTCCTCGCGGTGATACTGTTCGTCGTACACCTAACGTATCGGCATCGATACGGTGTCAGTGCCATATCAATGCACGAACACAGTAAGTGATACGCTATACATCATAAAACACTGCGTAAGAATGTAAAATTGAACGGCACTGCTGCTCTATGAAGATGTATATAGTAGAAAAAGAAGATAATCGATCCATGGGATTTTACGATTACGAAAAACTCCCAACTCCGAATTGTATCCTCTCGGTATTCGAAATCCAGGAGAAACAATGAGCCCTCGATTCTAGAGGAGACATAATCCGACTGATTCGACAAGCCAGAATACAACACTAAACAGTAACAGAAAGTTAACTGTCAAGGACGAATGATGTTCTTGTGACATTAGTTAATACGTTGACCACCGATCTCCGAAATTTCTGTCGTTCTCTCACATTCTCCTGCATGAAAGGATGCGGATTAAATAATCGGTTGTCAACGTGTTAAAATGCTGGAAAGTTCAGACTCCTCGCACAAAATTCAGTGATCCCCAGGGTTACTTTCCAAAATCCTGATTCTATGCCGCCGTTGCGGAGCTTCAGGAAAATAAAGCGAAACGAAAGAGTTAAGAGATTGTCGGGGAAAAAGAATATCGAGGGTGCGATACGATGATTTATCGTGGCCGATAGAGTATAGGGGACAAAACCAGCCGATGATCGGCGCCGGCGCCTGGTCATTATCATTACACGGTACGGGCGACACAACCTCGCAACAGCCTACCGGCGTTTATATGCAACCGATATTGCATAAGAGACCGTGACTCGTCGCTCACTGGACGATTACAAGAACCGAGCGATGTCTAACCTCGTCTCGAAACGTGCAAACGATCTCTGAATCTCGGGACGTGGGTCTTTTCCACGGACGAGAGCGATTCGACATTGACATCGTCATCTCATTCCTCCACAATGCTCTCTATATATTATATAAAGCGCATCGTATTTTTGACTCGATTGATTTATTCGTGAGAGTATATTCCTTGCATTACGATTTATCAGTGGTACCTACCAATCTCGTTTATATTCTTGGATGCGAATGAATTATATTCCTTTGCTTCTGCGCATGCGCGTAATGTCGGTTTAACCGTAAAATCCGATGATCCTTCTCATCCTTGAATTATAAGACTTTCCTTCGATTAAATGGCCGTATTGTGGGGGCACAGCTGTTGGGCCCTTTCAGACACAAATTAGATCCTTTCTCTTTTGCGAATAGCCATGTTTCCACCACTATTCTCGTGGAAGCCACGGAGTAACGTTTCCACGAGGATTGGTAAACTAAGTGCTGGTTAGGAAAGATATGCCGGTATTGAATTTACGCCCAGATCCCTAAATGTGTCCCTCGGCCCGCATATCCCACGGTTTCCACGGGCAATAATCGTGTGTACAATTTTGCACACCCTCAGATATCATTTTCCGTCTTCCATTTCCAACTTGGATTCTCACGTAGGAAATATTTTCCTGTCTCCATCGATTCGAAAAAAAATCTACAGAGGTAAGCATCGGTGCGTTATAATATTTAAAGCAAGAATTACCGCACGAAATACTTAATCACTGTAATAACGATTGGGGTCGAGATGCGACGCTTCACAATTGCATAATTCTCGATCACGACTCAGGCTTGCGATCACAAAATACTCTAAACATCGAGCAGTATTTGTGTTCGGTAGGAAAAACGGCCGTTGTAGATTCGATAACCGGCGTAGATTATATATTGATGCAATGAAAGCCCTTATTTTTACAGACAACGCCGTAGTAACTGCCTATCGAACGCTCCTTTATCAAAGAGGAGCGGAAACAGTTATCATACGAGGAACGATAAGCTGTACTATTTGATAGATTTAGTTACGGGAAATCGTTAAAAGGGTGTGGTCATTTAATGGCTTCTTTCATCGCGTTTCACCCCCTCCCTTTATAATGTCAACGGTCGCGAGAAAGTTTAAAAAACACCAGGGATCAGACGGCTTTGACTTCTCACGAGACTCATACCAGGATTGTCGAACCACGCCATTTCCATTTTGTGCAGTGTTAAAGTATACGTATCCCGTTGTTAAATATCGATAATCAATTTACTGTTCAAGCGCTGTCTATATAACGTTAAGATACCCAATTAATAATACGGTGCTGTCAAATATTAACGGTTATTAAGTGCTAACCAATGTAGCGGGTAGATACGAACGATAATAAAGCAATAAACCGCCGTTGATCGCATGTTTGCATATAGACAAATCGGTAAAAGCACATCTCCAAGAGAGAAATGCCGATGAAGACTCGTGCAAAAACTTTGCCATAAAATACATTACTATCTGCAGATCCGCAAATTTATGTATGTACAAAAATTAAATATGTATAATAAAAGGATAATTATACGTTTCCCTTTTTTAGATTCGTCCATATTAATCAGATTTCAAAAATGCCATTCTCCGCTCGTGAACGTGTTTCATTCGAAAATATATCATTACAGGATAACAGGAGAGATTGGGGGGGCAACTTTTGGTCGAT
Source organism: Ampulex compressa (assembly GCA_038496175.1). Taxonomy (NCBI): domain Eukaryota; kingdom Metazoa; phylum Arthropoda; class Insecta; order Hymenoptera; family Ampulicidae; genus Ampulex; species Ampulex compressa. The sequence continues at coordinate 56,636 of JBCFXI010000299.1, forward strand.
GATCGAGCGTGGAATACGAGAACGTGTGGGGCGATAACGTTAAATGGAGCACCCTGTACAAACCTTATTCAATTCGCAACGGCATTCCGTGCGCGTACCAAATGCGGCACCATCGATCGGGGCTCTATTTCTTCACTGGTGGATCGGGGGAGCTCGATTCACAAAATCAATTACGGATCGTTACCCGATACCCAGAACGGAGAAATGTTTTTCAGAACTCTGCTTTCTCGAAGTTGATATCGTCAGCCTAAAGTAACGTAACATCGTCGAGAATGATTTTGAGATATCAATTTCCGTATCCGTCAATATTACACGTTATCTCCCCAAGTAATAACGTCTTTTAAATCAATGGAACGATCTCACCCGTAATTGTTTATCGTTATCGTACATCCATCTTAGGAATCAATGATATTTCCCAAAGATATATCACAGTCGTCTTAATACAGTGGAAAACTAAGGAAGCTGATCGCGGTAAATGAATTGTACATGTTTTAAAAGAAAACGTTTTGATGCTGAAATTACAGTACGAGCTTAATCGTCTATAATTGCTCGCGTTCTTCCAACACCTACATCCCCGTCACACGAGTTTCTCGTTGCGATTTTCGCATCGGCGCTTGCACGTACGCGCATTACAGCGGGACAAATCTCGAAAGAGCGAGTACCGATACGTGAAACGCGTACAAAACACACCCCAAAGGCGAAGCCTCGAATTGAGTGAGGACGGCCGGGGGTAAATATTTATGAGCGCCGAGTATTGAAACACAATGTTGCATAAAACGCGCCTGCCTATCGCTCTTGCATTACTGTCATCGTCGGTGCCATTAGCGGGTTCGTTGCTGGCACTTTGGTGACGCGGGTGCTTATTACTTATTACACATTTGAGTTATGGTTCGTGCCAATGCACGAGAAGCGACCGTTTATTTCCCGCCTTCGGTGGCGCGTCTTCCCGATGCATCGGTGAATAATCAAAGAATTAACATTCGTTCGCGCACGATTTATCGTTCCTCAAATAAATCTCGAAAGCTCGGCGTACCCGCGCATAAGATCCGCGAGGGATATTAACGAGGGTGATACATCGCAATAGGGTGGATATAAAATTACAATGAAAAAAGGTGCTTCCAGAAAGAATTTCACTAAGCAAGTGTCACAATAATTTAAATTATTCGCAGCGAAATTGAGCAGTTTCATTGTAAGTTACTAATTAAATTTAACATCGGCCGTTTAAAAAATCACGGCACCATGGAATCAATTTTTGCAATGTATTATTTTATAAAAATGACGATCACGCAAAAATTTCACGAAAAAGCACTTTGAAGAGAACGGCTATTAAAAATTGTCTCCGACTAACAAATACTTCCATCAATAATTTCCTTTGCATTTAATCGTCCTACTTCAAACTACTTTTAACCGCACTCTGCACGTTAAAACCTACTTCCCCTCTCCATCGATCCACATTAGAGCTTCGCGGTATAAGAAATATCATCCGTTGTACGTCGGTCGACTTATATCGATACTTGCATTCAACCTCAATGCCTCAAAACAGAAGCGAAGAATTCATTTGACCGAGACGCGCATTCATTGCGGAGCATCCTTATCGAGGAATACGATGTCGAGCGGTACTGGACATAGGACCGCAAAGGGGTAATAACACGTTAAGAAACAACTCCCCGTTCTTTACAGGCACACCTTGTAATCATGAGAAGGCGGCCGAATTATTATCGATTAATAACGGAAGCGAGGCAAATCGCCGCCTCTTGTCCAGGATCGACAGGATGCACCTTCAGGTAGATACCGGCCCAGTTGGACGTCCCGCTAGTAGGCAGTCCCAGCAAAAACGACCGGGAAAACCGTCGGACCGTAATGGTCGTACCGAGCAATAAATCCGAGCGGTAAATTTCGGGGTAAGTCCCAAAATTCGGTCGAGCCTTCGAGAGCACTCGACGGAGGACCCCTTCAATTGCACCCGACTGAAGCCAATGCGTCCTTTATCGACGCTTCGTGCCCAGCCACGCAACCCTCGAGCGCAGAAGAGGTATAGGGTGCGCCGTTTAAGAGTTTGTTCTTAAAAACGCTATAAAATGAGTCTACATCGATATTTAAAACAACATTTTCTTCTTATCGTGAAGATTGGAGTCTTCGGTTTAAGAATTTTCCGACTGCCGAGTTGTTTAAATTTCAAGCAAATCGGTCACACCAGTGTTGCTATATCATATAATTTTTAAAACAGACTAGTGGATGGCCTATCCTACATAGAGTAAATTCAGTATCGTACGGAATAAGATTTGATATTTTATGAGACTTAGTGTTCAATGCTCTGAAATACCGATCGTGTGGAAACTCAGACGTTTTGATATGCCCTCTACGATTTAGAGCAGTGAATTTAGGAATTAAGCGAAGTTAAGCTACGCAAAGGCAGCGAAAGAAAGAAGCTGTGATAATAGGATATATGCTTTTGTGTTATAGAGCCAAGGCACAGAGTCGCGCGCACAACTACCTTTCCTCCGACGTGCGTGTAAATATTATGAGTTTTATTTTATAGAAGCATGATAAACGTGCACTTCCCCCATTTGTACCATTTTTTTAAAGCATATTACGTCAGAGGAATGGAAGCTACAAGTTTATGTATGAAACGTGTTTATTTTGAGATGTTATGAAATATTTTATTGTGTCTGGAATAACTGAAGTTTGATATCGCTCTTGTAATATCTTGTAAACTTATTTGCAAATGTAATAGAAGAATACTGTCTGTACCTAGAGAACCTACAGAAACAATGCATGGATTTTCGAAATTTCTCGAAAGGATACGAAACAGGTACGCGACCGTCGGTGCGATCGTTAACGGTTCTAATGCGTCCCCACTCGAGATCCAGGATTTTCGACTACGATTATACGGATCTTTTGTTACCTTAAACCAACACTTCGTTTTCCACGTCGCGATAATTATCTTTTACGAGCTTCAGGTGCTCGGCGTAATTGCTCGGGCCATTTTGTTTAACGAATATCACGGTTATTTGCGATCGTCACGGATGGAGAGCGTGGTGATTTATCGCCGATTAAGGATTTTCTCCGGAGGAGTGCCGAAGTTACTGGAAATATCCTCCTCCGGATCCTTTGTTCCTCGCTTTTCGTGCCGCGCTCGAATTTGTTTTCACAATGTCATAATTAGGGTCTCAGTGGCCCGGTCGCACGAATCATTTGCGCGGCCGACCTGTTTGCTCTGGAACTCTAATTATTGTGTTTGGAATTATCGACAGGTGGTCGCAGGATCACCGCACAGTTCTTTCGCACGAAGCAATTCGATGTTATCTTCAATGTTGTCCACATGATCATTAAATATGTTTCACCAGAGTTTCATAGATTAATTTGGAGGAAACGATGTAACGCGTTTTCTCTTTCTGCGATAAACTGTGTAAAAAGCCAGGGTATTATAACATTTGAAAGATATCGCTCGGTACTTCCTTTCCTTGCATTGAGCACAAGGCAGCAATGGTGATGTGTGAAAAAAAGTAAGACGTCGACATAATCTTACAGTGGTTTTTACCTCGCATCGCTTCGCATAACCACTCGTCCTCACTTGCTTTTTATTTGCTGCTAACGAGAGATTTTTTTCGCGAGCACTTCGCACTGCAATATTAATCGAGGCAATTTATATTTATACTGTAATTTGCCTAACGAATTATTCGAAAAATAAATTGCGCCAAACATAACGGAGCATTAGATTATATTAGATTACATATATAACGAAGGAAATAAGCTACACCTTAATTACAACAGCCTCTAAATAGATCAATTATAATAAAACGCTAAAATCGATGATCAAAGTATTGAATATTATATTACAAACCATTAAGCCGCTATCAATTACATAAATAAATACTATTTTTCTTCGTAGAGTATTTTCAAAGTTATTCTAAAATATCCACAAAGTTATCGAACTTTCCTTTGTTACCAATTGCTTTTTTTTTCCGGTAAGAACTATGGTAAGTGTTAACTATGATTTATCATTATTAGTTGTCACAATAAAAACTATAATAAACCACGTACGACCTCGGTGTGGCGAATAAAGTGGTACGAGGCTTTGCCAGAAGAGTGGCCGGTGCATAGCACGATGCACTTTTTGCTGCATCATGGCCCACTGCGCAGTCTCTGTACACGAACGGAGCCCGTTCGAGTTTGCTATGCCGCTCGACCGCCGAAATATTTCTGCGATCCACCGTGCGAGGAAATATAAAACGCACGATGTAGCTACATCGCATTTAATTCAATCTTACAGGATAAAATCCCAATTTCTTAAAACAAAGCAATTTTCAAAAATTCTATGTCCCGCATATTTCAATTCCCCTGCGATGGGACACCTATGGAAAAATATATAGTTTTTTTAAATAAACCGATCATCAAGCCTCGAATTACTAAGTAATTGCGCACTACATTTATTCGCGATATCAATATTCCATCGAATATCTTGTATCAGTCCCTACAATCGACCTCTGCATTACTCGACCTAACATCACTACCCGATCATCATCGAGTTAAATTGTCTTTAATTAAAATATCCTCTCACCGAACAAATCATCCCTAAGTAAAGACAACCAAACCATCCTTGTTTAAAGTTCTATCCTCTGGTCCCAAGAGAAACAATCCTCCCAGCCGCGAGCCCTGCAGCTTATCCAAGCCGATAGATAGTCGCAATGCGGACATCGTCGATACGAGGAGCATCGAGCAAGGCGGCGAATAATGATTCTCGTTTACCCTCAGCCGAATCCTCCACATCACGGCCACGTCGATGAGTTAATTACGTCCCTCGTCGTAAACGGGGCAAAATTTATGCGCCCCGGGTACCCGCAAACAGGGCAAAACGCCGGCGAAATCCTTTTTGCACCTCCGGGACATACAAGGTTGCTCTCAAATAGGCCGTTCTGGTGGCAAACGGGTGCCTGCCAAGGTATTTATTAGTGCGCCTTAACTTCCTCGTGTAATTCACTTGAGCCGGCCTTAAGTACACCCCTTTTGCGCCACCCGACGACTATGACGGTAGTACGTCATACATCGACTGTGCGCTGGCCATTAAACCGTGCCGTTAAATCGCCACCCTCGAGGTCCAGCGCCTCCTCGCGCGCACCTCGTCGCGAGGCTTTTGCCTTTACGCCCGGCCCACGTTTACCCGGCAGTTTAGCGCCGAGACGCGCGGAAATTGCCGCCGATTAACTCGATCGCTCTACTCTCTCGCCCTTCCTTTCGCTCCCCCCCCTCCCCCGAGCCTCCTGGCCCCACCGACGATTTCGGTAATCGATATTCAGCGGCGACTTTCCGCGGCCTCGCGATCAGCCTCCCATATTGCCCTCCTCCGAAATGTAATGACGGACTTTTCAACGAGGAACGGTAATTTCGTAGTAAAGCGGAACGACTTTATCGAGATACTTTATTGATAACGAGTGCGCGCATGATCGCTTTTAATCGATGGTTGGTCGCTCTTGGATTATTCCATTCGTAAGGGGGATACGTTTTATACATGTGCTGTTTAAATGATCTTGCGTTTGGTAATAATGGGAACCAAGAAGAGGTCTTTTGATTGATTTGTTCGTCGAAGCTAAAAGTTCTATGGTCTCAGATTTCGAGACCGATTTTGCATCGAGTATCAAAGGGTTGAGGAAGGACGATCGATTTTTGTGTCCTCGAAGGAAACTTGTGATATGTATATCGGAGAGATTTATTTCGCGCGAATTACCCGCGCCTGAATATTGAGAGTGATTTTCAAAGTACGGAGACCTCTTTCCAAGTTTATTCAACATAGGAAAAGGTGAAGTCGGATAATATCTGAGTACTCAGGATTATGAAAATGTAACCATGTCTTTGGAGCAACTCCGAATTTGTCGCTCAATAATCCTCGTCTCCCTATACAGTATTCTTACTCAACAAATATTGCCAATAAACCTTCCCAAAGTTTCGCAGCTATTAGCTCGCCATTCCTCGCGAACTTGGGAACATACTTTGTTCTCGAAGAATACCAATGCCTAAGTCTCACAACGAGAAGCTTACTGCGAACACGGACTCGCCCACCCAACCCACTATTCAACGAGCTAAATTAGCATCGACACGGAAAAGCGGGAAAATCGGGAATAAACGCGGAAATTCGCGAGCGCGGTCGAGCTAATCGGATACTAGCCCTCGTATTCGATTTTCGAGCTTACGCAAGCAGAGCATACATATTCATTACTCCATATTCATCGTGCATATTCATCGAGCTTTCAAATGTGTAAGCAATGGCAAAATGATGAAAGGGGGGTGAGCAAAGAGATGAGATGAGAAAATTGCGATGCGAAGAATTCCTGCCAAGAGCACCGGAGATTCTCAGGAATACAAGGAGCACCCGCTACGGTACTCAAAGTCGGCCATGGCTGAGAGTGGCAATCCGGCGCGATGTGTAAAGGAGCAGCGATTGTGGATTGTTTCTGAAGTACATACACATTCCTGTATTCCGTGCCGCGCGTACGCGTAGACGATGGCGGTCTGCACAATGCGAACGATCCGAGAGGCTGGCGCCGCATCAGGACTTTTAACAGATACGACACTGACCCCATAGTCACTTATGCAATCGGGAGACTCATCGAACGGAAGATACGGCATTATGCACCGACGTATAAATTGTACAGGCATACTGCAGACACCAAACGGAATTATCCAGACTCCGAGTACGCCCACTTAAAGCCAGATAAGCTCGAATAAACTTGCACGAAGACGAACTACTTTATTGATCGCAACTGAAAGTTGTGTGATTAACCGATTTACATGAAGAGCAAAGTAATAAGTCGTAGCGCCAGTCCTAGAGCGTTACGTAAGTAAACAACCGCGGGACTCTTTCAATCGATCGGGGATACCGATCGTTTCTGGGAAACAATTAAGATTCCTTGTATAAATAGAAGGACGGTGTAATGGTTTATAAAAGAGACATTTATGCACTATGTAAGGCTTGCGTCTTGTGGTTTGCTCAAGCTTTTTATGCATATTTAATAAATGAATATTCTTGCTCCGATGTTTTGATAAAATTACTTGTGTACGAATGTTTGGCGTATCGATGTATTTGTACGCATGTATCGTGAATCTTTATTTTTATTATGTCCTGGTTGTTCGATTTCAAACATTAATCGCATCGTGAAGTTTTCGACGCGATAACTATGATAGGACGTTTGGAGAAGCGGGAATTATTTGCCACTATTAGTCTTGATACAGTATGTCATCTATGGATTATTTTGTGTGTGCTTTTCACGTTGATTTACTGAAAGGACTCCTCACTGTTCCGCCGTTCTACGTATACAGTCTACAAGAGGGATCGTTTAATTGTCGAGGCGGTTTCTGTATGCGGGCACAGGATGGCATATATCTTCATCATCCGTGTACTCGTTTTGGTTAAAAAAAAAAAAAAAGGGCGCGATAATTATCATCCAGCAGCGCGCATCGTTCCCCCGACGCTAGACAACGTTCCAGCGCGAAGAACTTAATTTCCTAGCAAAGGGGAGCCTTACCTATCGCACTCATCGATTTCTATGAAATCGTGTATTGTCATAGGTCAAACCATAATATGTATATTCGATTAATTACAAGAAAAACACGTGAAGAATTGAAAAAAATCATAATGCAATTATTGGTCGCTAAATATTTATGATCTCAAATTTACATTTCCTCGCGAAAGCACTGTCTTTCGTCACAAGCCCAAAACAGCAATTAGAAACGTAGATTATTTTCCACAATTTTGCTTCAGCTATTCACACGTATCTCTCCGATGAATAGATTAAATTCTCCCAGCCAAATATTTACGAATATAACAGCGTATGCCCTTCTCGCAGATACCCTTTATAGACACATGACTTCACCCAATTCCATTACAATCCCTAAAGGCCACGACTTATTGTTAAACTCGCCTCACAAGACTCTTATCTCCCCGAAGTTTTGTGCAAAATTCTCGACTCGAATTCGGTCATTACTTCGGAGATACAAGGGATATCTTCTAATTAGCCCCGTAATCTCGGAGCAACGAAGAAAACAAACTTCGGAACGTTACGTCCATTATCTGCGTCTAATTTTGCTCTATGAATTATTACACGCCGATTCGGCTTTTGCTCATGATAGCGCAGCTCTTTTTCCTCTAAACCCCTCCGAAAAGGAGCACCGAAATATTTTCGTCGACTTCGCTTCGATCCCGAAACGGCCGATCGAGGCGAGTCGGAGGAGAGCCAAAGGCAACGGCGCCCACGGAATGGAATGCCAGTCTTTCCCTTAACGGATATTCCCAACGCTCCTTCCAGCGGATCGGCCAAACCGAAACGAGCTCGTGGGCTCATCGCTCGCATCCTAGACCGATAAACCCGTCTGCTCTTCATTATGCACCTGTTATCCGCGATCTTCCATTTGTGTTTCACACTTTCGAGCGCGCGAATGACGAGGGGAAAATATCTTACCGACGTTCTGGCCAGCTCCCGAGAGATACCGGCATGGCACTTCCAGCAAAGGGAGAATTAATGCGAGCGATACCCAGTGTTTTTCATTCCCTAATGCGATTCCAAGCGTATCGCACGGATCTTCCGCTGGACGATTTTTGATTCGAGTATTTTTGCGAGCCTCCTAAGCTGGATAGGATTAAAAGCTCGTATTTCCTGATCGATAAATGCGTCTGCTCGTACATTATCGACGATCTTTAATTTGGTTTAATAGTATCGTGCCGTTAAACATACGGTACTCGTGATAAGGACAAGATAAATCGTTTATTGAGTAGTGCGCGATTTAAACCCATTGTCGTCCCGAGCCGCGTATGTTTACAATTCGTGGATTATGTAATCGAGAAGTGTAATTCGCGAGTTCCTTTTTTTCTTTTCGTTTGATTTTTTTAGGTTTATATCTGAAGTTACGCAAATCTAGGCCGATTCATCGGGCTCCTTGCACAATCTAAGATTCGGATTTACTCCGAATACTTGTGGCCAATGATATTTGAGGAATTAAAATTTGCTAATGAGATTTTGTTTTCGTAAGGAGAAAAAAATTAATAATATCAAAGTCGAATCGATGAATATTATCGGCCTTCATTGTAATCTTATATTTTCTACATTTATCCTCGGACCAAAAGAGATTTTGCAATCGGTTTCTACGGAATCGTAATTAATGTGATTCGAGCTTACATCTACCGCTTCATTTTGGCCATTCAACTATCTTCCATTTCTTCTTATTCGCGTGCGTTGAAGAAAAAAATGTAGGCGTTATATAAATTCTGCCGTCGTATCTTAATGTAATTAATAATATATCAGGCGATATATGCTTATTCGTGTATTATCTGTACGTATGATGTCCTTCTACCCAACGATGGTAGACGACTTTACGATAAATTTCTGCAAGCCATTGCCAGTTGTGTAATTATAACTACTTTAAATTGCGAAGTACAAAAAACGAAGATAACTCATTTTTCATTTTACCAGCATTTACGATAAACAGCCTCTATGCATTAAAAATGCGTACCTCGCATTTGAAATTCCTCACTTACATATTCACTGCAGTATCCAAATACACACGAGCATATATACATCACACCATTAAAGTACGCGGTTGCAAGAATCAGGTTCAAAAAGGAATTCCTTCAAAGAAATTCCTCAAGCTATTCTACGAAAATAAAAACAATGATCGACCAAAGCAAACGACAAACCCAATAGTGCATCATTACGAAACCTCCCTACTCCGCACTTTACATTCCCCGAAAGCGACTCTAAGTCGACTCACGTAGTCCTTACCGCGTGGGAGAAGAATCCGACTTTTCCAAGTTTTTCTCGAGCCACGAAAGCGAAGATAAATACCGATAATCCAAAACGGTTTTCCAAGCGGCCGAAGACATACGAGACGGCGGCTCTTAAGCATATCCTCTTAGTGGAGGGAGGCGGCCGCTATAATTTCATCCAGCATCATTTCAGGACAGTCTATTAAGCGCCAACGATCATATTTCCCAAAAGGTCATCGTCAATTCCGTACGAGTCGGTAAAATGTCGCGGTGCAGCGCACCGAAAAAGGATCGTCCGTGGGGCTCCTCGGCCGCTACCACGTCCAATTCCAGGCAATCCTTGTCTCGCTTCATTCCATCCCATCCCAGCCCGTCCCTCCGCTCGTCCCGTTCCGACTAATAACACCGTCTCATCTACCCAACCAACGGAGGTGCACCCCGCGTACAGGTGAATACCTGCCTCTCTGCGCGGCGCTACGAGGAAAAATCATTTCGAGCATGCCTTTTCCCGATCGCCAAGACCTCTTTTCGGTGTGAAAATGCAGCGCTGCAAAGGCCCTGGAAGGAAGCGATGGAGGAAAGGGGTTCCTGGGGTTTGGAATATTGACGTGGCCGCGAGACTTGCGTTTGTGAGGGTTGATACTTCGTGGTGCTGCTCTGCGGAGGTAACGAGACGTCGTTACTTCGAGGGCGAAATTATGGCCGAGGTGACGTTTAAGAAAGGGAGATATATATAGTGATGCGAGAAAAGGACATGCATTGATGCGAAGCTGTGTCTATGGGATGTTGATATAGAGCTCGTTTTTACCTTGGTTTGATTTGGGATTTATTTTGACCAGTGTGGTGTTTATTCGAGGGATCGCTCGTAATTTCGAACGAGACGTGCGTTGTCAATGGTGGATTTTTTTATCAGGAGATTTGAAAATATCGAGGCATATGTTATGCGTTGTTATATATATGGGGTTCAGGTTCGAAGCTTTCAATATACTGGATATGATGCTTTTAACTCGCCACGCAACTGTCGGGAGATTTCATTGCAACCGAAAGAGGAAGTCGCTTCGTCTAACTCTATGGCATCCTTTCGATCGTCTTATACCGGTTTATAGTACCTATGGCCGCGAGCAGCTGGATAATAGAAGCGTAAACCAAGCACGGATGAACTATTGTCTTCGCACGGCAGTACGACGAATAATTATTGAAGAAACACATTTTTTTCGAGCACAATAACGTGCGTGTACAAAAGTATGTCGAGTATGCAAAAAATCGTAGAAATACGTTAGTTAAAAAAAAAAATGAGAATATAACGGATATCTTAATATTATTAATTCCTAGGCACTAAAGAATCAAAATTAATGTTCCTGCGTACAATACAATAATGTTATAGCATACTGAAATATTATAAATTTTAATTTCGTTAGTGTATCGTGTTTTTGTATAAGACCTCGAAACGTTCGAACACGATTCCTTCGAAATTTTTTCGTCGACTCTGGGGCTACACTGACCACGGACATCGTTGGCGGAGATTCTTCGAAATAATCTTTATTCACGGAGATTGCATTATAAAGTTTAAGAAGTGAAATCACGTTAACCGATCGCGCCGATGGAACGCGTCTTTTGGGACCGATTTCTGTGGAAGAGCTTCAAATCAGGCGTACCGTAAACGGCAGCAGCTTCTGGTTTCACGACCCTGGAGACGAATTACGAGCATCGAAGGGGCGTCGTCGGTCAGAAAAAAAGATTATTTCGCTAGTTAAACACTAATTTGCTTTAAGCGGCAGTTTAGTTTGTCTGGACAACCACGGTCTCGATCTTAGCAAAATGAGTTGGACGTTGATCCATCGAATTGGTCCTTTTGCTTTCAAAATCGATTCCATGTTTTAATTTCCTTTAAAAGATGGTATGCAGGAATTACGATTCCCTTAAGTATAAAAGCCCTATTAGGTATAACACATATATCATTATATTTTGAATAGCACGCATCTTTTTTTAAATATTTTAACCAAAAAAAACTCGTATATTAAACCAGAATTATATTTGATTCACCCAGGTAGGAACAATGTCGGCGTAATAACCAACATTTTCCAAAATCAAGTCTTCCAAAGTAGTTTTATAATTTTCGGATTTCCCTGAACTTACACCAATTAAATAATCTCCAAGGTTATCGGAATCCATAATTTCACTTTATATAAAGTATTACGCATATTATGTTATCTTTCTGCTTCGAACGTATAAAAATCAGAGATAATATCATTATCAGGCAGGGCAGAAAACATTGTCGTTCTTTACATCGAAATTAATGGCGCCGATCGAAAAGGAAGGCTTCCTCCTTGATTTTATGGAAAGAATTACATCAAAAATCAGCAATAAGAATTAATGTAACGAAGGACAGAACTTCGGTTCTTACGGTATAAAAAGTGCAAGTACAACCCGTCGATCGTTCCTTAGGGCTCGCAACGTTTCCCGATCGTCATTCTTGTGCAGCGGTGCAATTTCAAAAAAAAAATCCAGGGCGCACCGTATCGCAATCGCTAATCGTATGCAACAACACAAAACGGGTATCCAACGAACGGAAATGAGCGTGTCGAGGTCAGAGGCTATACGCTGATAATGACATCACCTCCCTGAGGATTTCTTTTTTTAGTCCATTTCTTTTTTTATCGGAACATTATCGGAGAGTGACAAGTTGAGGTTAACGTCTCCGCCTTTGAAACGTCTTTTAGGTGTGTACATCGATAAGGAGAAAAAAATTTGCAGCCAGCGATCGTGACGCCATGAATTTTGCACCGAGTAATATTCTCTTTTCGATTCATTTTTGGCATCGACTAAGCTCATTTATACCAGGTTCTCCAGTTGTAGACCGATCTCGAATTGTCGAGAGCACGAAACATTGGTTTAAAAACAACGCAAAGGCGATGAACGTCATTCGGATAAATGAAGTCTCCGTCTTGCTTCGTAAACAAACCGAAAAGCGAAGAATTTCGATGTATTTCTCGTTTATCGTGGAGGCGCTTAAGCCTAGTAATTACTCGCGATTCTATGCGAATCTTCCAAACGAGTGCGGATTATCACGCTCTTGAGCACGAATTATAGTATAATCCTTAGAGCATATCGACGATAAAGTGACCTTTGTAGCTAATGATAATTCCATTGGCACCAATTCCATTTGACGCTCTGACCAAAGATCTGAGTAAATGTTGATCGTACTTAAGATCTAAGCAATGTTGCCCGCGCTACTAAAACCATACACGAAACCTGCAAATAATTGTTGATTAAGGGTTTTTGCATAACGGGGAAATATTCAGCTTGTCGCCATTATTTTCCCAATGATTTTTATCCACTATGCGCGCGCACATTTCGTGCATCGATGGTATTTAACAAACGTCACGGGTATTGCGTATACAGTCTGCATGTCGGACTTAAGCAGTCCGCATCTCATTTTAATGAGTGTTAATTAGCGGACATAACAAAAATTGGAAGGAAACTAGTTGCGCCGCTCGAAGTCAATATAGCAGGCTTAATTAACGTGCGCAATATTTAAATAGAAATCGACAGTACGAAGCACTTTTGCAATATTCGTTGTATCGATATAAACGTCCAATCATTCTCGCCGCTACAAGGCACGTCTGGAAGGCGCCGCTGTCAGATACTAAACTAATTATACGTATTTTACGATAAGGCTCGCGTGACAGGCCTCAAGAATCGTAGATTATTAACGCATGCACAGGTATATTTTTCCTAGCTGTGAAAAGATACCAGGAAAATGACCTCACCCGAATATGTCGCGTACTCGGAAATTCGCAATAATTAAATCGTTAATTGCAAGTCTCGAGCAGCGAGCAAGCGAATACATTGGACAACTTGACCTAAGAATATATTAATACGACGCACAGTTTGATAGCTTATGATAAAATGTCGTTCGTGATACATTTTTATTATCGCTCCGCCTCGAAATAGATTGATTTAAAATACAATTATACATCCTTCCAAGAAGCCTAAAAATATAAAGGGATATGTTAATCCTGTATGAAAGATTTACATCCATAACGATACTAACGTACATTTTTATGCATTCGCTTCGCGAATGGTGTCGAGTATTACCGTATCAAGTATCGTGACAAGTAGTATTAGCTACCACGATATTACATCAAATCATAATGATGCGCATGTTGGTTCGCGAGATACCAGGTCCCACCTTGAAGAACTCGTTCGTGATATTGCTGATATACGGCTCACTTTAAAGTACGCACTTAAAACTGTTAGCGTATGCGTTTTAGTCACATTGACTCTTTAGTATTGTTTTCTTCCACCGTAAACTTTACCAACGTAGATATATCCATACTCTATTCACTATGCACCGATAGTGTCTCGTGCAATTATTTTAATAATATCGTTTATCAGCGTACGCATACTTTACTCCGATGTGTACATATATATATATATAATGAAGGTCAAACCCAGCTCTTATTCGGCATAAGAAAATTAATTACGCAGAACTTATATACGTAAATCCATTACCTACGCTGCTCCCCAGGAAACGTTTATTGTTGAAAAATATCCTGATCCTCTGCCTTTCAAAAACGTCTAATAAATTCGCTTGGAACTTTGTACGCCAGAGAAAAAGAAGGAATACTCGTCCTGCACAATTTTACACGGCAATCGCGTACACTGGTACACTTGATAATTGCAAAACGTAATTGTACACACGAAGATGAGGCGATAGAAGCTCCTTCGCTCCAAGCAGGAAATGATTTTATTACCAAACAGGTACTATAATGATGTAACGAATAAGAAATTCTAACAGTCACTATTCGCAATATAACCGCCATAAATTAGGCATGTAACAAATCTGGATTTCCTTACAGATTATTTTATTCTATAGATCCGGTCACTAATGACCATAATTTAAGATACATACTGCTAAATGTCCTTAACGCTCAACGTCAATAATCAAACAACCAAACGATCTGAGTACAAGAGCTTTGGATTTCTCTCGAACAGATTCAAACACAAATTGCACTCAGACTCTGTCTTAAATATTATATATATAGATCCTTGTATTCTGGATCAAATAACGTTTTCAGTCATCGCAAAAAAAAATCAATCGAACAAACAAATATACAGCTAAGAACCTTAAATCCATTACCTTAACCGCCGCAATGCCCCTTGACTCTCAACAATTAGCCCAAATATCCTGAATTACACTGGAAAAAGATTTCAGTCGGTGCATCGAGTTCTCGCCAGGAAATCAGTCCGGATATCGAGAGTCAACGGGAAGGTTGGCCCGCGTCGACAAACCTAAACGCGCGCCTCAATGGTGCACGAACCTCGTGGTAGCCGCAAAATGACGGAAGACAGATTCAATTTTATCGGCCGGATTCAATTTCGTGCGCGGCGTTATAGGCTCACGCAGCTAGAACGAAGGCCTCCCCCGGTTCGAAGGAGACGAAGAGGAGCTTACCAGGCGTATCGTAAAAGGTGGGTAAGCACCGGCCGGAACATTCATGCTCTAGTGAAATTAAATACTAGCGGGAGCGTATAAGACCGTCTCGGAGCCATTTAAACCGGCCTGAGGCGAGAATATTCGCTGGGCTTTCTACCAGCATAAATCTTGCGAAACGTTTCGACCACGTGTGCGGCTAATACGCGGAATACTTTGTCGCAGACCTTCGCGCCGGGAGAACCGGGCGGAAAGTTGACGCCCGTGGAACGCACGAAACTCTCGTAGAACCTGGTAAATCGACTCGTGCGAATCGTATTTCGCTTTGATCGCGATCCGGCGAAACGCAGCGCGGGTATCGTTCGATTGAACGAGCTATGCATCACGGGATGCTTAAGGCGCTTTGAGCCCACGAGGAAAATGCCATACGCGGTACATCGCCTTCTCATTTTTTCAAAGGACGCGTTTAATTCGTGACCTCCCCGAGTATTGGTAAAAATCAATTGGTCGTGACGCTTCAAACGTTTTGCGAAGATCGAAACTGCCTTCTATCGTTTATTGTAAAGATTCGAGTTTTATATCATTTACATAACGCGCGACTATGATGTCAATTCAGTCGTTTAGGGGTATTTTTAGATACCAAGATACGGTATATATACATGTCGCGTTTATCGGTCTTTTATCGCGCCAAGATTCCATGTAAAATAAAGAGTATTGGTTAAGAATAAATTTTATTAAGCATCCATATTGGTGATCGAGGTTATTTCTAAATTCGTACAAATTTCTACAGATTTTACAAAGATGTTAATAAATCGCTTGAGCAATGGTTTTATTAATAGCTTTAGGAAAAAATGGTAATAATAAACCAAAGTAGATATACCTGTTTCGCGATAAAAAATGATTTCCTGTATAGGTCATAAACCGATAAACTTTTATACCGTATTCCATGGTGATACCGGAAATTGAGAATGAAATCAAGATTCTACGCCAATGGCATTACCGGTATAGTATACCAGTTTGACTTCTAAGTTTACTAGGAGCAGGTATGAATAACGTAATCCTGTTTGTCGTAAAAAGTGACGTCCTTTCAGCGTCGAGCATTCCTTTGATGTTCACGAACATGATATTATAAGAATAATCGAATACCTCGCAAGGTTATACGGCTTCAAAGCTTATTTATACAAAAAGGAAAATTTTACAAGATTATCCCACGTGTTATACAATCGAGAAACTACGCGCACGCACATATTCTACCATTTGTGCCGTATTTTTAAGCGACAGTGTTTTATCGGAATAAGTATTTGAGGTGGATTTCTACGTTATGCAATTATATTAGTCATCGAATGCTCAATGTTTATCCCTACGTTGCAAAAAGCGTGACGTGCCGCGTTTACCGTCCATTTGATCGCCGCTACTTTCTTTCTTTGCGAGTCGTATCGTCTGTCGCGTTCACTATATACCAACCTGTATACGAAGTACATCCGGTCATAGAATCGTACGAGGCTACGTTACACTTTGACGTTTCACTACTTTGAGGCCATCTAACTGGCGTCTGAGGTCGCGGTGCTTTCGGCATATTTTCCTGGCAAAATTACTCAGGTGCGCTACATGAAAGTACCACTCATCTATTAAATATAAGCCAGTAAATCTTTTTACTCTTTTTAAATATTTAACTACCTTCTTGGATATTTCGATGCTTAAATACACATAATCCGGTACTTAAATAAACATATATCCAAAACCATCGAAAACACTGTTAATTTAATAATTCGCTAATAACACATTACCGAGCTAATATTTACAAAAGTGTTACTCTTTCACGAGATCGGCACTATTCTGAAATACTCCCAATTTTACATGTGAGTAATTTCAATTTCAACGCGCATCGAGACGTAACATATAAGCACGTTTCGAATAATCCGTTGCATTGCTCAGAGCAACCAGTTTTTTCACATTTACACTTTCAAAACAACGCGTAAACGCTTTGAATCTTCAAATCCCCTTAAAGAGAAGCTAAATTGTATGTAATGATAATTACATAAAATACGGTAATACGATAAATTACCCATCAACAAATGGCGCCACAATTTGAAAAATTCTCTCACGCTACAAAGTCGGTTCTAATTTCATAAATCTCTAAACTCGAGGGCCAACGATTTTTATTGCAACGTCACGGCGATCGGATGGTTACGAGACACGGTCCGAGTAGTCCGGTGTGCTACTTAAAGCGACTACCGTTTCTTTGATCATTACGTTGTCTCGTACGTCGACTCGTACCGTCTGTCGTACGCGTGGTACCCTAACCTCTACTCGAGGCACATCCGGCGCGCTACTCCGTCGCATTGTACGCCACGGTGTAAGTACGCATAGTAAGCGCGTAGTACGCGTAAACGAGCCGAAACCTCGCGAGTTTCGTGCACGAAGGGCATTCCCACTCCTAGGAGGTACGCGGGGCCTCTTTCTCTCGTGCAGCCAACCCGTTCGAATTATCCGCCGGAAGCAGCCCTTACTTGTCCTACGTATATAACACGCTTCGAGAATTTCTAAAACGCGCGCATACACGCACACACGCACACACGCGCGTGTAGATCGTCGCGCTAGCGGAGAGCGCGAGATAGGAAGCCGAGACCCTCGACTTCCGCGTACTCTTACAGATATCCCCAGTCTTCGAGGGCTGCTTATTTATCCCCGTGAAAAAAAGCCGCGATCGTGGGAAGAAACGGGATGCGATAAATAACGACGGACGACTTGCAGTAATTACGATAAGTCGAGGAATATTATTTGTATGGGTTTAAGAGTTTTCACGAGTTCAATGACAGATACAAATGTAGTTATTCGTAGAAGTCGGAAGGTTTGATTTTGCAACCGCGCTGTTTTAATGCGTGGACTAAAATGACGTTTAAAGACGAGAGTGGTTAATACGTAAAGATTATGGAAAACAAAAAGATCATGTATCGGTATTATTTGGAGCTTGGAATATTTGAACGCGGGCGTATTTCGTGCAATAGCGATTATGGTTATAAGAGGAAATGAATGAAACACGATGCATAATGAACGAATGCGTGGAAATATATATTAAGGTTTTTTAAACTCAAAAACACGCCACGTAAAGACAGAAGGGCATTTATAGAAAAAGTTCAAACAAATTTCTCATAAGTCATCGACTTATATTCGACGAATTCGCGAACGTTTTGTGTTTTGATCGACACTTACGAGTAATATGAATTATTCTCTATGAGTTAAAGGGCCATATGTTCGTTCCGCGTTCCAAGCTTCTTCGCGAACCGTTTTATGCTTTTCGTTCGGGACATAAGTCATTCAAGGCTCGCGGCTCGAGTTTCTTTTAATATGACAGCATCCTATGGCCTTACGATCAGGTTCACTTGATTTTCATTGCAAATACAGTAATCTTCAAGATCTTTAACTCTTACTTCTTACATCCGCAGAGAAGGAAGCTAACTGGACGCAAGCCGAGCTCCGAGAGACCCGAGGTTTCGATGGCAAAGAACAACGTGGAGGTGCTTAGAATCTCGGATGAACGAATGAAAGCGAGTGGGACCGAATACAACCGAACTGTTCTTCGTACCAGTAACGGATCGAGAGTAGATGGTAGCCCCTTGGCACCTCAGACATCTCGTGGCATCGACGCATTCCTAAAGAAACGCGGTGGTTCTGTGACTTAGATGTAGCTGGCAAGCAACATTTCTTCTCGTAAAATGATAATCCGATCGACTTAAATATTTCCACAGCACCGCTGTTCAATAATTATAAAAGTATTCTTCATAACTTCAACATAAAATTTCATAAAACTGTATAAAGTCAGATAACAGAGCTGAGCGGCTCTTTTCCCTGTCCTTTATAACTCTCTAATTATATACCGTAAGTATTACTATTTAATACTCATTTGATTACGTAATAATTGTATAGCAAATGATATTTAGATTGATACAACAATGTTTGATCGAGCAAGTACGGACGCCGCACGATTTAAATTTAGATTACGAACAGAAATTAATATGATGAATAACGAAAATTTAGTTATCAAGATTATGGCACAACAATGTTTACCGTAGTAAACATCGAGAGTGCGTATTTAAAAAATAGTCTTTCCACTGATTTGATATACGCGGCTCGACGGTGTTAGGTGTCGGCCCTGAAGATCGATCAGAATGCCGGAGGTAGCGATCCTGTAGGTGGCCAACACAGGATCCCCTTTACACGATGCGAATCTTTTCCCCCCACGTTAGAACCGAACTGGCGCCCGATCGCGTTTCTCGGTGGTGGGAGATAGTTACGTTTCACGTGACACGCTGGTGGCCAAGCGGTGGGGATAGACTCGGCGTCACGTGACCCGGGGGCATCGAGATGGTGGGGACGCACCTACCGCCCCTCCGAGGCGGTCGAACCGACGAGCCACGAGAGTCGACGGCATTCTGACCTGGTAAGTCGCCAGTGTCGGATCGTGAGAAAGTGGAGAAGGCAAGGCTCGCACCGCAGGACATTTAAATCGACCGCAGGCAGACACCGCTTCGAAAAGGAAACCGTTCCCTCGCGTCCCTGGCACATTACGACTACCGCAGATATCCACTACTAACCCCGACTAACACGCCTAATCTACGTTACGAGCACGTACCATCGAGGAACATCCCGAATTACGCTTATTTATTAGAATCCTAAACGATCTTCGAGCAATTTATTTATTACCTAGTGTTTATCGAGAAAAAGAAGGGAAAACGGGTCTACGCCTATACTCCAGCGAGAAGACCGGGACGATCGACGGGAGAACACGAGTTAGCGACTGCGTCAGGCCGAGGAACGCAGGGGAAAAAAAAGAGGAAAAAGGGGGAGACCGAGGGAGTGTGTTGTGCATGAAAAACAGATTCGTTCTTTCGTCGTCGTCGTTGAAGGAAGTCCGTTGTATATTGTTTTGGCGTGTAAGAACGCGCTAGGTGTGTGATATTCCGAGTCATTGCCCGAAGGCCAGAATCCTATACATATATATATATATATGTATATATATGTATATATGTATATATATTTTTTTGTGAAGTGTTAAGTGCCGCTTCTCGCGTAAATCAAGTGAACTTTACCGAAGCCCTTGCAAATCGATCAGAGTGCATGCTGCGACGCGTGCAAGAAGCATCTGACCGACGTGGGAAGTGAATGAGCCGTGATCAGAGGAACGAGGCAAGGCCGACAAAAAGGAAGAAAGGAGAATTCACTTGACACCGCAGTCGTCGAGCCCGGAACCTTTGATCGTGAGGCTGCTCTGCGCGATCGCGGTGAGAGGTTAGGAACGACCGAGATATATCATGGATCTGCTGTGCTGCGAGACGACCGAGACCGAATGCAGAGCTTACGCCGATCCGGCCCTCCTTGGCGACGACCGAGTCCTCCAAAACCTGCTGAAAACCGAGGAGAGATACGCGCCTAGCAGCTCTTACTTCGAGTGCGTACAGAGGGACATCTCGCCGCTCATGCGCAAGATCGTCGCGGAGTGGATGTTGGAGGTGAGCAACCGTTTCCGGTCCACGTGTCGCCCTTGAATATCGCCCAATATCGTGCTTTTCCGCCGTTTTCCATCGCGTCATTCGGGTATTTAGTCCCTCGTGGCCCTGCTCGACGCCCTGGATGGCAACCGTCACGATTTTGCATGGAAAAATCTGCGAGATTACTCCTCGAATACCGTACTCCCAGTTACTCCCAATTACTTCGTTTTAACGTTCCCATCCAAGGATCAGGCCCAGATTTTTGTTTATATCAACACGGAAAGTCTCCTCGGGAAAGCAACACGCCCTCTGACGCTTTTCGTCGATGTAACATTCTTGAAAAGGTATCGCGTAATTATCCGTTATGCGCCGCGATGTCTCGTGTATCAGAGTACCTTGTCGAGTCCTTCGTGAAGATCGACGAGTATACGTAAGAAGTTTGCAAAAGTGCACGTCGTATGCGACGGGTTTATTTATACTTATCCTGTCAGAGGTCAAGCGTCAGCCCACGTTACCTTCCCCTTTGTTTATACAAAGCTCAGTCACCCTTCGCCGGCGAAATTGATGGCATCGATATTCGCTGTCATCGCTTAGGTAAATTCGGTCATATCGATAAGTCTGTAATTGCGTCATGGAGGTTTCTCGAACGTTCCGATAATGCTGCCGGATTCCGTGATTAACATCCAGTTCGTGCGATTTGCATAATGGAGGATTAAAAACTGACGCGGGCCGCGAAACAATATGGTGGATTGCGATAGATTCCAGTCGCATAATCGCGCCGGGGCCAGACTTCCTCTTCGGCCGGCTATGGTAACGTGTGCTTAAACGCTTCCGGATCGAACAGTATCGCCCCACGATTTCGTTTCTCCTTATTAGGAGAATGCTCCCTTTTGCTGTCGAGGGTGATTGGTGAGGGGAAGAATGTCGATTATCGCAAGAACCTAGTGGTCGCTGTCTCAAGACGCTACGTATGTTTATGTTCGAAAGTAAGGAGGTGGACAAAGAAGAGAATCGAATTGATTCGCTTGATTCATTCGAGTTTCGTGAAGAAATGACGAGAACTTTCGAACGACACGTTTTCTTAGAGATTTGAGCAATTTTGCCAAGAGGTTATGGGAGTAGTTTTGACGATTTGGAGTTCTTTTATATATCCTTTACCTCGTAAGGTATTCCCTCTGCTTTTCTGAAAACGGAATGCACGATCTCTGTGTTTCTCTATTTCGTTCCGAATACGCGATCGAGGATTGATTAATCATTCGTACTTGAGCATATAAGAGCGATGGAGTACGCGAGGATTGATTGGTAGACCTATACAATTATCGTGTTGAATAATATCACCGTTTGTGGTCCAAGGTATTTCCTTTACATTACGATAGTCAATTTGCATCATGGTTCCCAACCACGTCGGTATACGGGGCAAAAATATGAAACAATCGATTGACGATACACCAGAAGTTAAACCGTGCTTTGCTAATCGCCGATGCGTTCATCGACGAGAAATAGCAGTTTGATAATTCATATATATCACAGTTACATATTTGAACGAACGGATCGAAAGGTTTGAAAGTGCGTTTTCATCCGTAAAATAAGGCGCGGTGCCTATTTCTAACAGCAACCCACCAATTTCCCCCGATTATCGCGGCCAGCGGCCTCGATATCACCGCTAACCACAGCCGTTTGAATTTCGTGGAATAGTCCGTCCAAATGCCAGAATCGCCGCACGAATACGCCGAATCTATTTACTTTCTAATGACGTAAGGACCGTCTCGTTCGAAATCCAAAATCCGGTAGAACTCGAGGCTCCGATTCTTTGGAGTCCTCCGACCATCGAGCGTTTTACATTCTATCGACGAAACCACGGCGGTTCGCGGTAGGCTTATTATTTTAATCCGCGAAGTTTGATACGTATTTTCAAAACACGTCCTTAAGCCCTTTTACCTCGCACGATCGATTCCAACGTGGATCGATATTAAAATTGCGAAAAACACATTGGACAGATCGTAAGGCAGTAACACTTTAAAAACATATTCCTTCGTGTTTACGGCCGTGTGTGTCGATAGTTTAACAAGAAATCCGCACCCCGAGCATTCTTCGCGAGTGGGCGTCCTGCCGTGAGATTTGGCGGTATTCTACTGAGGTGCTCCTTTTTGCGTAATACAACGCGGTTAATTGCAGCGAGCAGTTCGTAAGGCTGACCTTGGGGCATGCGGCTCCGCATCGAACGTGACCGGACTGTCCCGTGTATGCGCGCACACGCAGATAAAGTCCATTGCTTTGAATTCTTCGGCATTAGTGCCACTCGCGGCGATTCAGTACGACCGAATGGTGCAGGTCGTCGTACCACGGTGGAAGTCCTCCATAAGGAAAACCCGGATTGGTACTCACCGTAAACATCGCGTTTTAACCCAAGAAATTTCTACCATTTGCGCGTTAGCACCTTATTACCGACATTTCATTTTGGTCTGACTTTCTTTCAAACTCCTTCTTTTTTTTTGCGTAATCTCACGGGCTTCGAGAGAAACACGAAGTTGGTTATAAGCAACGTATTCTTTGACGACCATTCCATGATATTTTGTGAGCGTGCCTGTTGATTTATAATTATCTGTCAATCCGTAAAGAAACTATGGTTTTTGGATATAAACGGAATAACTGGATCTGCGTTAAAGCTTTAATATTGATTCTTCTAGAGGAAGAATACACGTGTCGACGCTTATTTTTCGATTCTCTGAAATAGATTATAACACCTACAGATTTTCGGTGCGGTTTTAGTGGAATGTAAATTCGATAAATCAGGTTAACCTTTTATAACTCATGCTGACCCCTGTTTTCTATTTTCATTTCCACTTTATATTCCACCGATGACCCACGATAATGTTCCACTTTTGCGCTTTTACTCGCGTCGGTTAGTATTTATTCTCAGCCTCTGTAGACCATAATATAATAAATAGTTGTTTAATGGACCCTCGCTGATCATCCGTTAAATATAACTGATTATGCTTTCCCCTCATAATATACGATTGCATAATATCCGTGATTAAAACATACTTGAAACGGAGGAATCTAAAGGAGACGTTCACTCTGAAGGATTAATATAGCATTAAAACACGGACGTAGTTTTAAACGCACGGTACAATTCTATTTTTGCATCCTGGATTTTATTATATGGTCGATGAAGGATATTTAGGAGACTTTGGAGTTTCATCGATTCGTCGATGCACGTAACGTCAGATTGTTATAGATTTTTTAATTGCACGCTCTTCCAGAGGATTAGCTATCTAATTATGTCGCGCTATCGGCTATTATCACAATTGACCGATATCCTTCGATGCCGAATTGTTGCTTTCGCTCATTTACCATCGCAATATTGTGCGTTGTTATCCTAATCGTCGATTTCGTCCGCTTTATCGCACCAGGCCTCGTGATTTTTCGAAATGCTGATGGAATACCCAGGAATGCGTTTCTTAAAACTTTATCACCGACCCAACAACAATCCGAACAGTGAAAACGTTTTATTCCGTGTCGAAATTACAGAAATTGCACTACAGCACTTTCGAATATTTTCTAGTATAATATTCTCGAAAAGATTGATGTAATCTTTTAATATATACGTAACAATAATTTATTAACGTGCTTCGCTTTCATCCTCATTGATATATTTATCCTGCTGGGCATAATCAATATTTTTAGTTTATTAGAATGACAAAATTAAAATATGCATTGAACAACCATGCGATATATATACATTATATATTATCGTAAATAAAAATAGAAACACTGTAAGATTTCGATTTCGATACAGGTCAATGGTAAAGCAGGTACTGCTCATGAGTATATACTATTTACCGTGCTAATGTTAGAAGAAACGAAAGAAAACGTGTCCAACCATTCGTGAAGTAAGTTCCGAGACTTTCACCAAGTTTGCTACAAATTAGTTCACCTCGTGTTCACGTTTCTATTTCTAGGCATATACTTTCTTGCACGGACGCCGCTCGGTCATATTGCGAACTGCTCCTTTTTCTCTAAGAAATTTTACTCATCCCCGAGATAATGTCTCAATAGTACAAAACTGTTCCACTGTATAATTAATTAAGAATTAAACATATCTCATGGTATTAATTTAGATAAAAATGCTCTTCGTCTCTAATTGAACATGAGTCGTTCCGGCTAAATTTTATACAATGCGTAATTTTATTCTAATCAATTTTACTTTCTTTTAAAAGAATGCTACAAATATGAAACAAGCAAATTCACGAGGCATCGATACTTTCGTCGAAGATCTTACATTGCTCCACGTGGATTAGAGTCCTCTGAAATTTGTTTTACCTGAGAGGAGGTTACTAAAATCTTAAAGGGACGTACAAATATTGCAAGTTCGGGATAGACTAATCCACAAAGGCGCATTGTACTTTCGTTGAAGGTCCTGCGAGTTTGTTGCTCCTCGCTTCTGTCGAATCGCCTTCGCGCGTGTATGCTCCTCCTTCTGGATACACGGGCCGCATCTGTGGATACCTGACTGGAATTTGTCGCAGCTTTTTCTCCGTGTTTGAACAGATGCACGATTATCGAAGGATTTTTTCTTAATAATATATGCGCATACTTATACACGCGTACGTCAGCGCGTGCTGTTCAAAAACGCGTGTAGTCGAATTTATTGTTTGCCAACTTTCATGCGAGGATGGAGAAAAGTTAAATGCCACGAAAGAATGCACGGTGCACGTAATACGCTCGATAGCTTTTCCTGAAATTGCTAGTTTTATCCTCATTGGCCTGGACTTTTACAAATTTCGATGAATTATGAAAAATCAAGTTTTGAATACACGCAATCTTCTCGGTATATTAATTTCTACATATGTCCTCATTCGAGACTTTTGCTCTACCAACTCCATCAAACTTTCTCCCTCTTCTTGCAATACTAATTATGTTTTTATATTAAATAAAATGCTTATAATGGTCTTTATATTTATACATCGGTCATTCGAGTGATGAACCGTAGATATCAACGTTCATGTAAGACTGTTCAATTTGTTTAAACAAAAAGCAATGTTACACTTGCCGGTGGTTGAGCTGGAAATATCGAATGTTTCCCTTTATCCATTTCGTTCCGAAACGTGGGCAAATAGATGTGCATGCACGCGTGGTCTTCAACGTTGCGTAAGGTTTAATCGATGGTAGAGCTCCGACAATTATTTCGTTAAGTCGGTAGTACTAATTGGCCGTGGTAGGCGTCGGGATGTAATTACGAAGGGTGTTGGAAAAGGGTTAGAACGATGGTCACGCTCAATAAGTCCGGTTTACATCGTCCCTTGTCTATATTTACACCGTGCACTGCCTCGAAGTTTCCAATCGAGCACTTTCCGCCATTTTTTTCATAAATTAACTACGTTACTCATATACGCGTCTGACCACTACCTACGCTTTCAGCTGCAATATTCTGAAAATGAAATGTTACGCCCCGTGGCGCATCATCTAGCGTGTTTTTAAAGAGCTTAGAATATTTTAATACATGGCTTCCCTTTTCAGAGATATTCGTCGTTTACAAAATTGTAATTTACTTTTCGTTTAATACATTGTCTCCACAATGGAGATCGGCGTTCGGCTCAGCGCTTCCTTGAAATCACGCAGCGGCAGCTTTAAATTACCGGCGTCTATCTTTTTCCACGAAGAAAGTATTCTTAATCTCCTTATCCGTTATTTTACATGGCGATTGCATTGCACGATACTCAAATATTGAATGGAAGAGATAGCCTTCGATCCCCAACGCAATCTTGTCGCCATCCATCAGTTTTTATGCAAAGTAATATCCAGCAACCGATATTCTTATCAATATTTGCTTTGTGTACTTCCTTTTAAATTGTATGCACCGCGTTTGTTCCGCAAATAGGCGGTTTGGTGCAAAATTTATTGCGGTAATCTATCGAGGCCGTAAAGCGAATAAGCGCCGTATTATAGCTCATAGAGAAAACTAGTATTTGCATTCCAATCCAGTGCTCGTAGAAACGGGAAGGGCTTATCATACGAATAAGACGAATACGCGGCTTGCGGAGAATCTAATGATGCATAAGCTCGATACTTATTGCGGGCTACCATTAGTATCGCGTACAACGAAGAAAAAAAAAAAGGGAACTGTATTTCAACTGATTCGCCATTAATACGACAATTCTTGTTTAAACGTATATATTTATATCTGTTTCCTCCTGCATAATATACTCGAGGACGCCTCACACGAAGTTATACCTTACGTTTCCTTCGCCTTTTGTTAATTGAATGCGGTTATATAAATACCTCTATCGATCTAGATAAGATTCGTAATTGCACTCTCAGAAACGCTGGCGTGCAATTTTTTCTCTTAATAGCCTAACGCGGGAGAATAAAAAATATCTTTCCTAGCGTCAGGTTGGCATCGCAACTTCGATTTTTCAAGACAACTTATACCACGATCGTGATCATTTTAACACTATTCCCACCACGACCGGTCAGTGATTTCTTTGAAAAATCGTAGAACTTTGAGGCGCGGTCACTTCTGAGAATTTTCACGATATTCTCGCAGCGTACGGATCGACAAATTTCTCTATCGACATTTTTCCTTCGTCCTCTTTCTCTGTAAGGATACATATTTAGTACACTTAAATCTGTCTGGAAAATGGCTGGTAGGAATGGTGTTAAATCGAAGAAACTCCATTTATCATGACTTATGGTAGTGGCCTCACAGGTCGGAAATTAAACTGCATATATCAGAGTACATTTCCAGAAGCTCGCCGCCTTTCGCAGGCGCCTACGAACCCAAGTTTTCATAAAGCATTAACGCGCGGACGATTCACGGAGCGTCTCAAAACGATCTCAGGAACAATCGCGCATAGGTTTAAATGATTCGTGCAAATGTGTTTGCGGCATGTCAATACGATTGTAAACCATCGCGTTGGTCTCGTTGATTGGACGCAGGTATGCGAGGAGCAGAAGTGCCAGGACGAGGTCTTTCCCCTGTCGATGAACTACGTCGACAGGTTCCTCTCGATCTGCCCGATCAGGAAGTCGCAGCTGCAGCTGCTAGGAACGGCCTGCTTGCTTCTGGCCTCGAAACTACGAGAACCGTCGCCCCTTACCGCGGAGGTGCTCGTTTTCTACACCGACAACTCCATCACCCTTGACGATCTATGGGTAAGTCCTGTAACTAACTTACGCGCTGCCCTTATACCTCATGCGCGATCGGAATAACAAATTCGCTTGCGAATATGACAAAAGGAAGCAGGGGAATTGAAATTGCGCGCTGGATAAATAAACTGGCCGGTCCAGGGCTTCGAATCGCGATAGCGCACCGGGAACGAGAAGCGTTTTGTAATTAAGATTATGAAGCAAGGGGTGGACAATAAAGTGCTAGGATCGAATGAGGAATATCGATATGGTGCTGTCTATCCAGCGTTAGAATTGCGGAAGTGGTCGACATAACGGTATTTGCAGTCTCTTAGAGGAATATTTATCAAATTTTTGAGGTTCGTCTTTGAATTATTTTTATCATTTAAGTATAGTATGTACACTGCTAAACTGATCTATTCACTTTATCTCTCGTATAGCTTTTTTCCTCTTTTTTTTATAGATGTTTATAGTATTAGCTAGGATAGTGGAATAAAATACTTTCGGTGTCGCTGGATTAAATTTATTCATCCGTATTGCGCGTTTCTTTGTCCGGATTTTATAGAATGAATACTAGGTGTATTACAAATTACGGTTATTGTTTGCAGAATCGTTATTGCGGGTTCGATCGACACTCTATATTCCGTTACGCAAGCATTTGTTATTGACCGCGATACGAGGAAGAAGTAAAAATATGTTATTAGTAAACACTATTACCTTTCGCTGATAAAATACGCTACGTTAATGAAACATAGCGCTCTTATCTCTAATTGTACCTACGTCGGTGCAAGTACATGCTCGGATAGAGTAGTGGAGTATCGTGAATAGCTTCTTGCCAGAGTCATATGGCCGGTACCTTTTCCGTCTGCGGAAGAAGATATCCCATGCGATAAATTAACGATAACGAGTGTTTCGGTTTTCTTTGCCAAGTGGCGTTATGCTTGCCCACCGAAAAATGGCGGTTTACTCGTAAATATCGATGGCCAGGAAAACTCAAGCTACTAGTCGTAGCAGAGATAGACAGTGGGAATCGTAAATACTATCGAATCATATTGAATTCTTGATATACTTCGGCCGAAGCTTCTTCAGGGTTTTAGGAGAAATTTAGAAATAGGTTGAAAAGTATAAGAATAGGTATTTTCATTTTTGACTACAAATGATTTACACGAAACTTTTAAGTATATTCGTAGGTTAAAGTAGACATACCGGTTGAAAAATTATTGGGATCTATTTACAGTGTCTGGCGGTTGAAATAAAGGTTGCGAAGGAGAACTTCGATGCGAAATACGATCAATCACTATCCTTCTACGTCAGTGTTATATTAACGGCTTATCGAATTGATAACTTGCACAACATATCAACGATCTGCATCTGTTTATTCGTTAGTAATTTGCGAAACGTACAGATTGCGATTTACTTACTTATACTGCTCCTAAAACATCCTTTAAACATAATCGCATAAAACACGTAACACGATAGTTTTTACTAGTTTGAGCATAAGGGCTAGAACTTTTAGACCATTTACTCATTAGTTATAAAAATTCACTATACTCATTGAGTACAACGTATTATATAAAAATCCCGTAACAATCTGCAGCACACTTATCACACTCATAAGACAAGAAAACAGACAGTACGGACAATAAAAAAAAAATTTGTTTGTCATATAAAGAATCACAAGATCCCTCTACGAATACGAAATAATTGCTTGTCTTTTTATTTACCAAAACGTAAGTGAGATATTTTTACACTCACCGTTCTTTTCTCAGAGTCGACTTATTGTTTAAGATCGTGCGATGTTCTTACGAGCGATTTCCTTGGGGTTGCCTCTTGGGTGATCTAGGATCGAGGAAGCGAAGCGCGGGAACGATCAATATCAAACGGCTTTATTGCCCTTTCGTGCGTGCAAAATGTGGGGTAACGACCGTGTCGTAGAATCTACGAGCAAATCCAACCGATCGCCGGTCCATAAATACATATGCACGTATCTGGCCGTTGATTCACCACTTTATAATTCTGTCCTTTCGAGAATCGATGACGTAGCAGCGGAGTGCTCGCGCCACGATACGAGTTTTCCGGATGGACAAATGTTAGGAGGACTTTAAAAATGTCTTTCAAGACGTTCTAAATGCGATCGCGACGTTGCGTCCGATATACCGTATATCTTGGATTTGAGTGCAAATTCGGGGCGAAAGAATCCATAGGTAGGTGTGAACGTTTTATTATTGTAAACCAGAATTATCGTGAACGTTTCGTCGTATTTCAAAACGAAAAAGAAAAACAATTACTAAATCAATGCCTCGTCCGCTCTGAACATTTGCAACTTTGTTATCTTTTTGTTCTTTGCCCTGTAATCTTCACTTTGATCAGTACCGTATTAGCTATTGGAGAGGTGTGCGATAATGTAGCAATCGGAAATTTTACAGTTGAAAATATCGTAATAATTTGTACGCCTATATCACAGATACGATAACAATTTGAACTACTGATTTGAGCTTGTTTAAATATGATGATACTCGTGGGTGGTAATATTTGATAGCTATTTTTCTGACAATTTCTTAAATATTTTCTATGTAACGAGATATTTTTTATTGTTCTTTAAACTATCTAAATTTTCGTAACTTATAAAATTCGTCATTGTATGCTCTACGTCGTGTGCTTATCAAAACAATGTACCAGTTGCGTCGCACGCGGTCAGCCACGCGAAATGCCGTGAATTCCCTTCTTATTAAAATGTATCGGGCTCTATCCATCGCCACGTTATGGTAATGCCATGAAATTTTTATAGGAGAAATTTACGGTACCTTTGCAGTTTCGGTCGAATCTTTCGTTGAATACCATCTTGGGTTACGCTCTCCTGTTTTTCCATTTCATAGCTCATTTTCGTCGTTTTAATTCTATACTCGAATTCTGCGCGAGAATAAAAAGAGCAACACGACTGCTTTGTGAAGAACGGGTATTTAATCGACACAGCCGTAAACTAATATTAAATTCAAATTCATTTGAAACTGTTTAGTGCCCTACGGAATTTAATCCTCTTTTATTTGATTCTATATATTGTATAATTTTATGGTACGTAATTCAATTTAATTTTACGGTTTTTTTTTTATCATGCGGAGCACACCATTTATTATACATACACATTTCAGTATCGAGCTTGGCTATATTAGTAATATGTATATTGAAACAACGATTGTCGCAAGTGGTGACATTAAACACGCTTACTACTAGATTTTGAATTACGATATGATCTATCGGTTACTGTCAATCTGAACGAATTATCGAGATTCCGTTTCTATTGATTATATCTGATATACGGATACCAAAATCTTGGCTATTCGTTAGTTTTTGCAAAGTCACTCCTACTTAATTTCGATACAATTGACCTAATTTCTAATATTTTTTTAAAGTACAAATCTTCTTCCCACAATTCATTCATCCATTTTTTAGTTATCATTAACAATCGTATACAAGTATTTCGTAGCAAATCCTTAAACCCCTCACGATCGATGATACTTCCATCGAGAGGCTCGAATCAAAGCCCGAGATTCTCTTCGAAATCCACGTAATAAAAGTGTCGATGGCTATTCTCAACTTAGTGTTCATCCACGCACTTTTTCGTAAAGTAACCGATAAGGCGGCTGCCGAGGTCTTTTCAGCGACGACATAAATTCTTCGTCTGACATTTAGAGATGCGCGTAATCCTTATCGAGGGCCCAGCGCGATAGGTCCAATACGAATATTACGACTTTCGCGGACCCGTAGCGCGACGATTGGGAGCCAGGCCGATAAGGCGTTATCAAGTGTCAAACAGGAGTTTTGTCAGTTCCACAACGGTTTCGCAAACGCTGCCATGGCAGCTTCCTCATCTTGCTTCGCCCTCAGGTCAGTTTCTCGCCGATCGAAGCTCCTCGGATCGCCTTTCCGGCCCCTCGAGGCGAGACTCTCGAGGGTATCGTGAATTTCGAATGTTCCCCAAGCAGGCCCTCGTATCTGGCGCGGCACAAGGTGTGTCCCTCCTTTTTCGTGAACCACGAAAGCGTAACTCGGCTCCCCGGGCAAACAAGCGATAGCCTGAGCAAGCCTAAATAGATAACAGCTGATACCGCGGTGCGTTATTTAATTTTCAGCCATTCTCGAGTTACTTGCTCGATTGCCCCTCTAAAGATCCGTGTCTGGTTTAAACCTCCGCCGAAGGTTACGTCAGTTTTGACGCGCTCGAGACGTGAACGGTTTATATGCCCCCCTTTTTTAATCGCGAACGCGACGTTTTCGATGCCCGGGTAGACTCCTCGAAGCACCTTTACGCAGAAGGTGGAGGCAAACATGACGAGGCGAAAGTCTGTTGTCGTTGGCGAAGTATCGGGCAGCGTCTTTGGAATTAGATTAAATCCGAGGTTGCGATCGGAAAAGGATTATTTGGGGAGAAATTCATTGTCTCCTTATAGGTTACGATTGAGAACTTTGCTTAATAGGCTATGAAAATTGGCAGTCAAAATGAATCGTTTTTTTTGAGGAATAAAATTGTTGTTGTATTGTTTGAAGATACTGATGGTTTAATTAAAGAAATATATACATGAGACTTATTCTCTATATGAGTGAATGAAATAAGTGTCCATCGTTCTTAACGTAAAAGCGAGAAAATGCCTTATCCGTCATCTAGAGTATAATAGGGTCGAAAGCGTGTTTTTATTGTTTTATGTTTCCACGGTTGAAAGCTCGTAGAAACCCGATCCCAGTGTAACTAGGTCTAGTCAATCCACGTCGAGTATTACACGATATCTCATTATCATACTACGCATAACAACGGTGTCTGTTTTTCGCTTGTTTGTCGTTCAATCGAGTATCTGCGCAGCTTCAGAAATACATTGCATTTAAAGTAAGTCCCCAAAGTCGTGGAAACTAATGTCAATTTCCTACGAAATGTTTTTCGATCGCATATCATCCCCGATGGCCAATCAACCTAAAATTAAAAATCAATCATTGCCACGTCAAAACGACGGATCTAATCGTTATTCCAATAGCTAAAAATATCATCTACAACACGCCTAATAATTACTCAAGACCCTACGAATTTCATCCAATGAAACAATATCAAATTCTCTCACGTGTCCTACAACATTTAAACCAATCATTTAATTTCTCTTTTTCTCCTCCATTATCGATTCATTTAATAGCCATTTCTATTCGATCGTTAGTCACACCACTCTACCTTCCTCCGTACCTTCGACTTTCCTCCAAGGAAAATCCTTCCTACGAACAATCCGAAATCCAAAACGATCGACCAGCTCGATTATCGATCATCCAAGAATGCCCGTCTGGCGGAGAAAGAAACGTCCGCGTACGTACGATGCGAGACTTTACGCGTAATTGCGCTCGGTGCGCTGCTAAAGAGCGTGGAACCAGGGAGGAGGGGGGGGGGGAGTGGAGACTCGGTGTTTGTGGTCGACCAAAGAGGAGGAGATGGGGAGATAATCGTCGCATAAAACAGTCGAAACGTTGAAAGGGTAATTGCTGTTTTGGGGCCAATTCCGACGCCCTCCCTACCCCTTCGCTCCTCGGGGCAATAAACCCGGCAATGTCTCGGTACGCTCCCCCCCCCTCCCCCTCCGCACACACACCCCCCTTAAACTGTTGCGCCCCGTGTCCGTCGATTCGTGTAATGGAAAGAGAAAAAAACCAAACAAACTCGAGTGGGGGGAGGAAGGAAGGAAAGGAGAGAGAAAAAAAAGGTCGAAAGAGTGACTAATCGTCGGAAAATAAACAGGAAGGTGCCAGGTTAAGGGCGTGGTGCACCTGCACCACGGTGGAATGCACATGCATTAGCGCGCGCCGCCGGTGCGTGCGACCGCCGCGAAAAAGTTAATCGATCTCCGCGCACCGCGTGGACGAAATGGCGCGGGCTTTCGTGAAACAACGGGGGTAACCCGGGGAATGGAGGTTATAAATTACAATCGAGCGCGGCCCATTTTTTTCTCCCCTCCCTGCCTCTTATTTTCTTCCCCGGGCGAAAGTAATGGCCCTTCGGCCGGGAACAGGCTTTCCTTGTAGTTATTAACCGGGACGTTTGTCAGTAGATTTTGGGAACCTTGGAGCGCTGGGCTTTGGATGAAGTGCGCGCCCATTCTCGCGGTTTTTGGCCTCCCCCCCCTTTCTTTTTTTTTAGCGCGATAAGGTACGAGTGCGCTGATTCGCAGATCGTTGGGATGAGATATGTTGGCGCTGCGCAGTCCTCTTGGAAAAAGTGGAAAGGGATATGAATTTTGGTATGTCGATTGTGAAAATGTTGGTTGTCAGAAAAGAAATATGTTTATATCGTCTCAATGCTTCCAAAGAGTATTCTTGGTTATAAGTTTATAAATATGAATGCTCGAGTTGGATGGTCGAAGTGGAGAGATAAATCTGCAGTTTTGCGGCCGTGTACCCTTGATAATGTAAGGTAGAATTGTTACGAGTTCTCGAGGCGTTAACGCCGCTGAATGGTAATTCGATAATACATCATTGTTCATACCAGTGTCATATATGTAACGTTTATAATGTTCTACGGTAACTGATAAATAAAGCTTAGACCGGCACGAGCAGAATTACACAGCTGTTTCCACATGTCTGCTCCTGAGGCGCCGAAGACGGCGTGGTTAA
The DNA here is from genome assembly GCA_038496175.1 of Ampulex compressa. Taxonomy (NCBI): domain Eukaryota; kingdom Metazoa; phylum Arthropoda; class Insecta; order Hymenoptera; family Ampulicidae; genus Ampulex; species Ampulex compressa. The sequence goes on from JBCFXI010000299.1 coordinate 91,083, forward strand.
GGCAATTCGACATAGCTGTACCCGTTCTATGACGCTGCGTCAGGAATGCCACGAAGAAAAGATAGATCCTTAGAAATTCCACAAAAATCTCACGAATTACATCGCACGGTTCATCTTCACACCGTAGAAACATCCACAAAAGCAAAATTCCAGGGGATATGTTTTAGTATGCTCCTTATAGAAGCTATCTCAATGCTTTTAAGTCTTTAATAAATCTAAAGCTTAACCCCTTTAATACTCGCCTACCAATTTCACAATGTCACGCACGAGTATCAAAATTTCCCTCCCTATTCTCACAACATAGTTTTATACGACTCCAGATCACCTACCATATTCATACACCGTACCAACATTCCTAGGAACGAACTTTTACCTCGTTGCTCACGAGCTATAATACTCCTAACAAGCTTGAATGGACAAGGGACAAAATTCTCTCACATCGGCGGTTCAGTGTGCCTCTACCATTTACCTACCTGCTCTCTACCACGCCAGGTAACGAGCAATGTGAAAGAGACGCGTCGCCGCCGAATTTGTCACAATCCGCAATACTCGATACCATAGAAATATTTATATAACTTTTACTCCATTCTTCACAAGCTATAATATTCACTTTTACTCCATTCTTAAGGTGGAGTAATAGTAAATATAACTTTTACTCCATTCTTCACAAGCTATAATATTCACAAGCAAGTTCAAATAGACGAAGGCCAAAAATCTCTCACATCAGCGATTCAACCCGCCTCTACCATCCACCTACCTGCTCTCTACCACGCCAGGTAAGGAGCAGTGTGAAAGACAGACGCATCGCCGCGAAATTCGTTGCAATCCGCGATATTAGATCGCAGGAAGTTTTGCGCGTGGCATAGAAACATCCACGGAGGTGAGCTCCCGCCGGGTGGTGGACGGTGTATCCGCCGCAGAAGCCGCAGAAAGGAAGGGAGCAGGTGAGGGCCAGGTGCGCCGCTCGTCGTCGGGGCCCTTTGAGGGGTGCACCGGGCTCGTGCTCGACGCCCCGGCAGCTGCATCTGCGAACCGTGTGGATATGCACCCCTTCCTCGGTCCGCCACCTCCCGCTCTCCTCTTCCGCGAAGTCAGGAAACCCCTCTGGAGCTCTGGAGATCCTTGTTCGGCCGCGCGCCTAACGGGTGTGCACGTACGCGCGAATTTGTATGCACGCACGGTGCTACCGCCGCTGCTTGAAAATGCTAGCGATAGGGGAGAGCAGCTGTGGAGCTTTGACCCCTTGCTTTCCAGCCTTTGTCGCGCAGGGGAAGCCCTTAGACTCGACTCATTAGGCCCCGCGCGGTTCGTAGGTATGCGTTTCTTAAGCTCCTCGACGTTCGGAGTTGAGAGCAGCGAGTCTCTGCTCCTCGAATTCCCATCCTGCTGTTTAGCTCTTTCTCCACGGTGGACACGCCGCGGCGCATTCATCCTGGACTTTTGTCGTACGCTTCCGATCCCTGCTACTTGGACGATTTTTTGCGCGTCGCGAAGGCGCGGGAATTTTAACCGTCTTGAATTTTTCACCCGATAACCTAACCCCGCGTTGCAATCTCGTCAATAGCGTGAACGTTGTTTACCGATTTTAACCTGTATCTGGAAATTTTAGCATGTTCCTGTAGTGGACTTTGGCGAGGAATACGTTGTTTGAGTGTTTTTTACGCGTGAAAATATCATTTTTTTTTTATGTTAGTTTAGAACGCTTTGCGAAGTAAGGAGCTTGTAATGGAGTGATTTGTGAAATCGGAGTAATTTATCTCACGCTGCCTTGATCCACTGCAACGGATTTTTCTTTTGAATGCATGGTTAGAAATGTGGAATTTATACCTGGACGAATGTGCTTTCCAATGAAATCTCTTTTCTTAACGATTCCAACACCTTGCGCCGAATGGTAAGAAAATCTAAATCACCTGTTCAACCATCTGCCGTTCCGATTAACAGTTAGCACCTGAACCATTCGAATTTTCTATTTCACAGTCCTCGGCGAGGAGGGAACGTGCTTTCCACCTGTTTCTCCTTTACCTCCTCTTGTTCTCATCGTTCGATAATAATAGAACACTTATAAAAAGAGGAAAGACGTTTGAATATCGTTGTAAAATCCACGGTACATGGCAGTACTTGCTATGAGCCATATAAAGTACGGGCTGATGGCCTTAACCAATGAAATGACTGCTTTCTCGATGTGTCCTACCTTAAGATAGGCGTTCGACAGGTGTTCCGTTTCCTTTCCTTTTTTTGTGGCCAACTGGGACAAAGGAAACACCGACTGTCAAGTAAGGTGAAACTGAAAAAAAAACTTTTACAGCGATTTTGTCACGTTCAATTCTAGAATGAATCCTGAAACATTATTATTATCGTATTTTTTTTTACCAATACTTTTTAAATACACTTTGCAATTATTGTTAATTTTAGGAGTGCGGAAATATATTTATTTTTTCGTGATTGAGGAGTTATTCAACCGATTAACACGCTCTCTGAATAATGAACCATCAAGTTATATCGTGCAATGCTCCCTAACAAGAAAAACGACATTCTAGAATCGTGTATCGTTAACTCGATCTCCATGATTTTTTTTTTTCGAATTAAGAAGTTTGTCCAGAACGCCGAAAATCGTAGGACTGCTTGCGCAGCTTCGTATTTATGGGCGAAAATAATAAAATACGCTGGCGTATTTTCACGATGCAGGTAGTTAAAGATTAGCAGTATTGGTGGTGGTTGGAAAATATCATACGTGACCTATGTACGGTTGCACGCGATACCATGTGTTATCTGACCGAGTTACATGTTTTGTGTCGGGGACACCTCGCCATAAAGTTTTAAAGCTATGCGCGTGGACAGTTATAAACATATTTCATTGTCCACAACCATTTGCATATTCCTAAGGACTTCCTCCGTTTAATTTTTGCATTGAATCGTACGATTTGAATTTGGGGATGGGAAACGGGATCAAGATCACGTAAAACGCATTCGCTTTGCGGGGAACTTCTTTAATAACAAAACAATGGAGGTTATGGTTGTCAGAATAAGTAAGCATTGAAATGAAAAGAAATTGAAAACCGTAAGTATATTTGCTTTCTAAAAGATCGATGCAGAGATCAATTTACTAGCTAAATCGCTGGTATTCCATAGACATATAGAGATGGATAAAAATTAATAACCGGACTCACGCTAATGACGGACAAAGCGCGCAGCTACGAATTTCAACGAGACGCTCTCACTTTATCGGCTGGCTTTTTAAAGAGCTTTTCAAGCCGTGGTCAATGTTCAAGCGTTATCGTCCATCGACATACCGTTATCGATACCCAGGTATTTCGTGGGCCGTACATTTAAATACCCGCATTTTTTTCCGCGACCGAGCGATCAATCTTCGCTTTCCGCAACACATCGAAGCAAGCCTGTGTACACTCGCGCGCGCACGTACGCCGCTACTAAAAATTAACAAAGATACCTTTAAAACAACGACCAATTAAAAGGATCCTCCTCCCTCTTAAAACATAGCCCGTACAAGATAATCATTCGAAACTCGCGATTCCCAAAAGATCACGATCGAAGACCTTGCATCGATTCCACCCGATTGCCTCTGGTTTTTCCATGCGATCTGTATATCGTAGCTCTGATCTTTCGAATCTCACCTGAACACATTGAATACCTGTCCCGCGTGAACAAGAGTTTCCAAGCGACCACCAGCCTACCGCTATCCTATCGCTACCCCCAACGAGACTCGTAATACAAGCAACGCGGTAGTTCGAAAGCCTCCACGGAAATATAGCCATAACCCATATATAGTTTACATAGCGTTCAACGTATCGAACAGCAAATCCTAGATCAAATAACCTTAGCAGTCGATGCCAAGGATAAATTAAAAAAAAAAAATCACAGTTAACAAACGCACGCGGTACTCTTAGCCCATTTCCAAAGCTCAAGGGCCTTCGAGCGCTTCGAAAAGTCGCGCATCTCCTATTTCCCCTCGAGCACGGTCCGCGTAACGACCTTACCTCTGGCGGGAGAAAAAAAGGCAGCGTTACGTGCGCGATAATTAAGGACGACGATACGAGAGCTCCATCGCAAACAATGCCGCGGTTGGGCACTCGCGTTAAATCGCGGCGGAGGCGCGCGTGACCGTAACAGTTAGAAACTTAATGAAACCAAGGTAGGAGGAGGAAGAGGAGGAGGAGGAGGAGGAGGAGCTGCCTTTATCGGCGTTACGCAAAAGTCCCGGTATGGGAAACCGTGGAATGGCATTTCGTACTACTTCGGCCGAGGTGTACGGGGCCTTAATTCAGGCGCACGGACTTAACGTTCTGCCCATTGTAAAGGCGGATCGTCACGGAGGCGATTTTGTTCGGCGCGTAGCGCGCATTAGAAATAGTTTCGGCGTGAGGGCATCGGCGGGGGCGGTGACCGGGCCGAGGCCGGCCAAACTCGCTTTTTCGTACCCGTGCTTTCTAACTTCTATGCCCCGGGAGTCTTGCTCGCACATCGCATTGTCGTCGAGTCGGGAACGAGCCTTAATGGCGCGCTCTCATGAGAATCCAATAGCCGTGTATCGAGCGCGGAGCTCTTATGGTATCGCTTGAAGAAGGAAGTATTGGAGCTCGTTCGTGTGGGTCCGTGGAATCTAATCTGGAGTGAATCTTCCGCAAAGCTACGATCGTTGATAATCAATTTTTTGAATAACGAATGGAGGATACTTCGGGTCGATCGTCGAAAATGTACGAGTGGACATCGTTTAAAGTCCGGCACGTGTCGCTTCGCCCTCGGATCCTTTCATGTGCTCTCGTTCGCCACTGACCGCAAAAACGGACGTAACGACGACGATAAGGAAGGTGCGTGTATTCGGATTTTCTTATCGGTCCTGACGAAAAATTAAAAGGCCAGAGCGATCTAGGTGCGCTGTAATAGTGCTTTTGCTCAAATTGGTATTACGTTGCGAGGTCGGCGAGAGAGTCGCGAGAAAATAATATCGTCCATCCTAATGCCGAATTCCTCGACGCCTAATGTCAGACTGTGAATGTCGCTCGATTTCTAACGCAGAAGATCACCTGACTCCCTAAACCGGAACTTTCTAACTTCTGCGCCAATAGCGCTCCGTCCCGACTGCTCCGTGGCCTTAAACGCGACGTATCCTCACCGATACCTAGACTTTCATCGAAATCATTCTTGCACTCGACATCGTATTTCGAACTGACGGAAGGCTGCGTCGCCATTTTCTGGCGGATTAAAATTTCATCGATTTAAAAAAAAAGATCGATCGCTCATTAATTATCGCTATGAGGTTTAATAAAACGAAAGCACCTTGAATTACTGATATTCCTTTATATCGTTCCGACACAGAGAGCTCCAAAAATAAGCGGTATATTTCGCGGAAAATTACAGGGATTCTCGATGGCGCTGATACAAAGCGCTTTTATTTTCGTTCGATGACTTCGTACTTAATTTTTTCTCGAGGCTTTATGTTTTATTCGCGTGTCAAGCAGCCTAGTTGCTGATAAAAGATAGTGGAGTAAATATTAGTAGATGGTTGCATTGCCTTCCATCCAACCGATCCCGCTGATTTGTCGTACGCTTTAATATCTTTTTTTCGTCGTCGTCCATGCTGATATAACCGATTAAATGTTACGAGGATATATTCGCTTCTCGTATCGGATCTTCGTAAATATTGAACGAGTCGAGGCCAGATACGCCACGAGCTGGCTTTCTAACTTTTAAACCAACAGGCGGTCGGCTCCTTCGCAGTTGGCCTCGCATGCGGATGTGACGTATCGGTAAAGCGGCGCACGCTCGGATCCTACCACGTGTTCGTCGTCTGCACACGTTGCAGGATGGACAAGGGCCTCCTGAATCGTTACTCCAAAGAAATTTCCTCGAAGGAAGCGTAATAAAGAATCTTCGATATTTTAGTACTGGAAAAAATTTAAATCCCCCGATATCGAGCAGGAAGCTCAACCCAATGCGCGTACCAAATGACTTACGTCCTAAATACTTCTACAAACTGTAAAAAGGAGTTCTGCCACGTGGACGCACAGCTCGTAACCCTTTTCCTTTGTTAATTTTCGAGAAAGAGCGTCACCTCAGTTTCGAACGTTGACCACTATGCGGGCACCCGTACTCAGGTGTACGCACACGTTTATCGATATATCTAATTCCTCGAGCGACGTATCTCCCTACATTTAGCGGCAATAGAATCGATATCGAGGAATACACCTCCTCCGACTACTGTGCATTAACATTTACTGATTTTTTTCCCAATTTTCCTGACGATCTAACGATATAATAACGTTTCTTTGGAATATTGCTTAAAATCAAGAATCCTACCGAAATCCTTTTTTTCCTATTCTTCGAACCTTGTAACGCCACTTTTCTACCAAACCACCGATAACCGTACTTTTCCCTTCGAGCAGTACACGTATCTGATTATCGCTATCTTCTCCTTTTCCCTGTCATTATTTGATTGCAAGGTCATTCGTGATCGATAAACGCACCTTTCGCAATCGGTGCACATTACGTAAAGGGTATTTTACATCGGAAGAAATTGAGCAGGGAGCCAGTTGGGGGCACGTGCACGCCTTCAAGGAATCAGTAGTCGCTTCTATTGCTGCGTCAGACACGCACGATGAGGTCAGCAGCGTGGCTTCTCCAAAGTGAGCGTATAAAGAAATCGTACAAGGTTGCAAACGAGCTCCCCGTATATTCGAGGCTTGCGTTTGAATTTTTATTCCTCCACGGTGCGCCCGGTATTTCTTCTCCTCCTGCAAAGGGGCTCGTTAAGCAATCGTTTTATGTCCCGCCGGTTAATCATCAAAGTCTTGTAAGTCAAACATTAATTTTGATGGGGACCGTTTCGTCAGAGAACCTCTCTTCTCGCGGATCGTTGGTTTCTTGGAAGAAATCCTATTAGAGACGAAAATCTGGTCCACGGAGCTTCCGGATTAATTAATGTCGCACGATGCGTTTAGCATTGGAGCTTCGGACACTTTACGTTACTCCGCGATTGTGCAACACTTTGCCATTTTTTTTTTTTTTTTCCTTTAAAATGTCGTGGAAAGCATCAACCTTTTTCCTTCTGCTGAATCGTAGAATATTGATTAGAATGAATTTATTTGATCTAGTTAGATAAATACGCTTGTATATTCATGAATTTGAGGATTTAATAAAATAAACGATTGAAATATTCGACGCGGATCGATTCTAAGCGAATGGAAATAGTTAACATTCGATTCGTGCGCTTGATCGACTTAATTTTCGTGCACGTCGTTGGGCCCTATCGATTTTGTTAGTTATCCCATAGCCCTACGAAAGATACGCTCGGCGTCTGTATGCGTGCGTAACAACTGGGGCAGATGTTCCGCGAAAGTAATCCCCGAGGAGTAGGAAGTCGAATAGGAAAGTGGAACAATGGCGCGTTGCCTTTTATATTAGCGCCTTCCCGTCTGGCTTCGATCATTCTAATTATGGATAAAAGTGCCCAACTATTTGCAAATATAAATATTCATGGCCACTTATGAAAGCATGCGGTTTCGATGCCGAATATCTTAGCCTTTACTCCGAGATATTTTAGAGAGACTCCCTTGACCCGGCAGACGTGACCGGTCGGTCCAGCCTCTTTGAAAAATAACGAGTGCGTCGTGGATTTTATTAAAAATAATCCACGCCTTCAAACGAACGCTCTTTCGTGCTTGCGTTATGAAATTCTCAGCATTAATAAGTTATATAATCCTATTGGCTAAAATACACGATCCATTTTGTTCTCAAAGCTCACTTTGTCTCAAAGAAGAAAAGAAACCTCGGTCCGCCAGCTGCAACCGTTTAATAATCCCTCCTTACAAAAAAAAACAAAAATCCCTCATTCGTCTCTCACTTTTGTTGCAAAGCATTTTATTACACCTCACACCGGCCGTTTATTACATCACGCGGGTGTCTCGGTCGCGTTTCTGCTCGTGGAGCGGTCCGATTAAGATGTTAAATAATAAGCAAGGTATGGAAATGAGAGGAGAAGCTCAGGGGCCCTGGGAGTCGCGCGTTTAATCGAACTTTTCCGGAGAGGGGGCAGAAAATAAGAGGACCAAGTACGGAATCGTGTTCCGGTCCAGGCAGTTGGGACGTAAGGAAGAGGGTTTCTTATGTGCGAAAAAGGACCCAAAGTATGCTCCCGTAATCGGAGCAGATGTGTCCCGCAAAAGGCGGTTCCTGGAAGTAGCCCGGGCCGCGGCGCATTGGCGTAGCCACGGGGAGGCCGCTCGCACTGTCCCGCGCCAGGGGCTCGGCCCTCGATGCCCTCGACTAGCTTTTTCGGGAGGTGGAAGAAAATAGTTACACCAATGGGGGAGGGCCGAGGAATGTGCGGACGGTGATTCTGGTTTTTGTTGCCTGTTACTCCGGGAGATCTCGGCCTTTGTACTTTATTTTTGGCCAGAATGGTAAACACCTTGCTCAGAGGCGCCGCCCTTCGATACCGCATCCTCTCTCTCTCTCTCTCTCTCTCTCTCTCTCTCTCTCTCTCTCTCCCCCCTCTCTTATACTCCTCTCTCTTACTCACTCACCCCTCTTACTCTCCTCTCACTTATTCACTCTCTCACTCACTCTCCTCTCTCTCTTTCTCTCTCTCTCTCTCTCTCTCTCCTCTCTTATACTCCTCTCTCTTACTCACTCACCCCTCTTACTCTCCTCTCACTTATTCACTCTCTCACTCTCTCTCTCTCTCTCTCTCTCTCTCTCTCTCTCTCTCTCTCACTCACTCACTCACTCAACCCTCTTTCTCACTCTCTTTCCCTCCCTTCGTCCTTACCTCCCCCCGCCCCAGCTTTTTTCTCTCGCTTTCTCCCATGCCATCCGGGGAGGGTTCCCTCCCCCCTTTCTCCACCCTCCAGCCCCGGCGGTGCGTGCCTCTCTCATATACCTATGGACCGTGGGTCCTTCCCCCTTCTGCCTTCTTGTACCGGGCCGCCTCGTATCGATTCCTCATTGCGAACCAGATAAATCGGGCCCCGCTTTCTGGGAACTGACCAGGTAATGGCAGGGACGTAACCCACCGGGTTTCTCTACTCCTCGTGGAAAGCCATTGTCCATTCTTCTCGCCGGCCTCCCCCCTCCCTTGCTATATCTCCTCGTCCGCCCGGGGCTTAACTCCCGGGCCACCTTCCAGGAATTTGTGCTAGGAAAATCGGCCTCTCCCCTCCCCCCTGTCCTGCGTAATTTTGAGAATTCCGTGCCTGTGGAGGACGCGCTTGGCGGAGGCCGGTTGGGAACGGTCGTTGGTATTGTTGCGAGTGCCGGAAGGTGGGAAAGAGGGGTTGTTGGCGTTGAATGTTCTCCAAGGTGGAAGAGTAATCGATGATACTCGCGAGTAGCTCTTTGTGAATTATGTAAAGCGGGGATTTTTCCGGGAACCTGAGGTGGTTTAATAGCAAGTGTAATGATCCAGGTTTTTTTCGCCTACCAGGAAAACGTTTCGTCGTGGTTTCCTTTTTTCATATCTTTGCGTTCACGGGTGATTCGCCGTGCGTGATAAACGTAGGTTTCCTCTGTGAATTCGTTTATCGCAGAAGTTGTCCTATTATAGTTATTAGAAAGATCCTTATTTTTAACCGTATAGACGTTCGATGCTTGAACTGAAATAATAAATCGGCGGATTAGCTTTTCGTCAGGATCTCAATGCCGCGCGATATATCGGACAGATTGCAAAGGCGGTTCAGCCTGTAATTTATACGCTTCTCGAAATATGTATGTATAATGCGCACCCCGTACGCATAATAAAGGACTGAATAGGTATACAGACATGGGATCTGCGTATATTTTCTCGAGCCCTTTTTCGCTCTTTTTAATCTTCCCGCGTTGGCCACCTGTCGCACTGATTCCACCCACGGTCGGCATCTGGACGAGCCGCGTCATCCGTCCACAAAAAATGATATATTGTCCCAGCGCATGAATCAGCGGTAATTATAACTAATAACCGTAATTATTAAACGTTGCTCGTACCATTACCGCGCCGATGTATTCCCTCCGCTCGGCTGTGGCGTAATTTCACACAATACCCCGAGCTTTCCTGGCGACACATGTGGCTTACAAATTGAACGAGCTGGCCAGGCTTCGATAAGATCGTCGAAACGTGGTTTCTCACGTCCGTCATACCCTCTTTGGTGTACTTGCATATATACCTTTGTCCGAAGCTTGAAAAATTCGTCGAGAAGTAGTGCGTACTCTTGATCTATTATAATATCAATCCTGACTTCTAGGATCATGGTTTGCGTGAGAATGTTAATCGGTATGTGGGAAAATTTGTTTATGTCAAATTGTAGACGTTAATATCTTCCGCCAATTTTCGATGTAGAATTGAAACCGGGTATAGTTGGCATGATTGTAATAATACGTAGATTGAAAATCGAAGCGTTATTGTGTTTAGCTATTTTTTTTATTATCCGCGTTTCTGATTAAATAACCCGTCCCGAAGGATAATGAAATAATATGATAATTGAATACTCGCCTTGGCTGTATAATCACGGATCGAATTAATATGTGTACATATGATCGAGGAAGTTATGCAGTACGCCAATTTCCAGGGGCGTGTGCAGTGTAACGCGATGACCATTATTGCGTATGCACTCAATTAAGTTGCAATTGCTTTACGGCACACGGGCCAAAAGCTTGTATCAAACCTCCGCCTGTTTAATCAATTTTCATTAGATTTAGGCAATCGGGATTAAATCGATCGATTCGCAAGGCTGAACATCGATCGTCGATTAAAAGCCATAATCTTCGATACTAATTGTGAGCTCTACTTAGTTGATATGCTTTTTTTCCATTTTAGTGCGCTTCACTTATTCAATCGACCTCTGATTTGTCTTAGATCAAGATGAGATTTCCTACCGTTTCCTCTATAACCGCAATCTCGTGACTAATACGCGTAACAGGTATTACCTTGAGAATAAGCACTTCTAAAAACAAACAAATATGCATATTTCCCTTATACTTCGTACATGTATTCAAGCAATTCCCACATTCGCAAACTTTTCTTCTCTCACGATGCCGCGAATATTTGGTTTATTAACCTTAGTCGTACGATCGTACCATTGTCCGATGCGAGGTACGTTATTTTCCCATATTTTTGATGATGAACGTCGGATTTTAAAGCGCGTTTCAAGTAATCATGATTATTACATATGTACACATCGTTAGAAATAATTCACGGACGGGAATCGCGGTTCCTGCGAAAGTCCATATCTGCATCCATTCACGCGCGTTATCTATAAACAGTAAAAGAGCATCCTTGAGCTAGTTCGTTGGCCCTGTTCGTGGATCGTTACGTTTACGCTCGCGTACGCAGCGTACCGTGGCGTGCGTAAAGTGCAGTCGGCGTCTGCAGCGCGTCGCTGCACCGTAATGCACCTTCTCTGTATAACGACGAGATGGCCCACCCCTCGTCAGGTCGGCATTGTACGCAACGCCATCCTCGTTTGCCTCGTGTCTCCGAGTCTAGCTAATGAATCATGCCCTTTCAACCCTTTGCCTCGCAACAACGAGCCACCCTCGCGTATATCGCGATCTAGAAACGACTCTAAGCGAGAAATGGGAAGGTGGCCAAACTCAACAAAAGGGCGACATAACGGAAGCTCGGAGTGTGGATGCAGTTTATTCGAAATCGGTCATTTGGAAAATTAGTAATTCAATCGTTCGGAATCCACGCGGAAACAAATGGTCTTAATAGTCGGTGCTGCGAATAAGAAATTAAAATAATTTTTAATTAAATTTAGTAAGTGTACTGTAGTATTTTTAATTAAATTCAATAAGCGTACCGAGATCGATCGACTTGAGGGTTTTTAAAGCGGATTCCGAAGCACTGGTAGTGTAGCATGGATATTTAATACGGAAAATTATCAGGCGACGGGTTGAACACCGATCTTCCACGTGGAAGTTCGATCCATCACACCGCCGTAGCTTCTCCTTTGCTTCATTCAGCGTGCACTACGAGTCGCGTTACGCGTACACGCGTTACTCGAGCTCTCGTACGCACGCATGCACGTAGCAGGGTCATCGAGCACTCGAGCGCGAAGCCCCTTCGAGAAAGAAACCGTGACCGTCTCCGGAGTACCTCGGAATATATATCCCTCCCCCTCCCAACGCACAAAATGTTAAGGGTATTAAGCAGATGCCTATCGAGTAATAAGTTACGAAGTATAAAACATTAAATCATGGATGTAAATTAATTTCTCCATTTAATTACTTATCCTCGCAGAAAGTGATATCATTACTTTTATTGCGAAACAAGTCCTCGAAGTTCTCGAAACCGTATTTTTTATCCACATAATAACTAAATTTAGACCGCGATTATTATCAGAGTCAATGACATTGATCCTCACACCCAATCCTAACGTGTATATAGGGAATAAATATTCCTCGCGAAGTATTCCGCGCTAAATCGTATTTTAACACACAAATCCCATTGGACATCGTGTCGCGGGGGAGCATAGGTTTGAACAAAGGCGCCTGTTGGCCACGGTGCGGCACTGGGCCCCGCGGTACTCTCTCGTGGCTTGAAATTGTACGCGGCTTTGTTTCATTCAGCCGCACTACGACGAGTCGCGTTACGCGTCCACGCATTACACGAGCCTCTCGTACGCGCGCACGCATGCACCTCACGCATCGCACGCACTCGAGCGCGAAAGCCCAAGGAGAGGATGTGCCGGGAGGCCTGAGGAAGGAGCCCCCGAGTGTACCCCGGGAGAATAAGGTGCGCGGCTTCCTCCTCTCCTCGCTGCGCATCCCCCGCGATTCGAGCCCTTTAATTAACCCCCTCGTTTCCACCCGTCGATCGACAGGACTCCCTTTCTTCTCCCGAACGAGTAATGGTCCAGTAATCGCAGCCGTAATGACGCTGAAACACCCCGGATATGGTTTACCCTCCGTACCCAACCCGAGTTTTCCTCGTGGGCGCGCGTCTAAGCGATTCGCGATATTATCGATGACGCTTAATCGGCCGTGCAGGTGCTGCACGATTGGCGGTTCTGCGTGGCATTTACTTAGTTGGAGCCAACCAAAATATACGGCTGGCTTCGAGAGGGTAGGCTCCGAGGGGAATATTTCCGAGCGGCGCTAGGAAGTCTTGGCTCTTAACGAGCTTCTGAGCACGGTACGTGCTGGATTGGCCGTTGCGGGGACAAAGAATAAAATCAGCGTAGATTGCGCAATGGTAATTTATGCCCGAGAGCGTGGCTCTGTAATTCCTTTGCACTTGTGGTTATCATTTTCTAGAGATCCATCGGGCTTTGCAACACCGTTACAACTATTTGTTTGTACATCGAAATGCGGAGTAAGCCGTGTCCTTTTCGTGTTTACTCAAACATTTGCAGTGTCATTATTACGCAAAGCTTTAACAGTGCGGAACGAGCCAATCGCTTTGTATTTTTATGCATCTCTTTGTCCGTGCACTTGGTCGAGTTAAAAAAGGGAGGTCCCCACATTTTCGTTGCCACGAGTCCACCGAGTAGTCTTGGATTTTCATCATTGTCGTTGCTCGTGCGTACAGTGCGCTGACCAACGGAGATCACTTTCCATTCGTAGCACGCATAACGGTCGTGGATCATGATCGCTTCGAAGGGCGACTCTTAACGTCCGTGAAAAAGGAGCTGCGCCTTGGCAAAGTTCTCCACTTAGAATGATTACCCAGTGTTACCGTCGGATTATCGAAGTTACACGCACCACTGTAATTACCCGATACCAGTTGATTTTCCCCGCGTATCCTATTGCCTCCCCCCCTCTTCCCCCCTCGAATCAGGTTTTCTTAGTTGCAGCGAGAAATTTTGCGTCTTTTTACTTCCCTCGAGTAATCGCCGATCAAAGAGGCATAACTCGTGGCATTACCGTGTCCCAACCACTCGGACAGCACGGAAGGAATGGTGCGTTGAACGTAATCGATACGGGAATCAGTGTCATTACACTGATTTACGAGGATGTACAGTTATTGTACAGGCCGTTTCTGAAATAAGCGGAAGGGACGTAAGCCTGTGCGAAAGTCTTAATGAACGCACGATTCGTCGCTGTTTCTCACGGACAATCGTTTCAGAATTGCTACCAACGCAACTCACACCTCGATAGAGGAAAATTACGTCTCGCGTCGATGAATGAGATAAAAGTTATTGTTTAAGGAACAAACTGTAGTGCAGAGAAATGAATATCTGTATTCCTTAAATTCATCGAAACTCTGACTTTATCCTAGTTCGTTTCTCCAACTAATCTGATCCGCGAAATCCGATTCAGAGCAGTTTCCAAATGAATACAACCGGAAAATTCGAAGGGTATTTCACGCGCGACTTGGAGGAACGATTGGGAAAAAGTGCGCTACTTGGAGTGCCGTTATTTCGTAAGGATTTCGAGAGAGACTAGGCAGCGTGCTCGTCGCAGGATTCAATGGACTATTTAAACAAGACGAAGGATGCGTAGTACACGTCGTAGTATCCTAGCCATGTAATTTCACGGTCGGGGAAGAACGAGGGTACTACGACGTACTCGAGCGGATGCGGCATCCCAGTGAGAGGAAAGGAAGGGAAGGCAGCAGAAGCGTACTTATGTACGTATGTTACAGCCTAATTGTACGATCAAGGTTCTCCGCCTACACGATTTTCCCTCGGGCTACCGCGGTTTACGCGCTGCGCACAATAGTACCTGGTGCCAGAAAAATCTTCCACCAAGAATTCTGGATGAAATTATACGCTTATCGAATTTTATCAACTCCGCTTTTATTATGGAGATACGCACATCGATCGTAACTCTGTTCTTATAAATGATTTTCAATCGAGACACTGTCGTTTACGAACAGCGAAACAAATTATGAAGAAGAGGATTCTGGAAGAAACTGTACTCTCATCGAGTTATTATCAATCGGACTCGTGTCTTGATTTTAATCGTAACCATCTTTCAATACTGGGTCTTCATCGGGCTCCTTAAGCCGCTTGTCGAAATTGATCGTATAGCATTCCGTATGAGCTGGCTATCGCGAATGGAAGTGTAGACCTCGTATCTCGGAGATAGAGAATTCGATCCCGATTACCGGCTATGGATTTTCCCATTCGATAACGTCTAACACCGCGAGTGACAATCCGAAATTCGTGATAGATTACGAGACGAAGAGTGGTCAAATGAAAGGTAGTTTGAAGTGCAAACGAGCTTTTAAAACGTTACGACAGCGCGGCCGATAGATCTTCGGACTTCTATTTTTGTAATCTGACATCTGGGATTCTCCGTATGATATTATGTACTACAGTTCTCAAGTATCGGAATCTCCGTGTCGGAAGTGGATGGGCTAATAAAATATCCGTGTTTATTTATGCGCTATTGAAATTTCTCTGTGCCATGCAACGATCGTAATCACGAGAGCTTTAAATTCTACCATTTAGGAGGAACACTCGTCGTATTACAGTTCATATTGTCCATACAGATGGTTTTCACAATTTCCTGAAATATATTAGAATTGAATACATTCATGATTTTTCGCTCTTCATATCGCACTGCGAGACGTAAACGAGCTTCGTAGATTTTTCCAAAGGCCTCGTCTGAATATCTAATAAAACACTATCCGTTTGAGTGTACACTCGGCGCCTTCGCGACGCCTGAGATGATTTTCCTCCTTGCATCCTGTCCCCACGTGCCTGACTAATCAAGCGATCTTGGAAAACCGTTAATACACCTGAATGAGTAATGAATGCAAAATTATTACGTATACCTGGTGCGCACACACACACACACACACACACACACACACACACACACACACACACACACACACACATTATATTAATAATATATTACATAATGCACAATCGACATTATAATCGAGAAGTTTGCAAAGGACGCAGTGAATCGGCGGAGAAAACTGCGGAGTACCAACGGCGCTTTGGTAGCCAAGGAGAGATTTAAAGAGCGCCCCTTGTCTCGTGATTGTTGCAGAGGTGGGAGCAACTGGTCGTCTCGAAGCTGAAGTGGGAATTATCCGCAGTGACGCCCGGTGACTTCCTGATGCACATTCTGAGCAGATTGCCGGTGCCACGTACCTGGGACCCGGTGATGGTGAGGAGGCACGCGCAGACCTTCATCGCCCTCAGCGCCAGAGGTGAGAAACGATCGGGATTATGAGTCTCTATATACGGTGTCCTGAAAAAAAAGGAGCTCCTTGTGCGATCGGAAAACAAGTGAGAGATTCTCTGAAAGAGGAACGGCGAGTCGAGATTACAGGAAACATTTCTCCCGCTCTTTTTTCATTGTCCGCGCAAGGTGCTTCGCTCTGGAGAACATCGAGTTGGACTGTCGGTGAAACACGCCTTAGTTACATGCTACGATTTGCCTTTGCCGATTTTAGTCCTATTTGAAAACAGTTTAAAATGGAGAGGGTCGAGGGGCAAAAAGTTGTTATGCGTTTCTTGCTAGATGTGATTTTTTTCCTTTTCGCTTGTATTCGCAGTTTCTTCGAAGCTGACATTCGTGTTATCCACATTCGATGTGTACATGCCTATGCTTATGTCGATTTTGCCGTGGGAGAAAAAGATGAGTGCGTCTTACGAATCCTTCGATTCATTGTCTCAAGAGTGTCAGGTTCATCCCGATTGATACCGGGACGTGTCCGGGACGCCTTGTATATATTTATGCATGTGGAGCGGCCGAACGTAAATTACAGGCGCGTGTGTAAGCAGGGAAAAATGCGACGAGGAAACTACGTTAGCTTGGAAAGCCGATTGTTCGAGCGGCCTCGGGACAAAAACGTTAGAACTCTATTCCAAGTGAGAATCATAACAAAGGAAGATTATATAAACCATGTTTTTGTATTTCAACAAATATTATTATACCTTTACTGCTGATGGCTGATGATGTAATGCTATAAAACAGCAAGAAAATATCGCTATTGAAATCGATGGTAATGTAGAATTCGATTGAACTCGTTCATTCATAGTCTATCGGCTATGCCTGGAATCGATTTCGTTGTTCATCGAGCGATCGTCGCAGCTGCCTAGTATTTTTGATCAAGGTTGCGTTGCACATAACATTTTAAAGCTCGAATTACGAGTGAAATGTTGAACCAGTATTACGCACCGAAAGCAGACGCTTCGCGCGTCTTTTAATATCTCCAAGACATTTAAAGTACAAATATCAGCTGATAAGCGTTTCATAATGAAATAATGTCTTACGTAAATACCACATTTTTATAACCTTAAGAGATATAGCTCCTTCTTAAGAACACACGACACTCTAAATTGTGGAATCCCCCCACGTTTTTCTAATTATTCAAAATACGTACAATTTGTTGCAAACTTTTAGGAAGCTGTATTTCTTTTCTTTTAAATATCGCTCATATTTTTAAATACATATAAAACCAATTAAAACGAGTCGAAATTGCGTGTATTATACTCGAGACTTTATGGTAAGGAAATTCATAAACCGTAAACACAGTTGCGATTTCCATCAGTCCTTTATATAATCTCCAGACGAGAGCGATATTATAAATAAACAATATTTAAAAAAAAAATGGCGTCATGGCGAAGACACCAAAATGCGTTTTTCTTATAGCTTGACGGACAAAAGGAAAATATTCGAAAATACGTGAGTGGGTAAAGAACGATAACCTAAGTAATGAGTAGAATCGCAAATCCATATTGAGTGCCTCTCTCATCGATAATTCGTACGATCCGCGCGGTGCGAAAGAAGAGTATTTTAAGGGCGGTTAAATATCCGATCACCTCAATTCGAAAGGACATTGTGATCACGGAAATTCGTCCAGGAATTTCTCTGCATTTCCCTCAATGTCATCTCCGTGATAAGAACTCAAATAAAAGACAGTCCTTATCGGCAAGCGCCAAAGTACCTACGCACGAATCTTTATGCACAACCAGTCGAGTTGTAAACCAATTTTATGGTGCGCCTCTAATATTTCACTGTGCTAAACTTTCGAGTACTTCCATCCTAGTTACTTGAACGATCATCGTGTCGGTATCATCGAAAAAGCGATGAAATTTCAGTCCATCGTGTTTTTCTGAAACTTCAATAATGGGATCATTGT
The DNA here is from genome assembly GCA_038496175.1 of Ampulex compressa. NCBI lineage: Eukaryota > Metazoa > Arthropoda > Insecta > Hymenoptera > Ampulicidae > Ampulex > Ampulex compressa. The sequence continues at coordinate 109,120 of JBCFXI010000299.1, forward strand.
TTAAAACGACATAGCGTTTGATTTATTTATTACAGTTACTTGTACTACTTATTTTAAAACGCTATTTATTTTATAAATGTATACATTTTATATATCTGCATTAACAATTTGATTGTAAGTGGAAAGGTATCTTGCACACACTGGGTGTTCGTAAATTCCTACGAATTTCTAGGGCCTGTAAATAATTGAGTATTACTATGCCTGGAAATCTGCCATTTATATGTACACGTGAGTTGTATTAAAAATAAACTGTTACCTATTTATGAAAATAACATTTGTTGATTTCCAATAGTTAACTCCATGCCTTGTTCACGTAAGGTTATCAAACGAATAATCCGTTGCATTGTACAATTCCAGTTGATTCATTCGACATTGCATCCTGGTCTGCCATAAGGGCTTCTCGAGGTAGCGACCACCAACGTCGTTGCAATCATTGCATCTGCAAAGCACGCACGGTACACTCTATCAAAAACACTTCATTTACGCTCAAAGTTTGAAACATCCTTTATATTGGAATTCTAATTAACACCGGCAGAAAGATTTTTTTATTTTACAGTAACGGAAGATCTTATTTCGATATACTCGCATCGCGCTTTCCTTTGTAACATGCGAGGCATGCACCACGCTTACGAACCATGAGATTTTAATAAAGACCTTATCAACCCGGATCCCTTTACAAACCCTACGATTTTGCGATAGGAGCTTACGAGCACCTTGTAAATTTGCGAATCATAATTAAAACCAGTTCAGCGCTCTTTAAACCTGAAGTAGCAGAAGATATTATTTCTATGAATATGCATTCCGCTTCCCTCGTAGCATACGAAAGCATTATGCTCGCAAATCTGGACTCTTAATAAAGCCCTTATCGTCTCAATCGTAGGACTCTGCAATAGGAACTCCTAAGCAACCTGTACACCACATAACTCTGTACAACGCAACCCTCTTTCACCCCAAAATAGCAGTGTATAAATACACGTTCCATTTCCCTCGAAGAGGTTTGCTTACGTAGCTACTAATAAATATTTTATTAGCTCAAACCCACTATTCCGCGATAGGAATCTCAAGCACCCTCTACATCTTGTCACATTGTACAACGCAACCCCCCCTCTAACCTAAAATAACAGGATATTTCTCTGAATACACGTTTCATTTATCTTAAAACAGTACGCTTACCATTTCTAACTCCTAACAACTACCATATCAACTTAAGCCCAAGGATTGCGCAATAGAAACTCTCGAGCACCCTGTACATCTCACCCTACACAACGCAATCCCTTTGCCAACATAAAATAGCAAAATATTTTTCAAAATACACGTTTCATTTCTCTTAAAACAGTACGCTTACCATTTCTAACTCCTAACAACTACCATATCAACTTAAGCCCAAGGATTGCGCAATAGAAACTCTCGAGCACCCTGTACATCTCACCCTACACAACGCAC